>JANAVB010044114.1:75000-541552 GCA_029216955.1 Iris pallida | reverse complement strand
ATATATATATTATGCAATGAATGAATAGATATATAGTATATTTTGTGATTGCTATTAGTATAGTCTACGAGTTAGCAAGTCATTTTAGGATTGACCCATTGAGCTAAGTTGACTAGCAAGTTGACCAAGTTGACAAAAGTCAAACTTTTGGTCAAACTTGATCCAAATCGACTCAAACGGATTGGAATGACTAGATAACTTGAGTTTGACCTAAAATTGGTAATAGACTAGTTGACTTATAGTTGACCAAGTTTGACCAGAGTTGACCAGGGTTGACCAGAGTTGACCAAGGGTTGACTGACCTAGAAGGACCTAGAATCATTTAGAATACTTTGTAGACTTTATCTATTTCATATTAGACACTTTGTAACCTATGGTTGTTCTAAATAGGACTCAGATACTCCAGTTCGGACTCTTATTCTCATCAGACAGTCGAGATACCAGGCGATTACATTCTCTGACGGTTTCATACTTGTTAGGAATTATATTCTTGTCATAGTTTAATTTACTTGATACTGACACGATATTATCATGAATTAGTACTATATGGATCTTTACATGAGATGTTATCCCCCTCGGGTGCATCGAATACTTCATGTCATGTGTTTTCACGAACATTATGTATTTCATGCTCTCTTATTATTCATGTACACTTATGTGCTCTCATGATCTCATGAGCTTCATGTATAAACTATCATGTGCAATAATATAACATGTCTAGATTCTTGTGTATTGATTGGGGCATGGGAGAGTAGAAATAGTCATATGAACAATTTCAAAGTAGTGTAATCATGTATAAACTCTGTAGTGTAATCATGTACAAATCAAGCCGTTCATATATCTATCTTGTACTCTAAATCACATAGTCACTTCCAGTTCTCTATTATCATATATAGATAGCTTTTGTTATCAGTTTCTCTCTTTCTTTTCATGCTTATAGCGTTTCATGTATCTTATTCTATCACATGCTTTATATTTCCTGTCAAGATATGAACTGCGTGAGATGTATTGTGCTCGTTCCCGTCCTGATTGGACTGTTAAAAATATTACAGGTGATGAGGAGGAGTTCTGCCCTACATATTATGGCATAGGCTTAGATGACACCGGTGACTTGGACCCTCAGGAGGATCTAGCAGTCGCTGAGGACTTGCGTATTATCTAGATTAGATTTTTAGACTAGTTTCCCTTTTAGTTATCTCATTTGATGTACTTCCAGATATTGGTTATTTTGTTTTATTTGAATACTCAGATATTACTCTCATTTGTAGCTCTTGTTGGAGGTTACTCTTTTTATCCTATCCATCTCTTTATTCCTTATTTCCACCTTAGATCCTTTGATTGAGTTGTACCTTTATATCTTTTGGTGCGTATATCATTGTACATGTACAGTTATATTGTTAGATGTTGTGACCTAGAACAACGTCTACCGCCGACACTACGACGTAGGCTGGACGTAACCACTTTTCGTGCCCTTACACTGGGTGCGGGTCGTGACAACACTAGCTTGTTTTATTTCATTATCAGTATACTTGTCGTGTGGTTTACCAATAAGTGCACCATCAACAACTATACGTGTCGGCCTTTTGTAGCCATCAATAATAATTGACCAAAGGTCAAAATCTAATAACTTCAAGTAGAAGCTCATTCGTATTTTCCAGTATGTGTAGTTGGTTCCATCAAACAGTGGAGGTCTATTCGTGGATTGCCCTTCACGTGTATTAGCCATGTGATAGTGTCTTTAGAGAGTATATGCAATTAAATGATAGAAAGCAGTTAACTTGTAAATATATACTTGCCAATTAACCAGCTTTGATACCAATTGTAGGATCGTTATACTAAGCAATATATATTCTAGAGGAAGGATGAATAGAGTGTGCAGCGGAGTATTTATAATTAAAATAAAGTCACTACTATATTACATCATGTCACAGTGGCTATGTCACAGTTATATAGAAGCAGTAAATAAGAGAGACAAAGAGCAAACACAAACACAACGATATATCTTAGTCTCCCTTTTGTGAGGACTAATCCAAGTCGGAGGACTCTTGCTCCGAATTGAAATCCATTATTAAAAACACAAGCTTTTATCTAAAGTGCTTGTTGACTTCTTACAACACCGAGCTTTAATCTGAAGTGCTCGCCCGACTTCAATTGTGAAGTGTTAACTTCTTGATCAAGCCTCTGATTACAACTCTCTGAAACTTCTATACCGTACTAGCAAGTAGACTAGAGGTTGTAAAACAGGCTTGGGATTTGAAAATGAAAGCTTTGAATAGCTGAGGAAGCTTAAAAAGAGAAGATATAAAGTGAATGAGTAAATTGAAATGGAAATCTCTTCTCTATTTATAGGATTTTTTGAAAACCAAGTTTGGGCCGAATTTGAATGCCAAACGTTCAAAAATTTGATCGTTGCAGCCGAGTCTCCTGGAAGAACTGGTTCATAGGATTTACTGGTTCAGGTAGCCGAGTTCGGGCCGAACTCTGTCCGAACTCTAGTATTCTGATCTAGGTCAGAATCCAGGTTTGATTGGGCTGAGTTCTGTCAAAGCCTTAGTGGGATTTCTGGAATGTTTTAAAACAAGTTTATTTGTAAATAAAACTAGGTAGTTTGAAATGGTCAAACCTATTTGCCAGTACAACATGGTTTATATTTTTTTTCCAGACTCAATAAAATTGTACAAAATATATTTGAGAATGGAAAAGAAATACAGACGCGACGACTGAGCAGATCTTGAATGGTAGCAGCACTTAGTTGTAGTCCGTTTGGGTAGCCCTTATCGAGTCCGAGTTTAGATGATTATCAAAATTTGTTCGACCATGACCAATGGGCCAACAAATTATAGAGTGGGTGTCCATCGTTTCAGTGCAGACATGAGTCCTTTGTGTCTTACATAGATACTTGTAAGTGAAAGCATGATTATGTGGAACATGTTGCTTGCGTTCTTTCTTTGATCGTTTTCTATTTGGTATATGTTGTGTAGTAGGACAGATCTTAGGTAGTGTAACAGGAACAACCTGTTTGCCTAACTTTATCTCTAACTTTTTAGAGATTGAACAAGCTGCTATATATTTTTTATTCTTATCTTTCAGCTTTTGTTTAGTATCAATTTGTAATATCTTCTCAGAGTCATATAGAGCAAGCACTTTTGCGTAGTCCTTCTTTCTTTTTTCAATCGTGCATTGAGCCTCATAAAGACTTAGCTTAATGTTAGCTATTTCTTCTGTGTTACTTGTGGTAGATGTCTCATTTATTTCTTGCAATAAGTTAGACAATCTAGCCACTTCGGCTGTGTATGCTTTTATCTCTTTTCGAGATTGCTTTTACTTGTCTAACACATTTTTTGTTCATCAAGTAGGTCACTAAAAGCATCAAAGAGTTCATCGAAAGTAAAATTATCATATAGAGGATTGTCTAATACCTAATCAAATGCCATTAAGAAGACATTTGTTTAGTTGTTGAGTCTTTCCTCTTCTTCTGATTCACTGGCTTCACTCTCGTGCCATATGCTGGTATTTGCATACTTTTCAACCAGTTGATGACTTCCTGCTTGATTGGTCCTATCGACTACTCTTCTTGGCTATTAGATAGTCCTTCTTGATATGCATGATCTTTTTGTATCCATAGCATATGGTTTCTTTTCAATTGCTTTCTTGGACGGCTGTCTTCTTTCAGTTTGATTTCTCAAACCTCAAGAACTTCTTGAAGTTTTTTACTAGTAGGGCTTGTTCATAACCATCTGAATCTTAGTCGTCAGTGTCTTCACTTGAGAATCTTTTAGCTTGTACTTTGAAGGCGATAGATTTTTTCTTTGGGATTGTCTCTTCAAAGTCTTGTAGGTCAAGCTCATGGGTCTTGATTTTGTCCATTAACATCTTTAGTGACATTGTGGTGAGATCGTTTCCTTCAACGATCTCGGTAGCCTTCGGTTTCCAATTTTTGGTCAGTCCCCTGGGCACCTTTCCGAACTTTTCATGGTTACTGTAATCTTTAACAAGAGATGATAGAGGATTAGTTATATCTAAAAAATATGTGACCATATGTGTGATTGTTTCATTTTGCTTCATCTTAATAGCCTCATACTCTTGTGTCAGTCTGTTGATCTTAGATTCCTTCACTTGTGAAGTTCCTTCATGAGTTACCTCAAGAAGTTTCCAGATCTCGTGCGAAATGACACAAATAGATACTTTATGAATACATTCTTGTCTATGGCATAGAATAAATCATTGATGGCTTGTGCATCTAGACTAGCATATTTCTTTTCTTGGTCAATGTATCTATCGTGTAGCTTATCTACTATATTACCATCAACCACAATTCTGGTCGGTTTATTGTAACCGTCCATAACTATCGACCAATGATCGAAGTTAAGTGACTTAAAGAAAGAAACTCATACGTATTTTCCAATATGTGTAGTTTGTACCATCAAATAGAAGAGGTCTACTTGTGGATTGTCCTTCACCTGTGAACAATGATTCCATGGCTGCCATATATACTCTCTAGAGTGTTATGTATAAATATAACCAGCTATGATACCAATTGTAAGAATATTAAGCACCTCTAGAGGGGGTGAATAGAGTGTGTACATGCGTGTTTTCCAATATGTGTAGTTTGTACCATCAAATAGAGGAGGTCTACTTGTGGATTGTCCTTCACCTATGAACATTGATTCCACGACTATCATATATACTCTCTAGAGTGTTATGTATAAATATAACCAGCTATGATACAATTGTAGGAACGTTGAGCACATCTAGAGGGGATGAATAGAGAGTGTGTGTGTGTGTGTGTAACGAAAAGATAATCACCAAATTTAAAAAAAATTATATGCAATACCACAGATGATAAGTGCTAGGCAGATGATAACAAACTATATAAAGGTTAAATGCGTAATGTAAAGAGCATCAGAAGAAACAAATCATGACGTAGCGATGTATACTAGTTTTCCTCTAAGAGGACTAGTCCAGTCTCGAGTGCTCTTGCTCGATGTTAATCCACTATGGCACAAACTTTGAATCCGAAGCGCTTGCAGCTCCTTACAACTATGATTTTTATCCGAAGGACTCGCAACTTCAATAAGGCAAACTTTAAAAACTGGAACATTTTTAGGAAGCCTTCTTTACAAACTCAAACCAAACTCTAGATCGAACCGGAGTGGCACTTGGCTTGGCTAGGAGTTGTCAAAGGCTAGATATGAAAATGTACTCTTGAATGTTTCTGAATAGATAGAGAAGAGAAGAATGAATGAGTGATTTGGAATGGAAACTTTTCATCTATTTATAGCATTTTTATGGGCAGAACTCGGCATGAGTTCGGGTACAGATTTTTTGTAATTCAAAAGTTCATTGTAAATCTTCAGGAAGACCATAAGACTTCAGGAACTACCTTGACCGAACTCGGACAGAGTTCGGACCAAACTCTGGCCGAACTCTTATGGTGAGTTTTCTGACCAGTTTGTATTCTTAATGAAGATGACTTTTAGGGTATATTGGGTATTGGATATTGGGTATTTGTTAGTATGGAATATGGAGTAGAATATTATGTAGATAGTTAGGCTATTTTGAAAGTGGAGTTTAGTAGCATAGCCAATTGCCAATTGCCAATCCGATCGACCTCATATTTTTTTTAGACTCAATAAAGTGTAAAATACATAATAAAATATGAAAAAAATATCTTGATCAGCATCCTATCATTGTTTGATGAAGACGATGAGTGGTAGGAAGTAGACGTTCTATTTTTGTACCTGTAGCTGCGTATTATTTGCATATCGACCAAAGTTTACGTTGATTATCAAAATCATGTGTGACTATGACCAATGGGCCAACACTTTGAAGCATAAGCTACAACCTTCTCATATTACGTCAAAACACATGCTAGTCCCTTCTCGGTTGCGTCAATATAGATCACGAACTCTCCTGGTCCATATGAATCGTCAAGATGGGTGCAGTGGTCAGGTGCTTCTTCAACTCATCAAATGCCGCCTGACACTCCACGGTCCACACGAACTCTTGCTCCTTATGGGGCAACCGAGTCATTGGTTTTGCAATCCTTGTGAAGTTCTCTACAAACCTCTTGTAATACCCGGTAACTCCAAAAAAACTCTTCACCTCAGAGGCGTTGGTCAGAACAGGCCACGTCTCTACTGCATATATCTTGGTCGGATTAACTTAAATGCCTTCTTCCGAGAAAACGTGTCCAAGGAAAGAAACACGGTTTAAGAAGAACTTGTATTTGCTCAATTTAGCATAAAGCCTTTTGTCCCTCAGTGTCTCCAGAATAATCCTCTAATGCTACTCGTGCTCCTCATGGTTCTTCAAATACACCAAAATGTCATCAATAAAAACAACCACTAACTGATCCAAATATTGATGGACAACTTTATTCATCAAATTCATAAACATTGCCGGTGTATTTGTCAATCCGAAAGGCATCACTAAGAACTCATAATGACCATGACGATTCCTAAATGTTGTCTTCAGAATATCTTCTCTGTGCAACTTCATTTGGTGATATCCCGACCTCAAATCAATCTTCGAAAATACCTTCGCTCCCATCAGCTGATCGAACAAGTCATCAATCTGAGATAGTATGTCCTTGTTTTTGATGGTTAATGCGTTCAGTGCTCGGTAATCAATGCTCATACGTACTGGCCCGTCCTTTTTTGGCATAAATAACACCGGAGCCCCCCAAGGTGATGCACTTGGTCGAATGAAACCCTTGGTCTACAACTCTTCTAGCTGAACCTTCATATCGTCCAACTCCTTCGCCAACGGAAAATCGGTGCTACTCCTAGCACTAACTCGATACTAAAATCCACTTGTCCTCCAGGTGGTAGACATGACAACTCCTTCGAAATACATCCATGAACTCCTCAACAATGGACGACGATGCTACCTCCATATACATGAAAGCTTTAACTGCTGGACCTACTTCCTTCCCAATGGTCCCTTGTATGAATTCAAGCTCCGAACAGCGTGGGGGTCCGAAGATAACTATTTGCCATAAAATATAAAAGGACAGAATAATTATCGGAGGACTGGACTTTTACTTCACAATACAAACTCGCTTGTACAAAGAAAGCCTAGGGACGAAAACCTAAGTACAGCAATCTAAGTACAATTATTTATTTTAGATTCTGGGGGGTAACGATAGAGGCTCGGGAAAGCGACGGCCGCTCTGCCTTACTCCTTGGACGATCGGGTGCAGTTTTTTGACTCTGTAGAAGAACTGACGGGCGCTGATGAAGAAATGATCTCTCTTCAGGCGCTCTGGCTCTCTATGTCTTTATGTGCGTCTGTCTCTTTCTCTATATATGTCTTTCTATTTCTTTTTGTGTGTGTATGTGTGCAAGGGAATGGCACCCTGCTATTTATAAGAGTGGGGGGCTCATTAGGGTTTACAATGATTGTCCATTCTTGAAAGTCGGCGGCTAAGGATCATTAAATCTGGGCCGTTCATCGAGATTTGAGCAATAAATGTGATTGCATCAAATCGTTTATGGGTAATTAATGCTGATTGACATAAATCCTCCTGATTTGCCATGCCAACCTCGGATTTCTCGACACGTGTTATCAATTTGCTTATTTGCAAATGATCTAATTTGATCCCAATATTTTATTGGAATTTGTTGAGAGATTTTGATCAATCTGATGCCACGTGCCCCGCTTTTATGCCACGTGTCGAGCAATAGCAGAAATCTGTACTGCAGGGAGGTTACTCCTTATTGAGCCGTATAAGGCTAGCCACGCGTCTAGGCTGCTTGAGAGTGGCCCCCCAGAACATTTGGACCGCATGGTATGATTTGAGCCGCATGAGTGTGGATGACCGCATGAATGAACCGCATGGAGATAGTCCACGTGAGCCTCATAGGGATGGTCTTCTTGAGCCGCATGGAGCTAGTCTTCGTGAGCCACATGGAGATGGACTTCGTGAACCGCATGGGGCTAGTCTTCGTGAGCCATACGACGCTAGTCTTGGTGAGCCGCATAGGGGAGTCTCCGCTTGGGCCGCATACAACTGTCCACGTGTCAAGGCCGCATGACAGTTTCTGAATCTCGGAAGATTGTGTCAGAGATTTTCTTCGCTTCCCAAGGAGTCCGTCATTATGAGGGAGTCATAATGATATCTTCGTGTCAGAGCTGTCACTTCGTCAAAGCTGTCAGCCGTCAAGGCATTTAATGCAAAACGAGAGAGCTATTTGTATGCCACGTGGCTCCTCTTTGAGCCGTATAGGACTTGTTTGAGCCGCATAGACGCTCGAGCCGCATGGATACTTGAGCCGCATGAACTCTCTGAGCCGCAGGGGGCTCTCTGGCCACATGGATCTTTCTTTATTCTTTTCCATGGTTCTACAAGACCCCCTTCAAAGTTTTCAATTTACAAAATTAAAATACTTTGAATAAGAAGCATGGCCATGTATAAATTATCCTGGCCGCATATGATGTCCTGGCCGCATGGATGTCTCGGCCGCATGGATGTTTAGGCCGCATGAATGTTTTGGCCGCATTGAGTCAATCAGCCGTAGGGACTTTCGGACCGCATAGCTCCTTGCCACGTATGCATGTCATTAATTGCCTCAAATTCGTTTTAGTGTCGCCTTTAGGGGAGATACCAAGGGTCGGCTCATTAAATCTTTTGGATTTTATGCTCTGGGTGAATCTCCTTTATGAGAGAGGGGACGAAATTCGAGGAGTCAGTTTCATCTTTTCCGAGGCGATTATCAATCTACGTGTTCCCTCCTCTCTTGTCTTCCTATAAATAGGAGGAGTTTGAGAGAGAAGACTTCTTTACTTTCTCCTTCACTTTGAAATTTTCCTACTCCATTGTCATCTTCTTCTTTAATTGCCAATGGCTCACAAGAAGACCGTTGCGGCTAAAGGCAAGAAGGCGGCATCTTCGTCGAAAAAGACTGCCTCTACTTCAATCGCGGCCGTTCCTCCGTCGGCCGTCGTGCTCGTAGCTCACCCTGACGTCCATCCTCCCATTGCTGGTAAGGAATTTATGTGGTTTTGAAGAACCCTAACTATTATGGCTACGTCGCATGCTTTATGCACGAGCCTTTATTTTCTTGTGAGTCTGTGAGCACCCTGAATTTCGGGTTGATTTTTTTTATTTTTATTTTTATTTTTATTTATTTTCTGATTGATTTTAATTTCAATAAATATTTTATTCTATTTATTTATCTTTAAGTGTACTTTCCGTGCTATTGATATTTGGAGTGTCAGGGATGTTCAACTCTGGAAATCTTCTTCATGAGTTTTGGAGTGGACATGATTACCTTTATGACGGTATATAGTGTCCCATCCAAACTTGTTCCCTTGTACTCCTTTTTCTTCGCTGAACTTCGGGTCAAATTAGACCAGTTGATTATTAATTATTTTTCCCACTCTTTTCCTTGACCATTATTAGCACGTTACCGTGACTTTTAATTTTGGAGCGCAAGACCAGTCAGTTTCTTGAAACCAACTCCTCATTGATGATCTACTCGAGACGTTCGTCACCCATGTCCTTCGTGTCCCACTCAGACACGTCATTTTGTGCTCCATTTGATTCGCACAACTTTCTCGACACGTGACCCAATTTTATTTCATTCCACGGTGTCACATTCATTTTCTAACTTGATTCGTGGGTCCCCTGTCGACCAAAACCTGCCAGCCCCAATTATGGACATGGTCCACATTGAGCCTACTATCCGTCTGCCACTTGTGTCCCATTTATTGGAATCCCCATGTGCTACTTATTTATCCATGATCATCAACGTCTATTTTTAATTCGATTTTTGCACAATGTCCGGTTTTGGATCCAATCTGGCTCCACTGAACCCAATCCCAACTTTATTTTTCCTCTCTCATGACGCCCTCATAATTCTTGCCCAAAAATATCTAGTACTCTTCTACCTATTTTTTTATATTAATAAAAATTTTCTATTGATATTAAATTTCCATAAGAATGACCTTTTTCCTACATTTAATTCCTAGCCATTTGATTCCCCAAATGAATCGCACCCATTAATTTTCTTCCATATCCTTAGCAGCCAACACCCCTAGCCAGCCCTAACTCCAAGGTTTACTTTTCTCTCTCTCCCTCTCACTACTTTTTACAACTCATCTCTTTCTCTCTCTCTCACTATTCTTTATTCTCACAAAACAAAACAACTACAACAACACCAACAATAACACAGCCACCCCCTCCATGCACCCGACCACACCCCGACCTCTTCCTCCTCCTTGGCCCGACCTTCCTGGCCGAGCTAAGCTCCGGCCACCCCCCGGCCATCCTCGCCGCCGTCGACCTCCTCCATCTCTCATCCTCCTCCTCCTCCTTCTTCCTCTTCTTCATAACCGAACGCCACCACCTCCATACTTCCGCCACCACCGTGCCATCACCACCACCTCCACTACCTTTCCCCGTCGTAGCAGCACTGTGCCGCCATCGTCGTGTTCGCTGGCCGCCACCGCACAGCAACCAGCGTGGCAGTGCCTCACGCACACTTGCGGGCGCGCACACGTGCGCGCGCACGGGCCGCCGTCGTGCGCCGCCGCGCCGCCGCATGGGCCGCTGTGGCTCGCCATGGGTGCGCCCCACTCCAGCGAGTCCTTCCCTGACGGCCACCGTCCTCCGGGATGCGCCGTCGAGGCGATTCGTGTATTTTGAACGAGATCCCGTCGGCACGCGCGAGTTTGGAACTCAGAATTCGTGCTCCGTCGCAGCAACTTCGTACACGTTTTCCTGGAAATTCGACCGTTGGATCGGCAATTTCTTTGCTCCGTCGCAATCTCGGTATATCCACCTTCACTCATGTCAATTTTCGTCCATTAACTTTATCGTTTGATACATAAAAATCGGCCACCGAGTTGACTGTTTAAATTGTATTAAATTTGAACAGTATCACGGGGCCAACTTCGTCAGCTTGTATCTCCTCCACCGCAGCTCCGTTTAGCGTGCTACTAGTTCCAGTGCAAAGCTGGTATAACCCTCTTGCTATCCCTCCAGTTTCGTTTCATTGTGAGCTTGTTTGATTGGTTGAATTCGACGCCAAAGTTGGCCATCCGAATTCGTAATTTCCAACTTGTAAAATTCCATTTTTGAACACGGGACTCCAGATTTTATTTTTGACACCACCAGTAGACTTGTGGCATCGTTCTGGCATGTTTTCATATAAAATTTGTTAGATTTGGAGAACGTGGGCCCGGACACATTTTTCGGTGCAAAGCGGGTCCCACATTCTGGGTCAACGGAACTTTTTGACGCCGGCTCATCGGAATCCAATTCCGGATATACCGTTGAGTTCGTATCGTCATTCTGGACTCGTTGACATATAATTTGCTAGGTTTTGGTGGACATTGGGTCCGGCACGCATTTCGGTGTAAGACGGATACCAATATCCGGATCAACGGGTCATTTTGAGATCGGCTCATCGGAATCCAATTCCGGATATACCGTTGAGTTCGTATCATCATTCTGGACTCGTTGACAAAAGTTTGCTGAGTTTTGAGAACTTGGGCTCCGGCACGTATTTCCGTGCAAACCGGAATTCTAAGTTCTGGTCAACGGGCCAAATTGAGATCGGGTCAACGGAATCCAATTCTGGAGATACCGTTGGGTTCGTATCGTCATTTTGGTTTCGTGGACATATAATTGGTTATATTTTATAGACTTATTTTCTTGCACGTTTTTCGGTGCAAAACGGCTCCGACACGGACACCGTTTTGACCCGAAATTACCTTTTTGCCCTTGTGTCCAAATTGGACCGTTGGGTAGGCTATCCTAGCTAATTTGACCATTCTAGACACGTTGGCGATGTTTATTTCATCGTCCGACAATGTTTGTTGATAGTTTCTCTAAGTTTAGCCTTGTTATAATTAATTAATAATTAATTCATATAATGCTCGTATTTCGAGATTAGTACAACGAAACTGAGCTCAGTCAATTCCAGTGATCTCATATCGCTGAAATTGACAAGATGGACACGTGGAACACCATAATAAGATTATCAACCTTACCATTGATATTCTTATCTCGATTTGTGTGTCGTAAGTTTCGACGTACGAATAACGAAGTACACTTTATATTTTCAATAATTAGACTAGATTTGACCCTGTTTGACCAGAGTTGACCAGTTGACCCAAAGTCAACTGTAAGTCAACACTTGACCTAGTTTGACTAGATTATTGACCGGAGTTGACCTAGAGTCGTTTTGACTTAGAAGAACCTAGTATAAGATAGATTGCTTGTAGAGATTTATTAATTACTACTTGAACACCTTGTAACCAGTGTTGCTTTAAATAGGACTCTGTGGCTTCAGTTGGACCCTCTATACTTATCAGCTCAGGACCGCAGGCGAGTACATTCACTGATAGTTTTCATTGTCTTGATATCTACTATATCCGATTCAGTCGTAGTGTTTTACTTGATTTCCGACACGACGGTTCACGGACTAGTATACGTCGGATCCTGTCATGAGATGTTATACCTGGACTTTCTTGGTATATGGGTATGAGATATTTCTGTGTTCCTGTACTTGTATAGACATTGATTTGGGAGTGGGCTGGCCCCTGCTCTCGAACCCTGTGTCATGACGTGCCATGTCCGGATCCGTGATACTATTCGGGGGATAGAGGGGAATTATTAGGGGATATATGATCAAAGCCTCCGTGTGTTACTATATATTGCTAGCGCCACCCTCACCTCACGTAGGGTGTAGCAGATACCCCGTGCCGGTTATCCAGGTTGGCCGGCATGACCCTTTCCAGAGATTTTCGTGTGATTGCCGGGCCAAGTGGATAACCTTTCCGTATTTCCCAGCCGATCACATTTTGCCCTAATAGTTCAAATCACTTTTTATTTATTTGTTGTCATATCTTACATTCCAGTTCACCTTTACTTACTGTACTTTCACCATGCTATGATTTATTTCTCATATGCTCTACCTGCATTTTATACTGTACTATGATGATGGGACTAGGTTCTGTTCGAAGGAAGGGTTAAAACCCCGGTCATTGTTTGGTTTAAGGGTTGTAACTCGGCTTTCAAATGGTTCCCAAGTCGCCTATATTCTGTCTTGTATCTCATTATTACTGTCTCTTATAGTATTTCTCAATTCATATGGAACTGCTGTTGGTGTTTGTACTTGCTCATTTTCCTGACAGGATACGTTGACAAATTTTACAGATAGTTTGGAGGTTGCCTGCTAGCTTAGAGGAGACATTAGAGGTTGTTTAGTTAGCTGTTCTCAGTTGTCTGGAGTTGTATTTATTTTATGGATTACTGTATTGAGCTTTGAGATGTATTTCCGGGTTATGTACCTTAGACACTTAGACTTCTATCTGTTGTATCTCTTTTCGATTTCATGTTTTATCCATCTTCCTTTATGCTCTACCATTAGATGTGATTGAGTTTATATTCTGCTATGTCACCCCCATTCGGGGAGTATAAACTGTTTAGTCTTATACTATTAGATGTATTGAGACCTAGGACAGCGTTCTACCGCCGACACTGCGGCGTAGGCTGGGCGTTGTTACGTTCTCGTGCCCTAACCCTAGGGTGCGGGTCGTGACACGTTTTTAGTGGTGGCCCATGCAGGTCGAAACTAAAAGTGTAGTGGTATTCGAACTAGAGTACCACTACAGCCGGCAGTAGAATTAGAATATATTTTGAAGGTACTCAATCACAGTTAGGACCCTTGAGAGATTTCCGGGACGACCCTTGAGAATCTTATTTAACTTCGATTTGAAAACACTTTTTCCTTGATTGATTTATCTTTACTTTCTGCTATTAATTTGATTTTGATGGATTATTATTGAATTTGAGTTTGTATTTATTGATTTTGAAGGATGATTATTGAATTTTAAATTTTGATGATACCTGTTGCATCCGAGTTTGTATTTTTATGGATTTTTGTTCATTTTTGGATTTTGATGTTCATTGATAAATTCGAATTGATTTTTGAGTATTCATTGTTGATTTAAATTAATTTTGTCAAGATGAAATTATATGGGCTAGGTCATCTAAGTTATGGAGTCTAGTCTTCTACAGTCATATTAGCCAGCATGGTGAGGACATATAGTTGACTTGGATATATCTCTCGGGTGTGGGAATTTAAGGTTTTCGCAGCAAAGCTAGCGGCATCGCGAAAATGTTAAATACCATGATTTTAGAGGTATGTGCCTAAGTCGAGGACTCTGTGATTATCGTAGCCTTGCTTACTAGTATGACGAGAATTTAGTGTACCATAATTTTGGACAGACGCATATGATTATCAGATTGTACCTTAAATATTTTCGAAACATGTTTTCTATACTTTTGTTTCTGTCCTTCAAAGAAAATTAATTATTAATTGTTTTGTTTTGTTTGCTTCTCATTATTTAACTTAAGAGTAGGTTTGCCTGTTTTTATAAACCCTTGCGTAACTTCTTGCTATGAGTTTCTTCTTAATACAGTGAATCGATAATTTTGCTAGACTTTATCTTGGATTTGAAATTTAGCTCTGGATTTCAAAATGGTTCTTCCTTAAATAGATAAGCAAAACAGATTTTATCGTTATTTCTTTCTTGCTATTATTCTTGTATTAAATAATAATAATAATAAAACTACCTTGATTACATCAATCGCCTACTTTGCAATCTTGGTAAAATTCTAAATGTTGCTCTTGATATAGAATTTGGTTTTTATATTGGGTCATGTGAATATAGATATAGTGACACAAACACTTTGCCTGACACGTATGCATGCTACACTTGATTTCCCACCTGTCTAAATACACATTAATATGTTATTGATGTTTAAATTGTCAAACCTCAATATTTCTGGTTTTCTGCTTTTCCAGTTTAAATTCATAATTTAAATATAAAATTCATGTTATTAGTTTTGTCTACATAACTGCACATGTATGATATCTGCAGAGTTTCAATTTTTAGAGAAATTGGTTAAATTATGTTAAATTTGTAAAATCTGAGACTGCATTATGTTAATATTACACTGGTTTAAAATGTTAGCTTATTTTCAGATTTTGTATGTAAATGCTGAACTAAAACTGGGTTTAACCTTTCAATACTAGGCTATAACCCTGTACAAGGACACACACACACACCCTCTTTATATATATATATGTATAAGGTTAGCCATGCATGTTATGAGTGAATAAGTTGCGTATTGTAGATTGTTTAACCAAAATGCCATGATTAGTGTAACTTGATAGCTGTTGTTTTGGAACCCAATTTCTCATATACAATTTCATATGTATTCACGTACACACACGCCTACTATCTAACCATATGAACATGTCCCTATACACATAATGCTAGTTTTTTTCCCTCTCTAACGCTCTGTATATATTGTGATTGGATTTCCATGCAATTGACTTTTATTCCTTAACTAGTGATTTTGATTTTTCCTTGAATAGTACCCTTTTTCAGAAAATTGGTAGTTACCTTCATTTTATTTTTTGATGAGTACCAGTTTTTACATAGGATGGTAGGCTGTCTTACAGTTTTGATGGTTTGTTGTTTCTGTAACTTCTCTAGTTTAGCACCCTAGCTGCTTGTGTATTTTGATACCCTATGACCGTTTTGGTATTAGCACGACTAGTATACCTAGATGAGACTCTCACTACCACCGTATGCCATGACCCTGTATGTCGTCCTTTTGATCACATGATTTGTTTTAATCTGGGACTTTGATTGTGGGGGTTTGACCTAGAGGGAGTATGGACATTTTAATTTCGAGGACGAAATTTTTATAAGGTGGTTAGGATGTGAGCACCCTGAATTTCGGGTTGATTTTTTTTTTTTTTATTTATTTTCTGATTGATTTTAATTTTAATAAATATTTTATTCTATTTATTTATCTTTAAGTGTACTTTCCGTGCCATTGATATTTGGAGTGTCAGGGATGTTCACCTCTGGAAATCTTCTTCATGAGTTTTAGAGTGGACATGATTACCTTCATGACGGTATATAGTGTCCTATCCAAACTTGTTCCCTTGTACTCCTTTTTCTTCGCTGAACTTCGGGTCAAATTAGACCAGTTGATTATTAATTATTTTTCCCACTCTTTTCCTTGATCATTATTAGCACGTTACCGTGACTTTTAATTTTGGAGCGCAAGACCAGTCAGTTTCTTGAAACCAACTCCTCATTGATGATCTACTCGAGACGCTCGTCACCCATGTCCTTCGTGTCCCACTCAGACACGTTATTTTGTGCTCCATTTGATTCGCACAACTTTCCCGACACGTGACCTGATTTTATTTTACTCCACGGTGTCACATTCATTTTCCAACTTGATTCGTGGGTCCCCTGTCGACCAAAACCTGTCAGCCCCAATTATGGACATGGCCCACATTGAGCCTACTATCCGTCCGCCACTTGTGTCCCATTTATTGGAATCCTCATGTGCTACTTATTTATCCATGATCATCAATGTCTATTTTTAATTCGATTTTTGCACAATGTCCGATTTTGGATCCAATCTGGCTCCACTGAACCCAACCCCAACTTCATTTTTCCTCTCTCATGACGCCCTCATAATTCTTGCCCAAAAATATCTAGTACTCTTCTACCTATTTTTTTATATTAATAGAAATTTTCTATTGATATTAAATTCCCATAAGAATGACCTTTTTCCTACATTTAATTCCTAGCCATTTGATTCCCCAAATGAATCTCACCCATTAATTTCCCTCCATATCCTTAGCAGCCAACACCCCTAGCCGACCCTAACTCCAAGGTTTACTTTTCTCTCTCTCCCTCTCACTATTTTTTACAACTCATCTCTTTCTCTCTCTCTCACTATTCTTTATTCTCACAAAACAAAACAACTACAACAACACCAACAATAACACAGCCGTCCCCTACATGCACCCGACCACACCCCGACCTCTTCTTCCTCCTTGGCCCGACCTCTCTGTCCGAGCTAGGCTCCGGCCACCCCCCGGCCATCCTCGCCGCCGCCGACCTCCTCCATCTCTCCTCCTCCTCCTCCTCCTTCTTCCTCCTCTTCATAACCGAACGCCACCACCTCCATACTTCCGCCACCATCGCGCCATCACCACCATCTCCACCACCTTCCCCCGTCGTAGCAGCGTCGCGCCACCGTCGCCGTGTTCGCTGGCCGCCACCGTACAGCAACTAGCGTGGCAGCACCTCACGCACACTTGCAGGCGCGCACACGTGCGCGCATGCGGGCCGCCGTCGTGCGCCGCCGTGCCGCCGCGTGGGCCGCCGTAGCTCATCGTGGGTGCACCCCACTCTGGCGAGTCCTCCCCTGATGGCCACCATCCTTCGGGACGCGCCGTCGAGGCGATTCGTGCGTTTTGAACGAGATCCCGTCGGCGCGCGCGAGTTTGGAACTCAGAATTCGTGCTCCGTCGCAGCAACTTTGCACACGTTTTTCCGGAAATCCGACCATTGGATCGGCGATTTCTTCGCTCCGTCGCAATTTTGGTATATCCGCCTTCACTCATGTCAATTTTCGTCCGTTAATTTTATGGTTTGATACATGAAAACCGGCCACCAAGTTGACTGTTTAAATTGTATTAAATTTGGACAGTTTCGCGGGGCCAACTTCGTCAGCTTGTATCTCCTCCACCGCAGCTCCGTTTGGCGTGCTACCAGTTTCGGTGCGAAGCTGGTATAACCCTCTTGCTACCCCCTCTAGTTTCGTTTCATTGTGAGCTTGTTTGATTGGTTGAATTCGACGCCAAAGTTGGCCGTCCGAGTTCGTAATTTTCAACTTGTAAAATTCTATTTTTGCACACGGGACTCCAGATTTCATTTCTGACACCACCAGTAGACTTGTGGCATCGTTCTGGCATGTTTTAATATAAAATTTGTTAGATTTGGAGAACGTGGGCCCTGGCACGTTTTTCGGTGCAAAGTGGGTCCAACATTCTGGGTCAACGGGACTTTTTGACGCCGGCTCATCGGAATCCAATTTCGGATATACCGTTGAGTTTGTATCGTCATTCTGGTCTCGTTGACATATAATTTGCTAGGTTTTGGTGGACATTGGGTCCGGCACGCATTTCGGTGCAAGACGGATACCAATATCCGGGTGAACGGGTCATTTTGAGATCGGCTCATCGGAATCCAATTCCGGAGATACCGTTGAGTTCGTATCATCATTCTGGACTCGTTGATAGGTAGTTTGCTGAGTTTTGAGAACTTGGGCTCCAGCACGCATTTTCGTGCAAACCGGAATTCCAAGTTCTGGTCAACGGGCCAAATTGAGATCGGGTCAACGGAAACCAATTCTGGAGATACCGTTGGGTTCGTATCGTCATTTTGGTTTCGTGGAAATATAATTTGTTATATTTTATAGTCTTGTTTTCTTGTACATTTTTCGGTGCAAAACGGCTCCGACACGGACACCGTTTTGACCCGAAATTACCTTTTTGCCCTTGTGTCCAAATTGGACCGTTGGGTAGGCTATCCTAGCTAATTTGACCATTCTGGACATGTTGGCGATGTTTATTTCATCGTTCGACAATGTTTGTTGATAGTTTCTCTAAGTTTAGCCTTGTTATAATTAATTAATAATTAATTTATATAATGCTCGTATTTTGGGATTAGTACAACGAAACTGAGCTCAGTCAATTCCAGTGATCTCACATCGCTGAAATTGACAAGATGGACACGTGGAACACCATAATAAGATTATCAACCTTACCATTGATATTCTTATCTCGATTTGCGTGTCGTAAGTTTCGACGTACGAATAACGAAGTACACTTTATATTTTCAATAATTAGACTAGATTTGACCCTGTTTGACCAGAGTTGACCAGTTGACCCAAAGTCAACTGTAAGTCAACACTTGACCTAATTTGACTAGATTATTGACCGGAGTTGACCTAGAGTCGTTTTGACTTAGAAGAACCTAGTATAAGATAGATTGCTTGTAGAGATTTATTAATTACTACTTGAACACCTTGTAACCTGTGTTGCTTTAAATAGGACTCTGTGGCATCAGTTGGACCCTCTATACTTATCAGCTCAGGACCGCAGGCGAGTACATTCACTGATAGTTTTCATTGTCTTGATATCTACTATATCCGATTCAGTCGTAGTGTTTTACTTGATTTCCGACACGACGGTTCACGGACTAGTATACGTCGGATCCTGTCATGAGATGTTATACCTGGACTTTCTTGGTATATGGGTATGAGATATTTCTGTGTTCCTGTACTTGTATAGACATTGATTTGGGAGTGGGCTGGCCCCTGCTCTCGAACCCTGTGTCATGACGTGCCATGTCCGGATCCGTAATACTATTCGGGGGATAGAGGGGAATTATTAGGGGATATATGATCAAAGCCTCCGTGTGTTACTATATATTGCTAGCGCCACCCTCACCTCACGTAGGGTGTAGCAGATACCCCGTGCCGGTTATCCAGGTTGGCCGGCATGACCCTTTCCAGAGATTTTCGTGTGATTGCCGGGCCAAGTGGATAACCTTTCCGTATTTCCCAGCCGATCACATTTTGCCCTAATAGTTCAAATCACTTTTTATTTATTTGTTGTCATATCTTACATTCCAGTTCACCTTTACTTACTGTACTTTCACCATGCTATGATTTATTTCTCATATGCTCTACCTGCCTTTTATACTATACTATGATGATGGGACTAGGTTCTGTTCGAAGGAAGGGTTAAAACCCCGGTCATTGTTTGGTTTAAGGGTTGTAACTCGGCTTTCAAATGGTTCCCAAGTCGCCTATATTCTTTGTCTTGTATCTCATTATTACTGTCTCTTATAGTATTTCTTAATTCATATGGAACTGCTGTTGGTGTTTGTACTTGCTCATTTTCCTGACAGGATACGTTGACAAATTTTACAGATAGTTTGGAGGTTGCCTGCTAGCCTAGAGGAGACATTAGAGGTTGTTTAGTTAGCTGTTCTCAGTTGTCTGGAGTTGTATTTATTTTATGGATTACTGTATTGAGCTTTGAGATGTATTTCTGGGTTATGTACCTTAGACACTTAGACTTCTATCTGTTGTATCTCTTTTCGATTTTATGTTTTATCCATATTCCTTTATGCTCTACTATTAGATGTGATTGAGTTTATATTCTGCTATGTCACCCCCATTCGGGGAGTATAAACTGTTTAGTCTTATACTATTAGATGCATTGAGACCTAGGACAACGTTCTACCGCCGACACTGCGGCGTAGGCTGGGCGTTGTTACGTTCTCGTGCCCTAACCCTAGGGTGCGGGTCGTGACAGAGTCGCATATTCGTCCTATGGTCGAGCCGCGAGCCGCATAAGAATAGCCACTGTGGCCACATACTCATTTTGCCAACAAAGCCGCATAAGCTACACTGAGCCGCATAGATTCGCACATGTACGTCTTTCACGTGGTCCGCACAAACTTACCCGATCCCTGCGGACCTTATGAAAGTACCGCCGCATGACCTTTCATTAAATGGAGCCGCATGAATGTTCTGCTGAGCTTGAGCCGCATGAGGCTTCCGTAAGTTAGAGCCGCATAAGCGTTCCCCTGACCCACATGAGGCTTCAGTGAGCTGGAGCCGCATAAGTGTTCTCCTGAGCCGCATGAGGCTTTGTTAAGTTGGAGCCGCATGAGCTCGAAAGCATCCATTAGTTCCTTTTTGTCCATCCTTTTAACTTTTCTTTTTTTGTCTTCTTCTCAGTGAATTTGTCGGTTAATGCTGCTGGAGAGCTCCTGGTGGGCAGCGCCCAGGCTGCTCTGGGCTATAGGTACGACCACATAGTCCAATACATGGCTGACCAGTTTTCGAGTGACGAGCCCCCGACGAGATCGAATGCCCTCAAGAATCAGCCTTTCTATTTTCTTAATGCTATGATGAACTCGGGGAAACTAAAAGGAGAATACTTGAAGCCCGCATTCTTCTTTGGAGACGCCTTGACTGTGAAGAATAGTCAGATTCTGGAGGTGTCAGAGAACTGGAGTTTTGTTTCTAACGGGATGGCGATCCGCATTCCCCAGATGGAGCGTCACTTTCCTTTGTCCTAGTTCAATATGCTCCCACTGGACCGAAAGATGGAAGATTCTTTAACTCCTACCCAAAGTGGGATGTTCGTGGGAGACATCCATTATAACAACAGCCTGAAATCTATGTGTGCGGGCAAGGTGCACACCAGCTGTTCTGTAATAGGGTTGGCCCCGGGTACGTTCTTGAATGTGTCGGGTCCCAATTTCACATTTTCTACAACCGACACTTTTATGAACCAACTTGCTCGGAAGGGATCCTATCCCATTGGTCAGTTGATGCTCCCCAGCTGGATACATCCGATTCCCTCGTTGACCAATATGTCTACGTAGATTTTGCAAAAGTATGAGGCCTTTCTGTACGGGATTGGTCTTTACCATGCTATTCGGGGCACCAGCCACGGCTTGCCTATAAACAAGAGATTGTTTATATCTCTGCTGGAGATGTATAATCGCCATACGGGGACCTTCTATATGCCTGTAGGGGAAATGGGGCTTGTGCTCCACGAAATGCATGCGATCTCCAAGCTTCCTTGGGGGGACGAAGCTTTTGAGGCGTATACTCCCACGAAGAGGAGTTCGAAGAGTTGGAAAGGCGGTATCCAGGCTTCGTGGCTCTTTATCAAGAGATATTGTGCCATTATAGCACATGTCATTAAATAGCCAAAAATGAGAACAGCTCGGAAGGGAATGCCCCTCATACCAGGGACTGGGTGCGCTATCTCTTCACTACGGATGCCTCAGGTCAAGTTACTCCTCGTCGTCCTAAAACCCGGGAGGCGGTGGAAGCCTTAGTGTCGTCAGCTAAGAGGATGGCCACCTCTAGTGACAGATTCGGGTGTCAGACCGACTCTTTCGGTTATTTTTATCAGGACACCCAAGAGTTGTCGGAGGAGGCGCTTCTGGCGGGATTCTTAATGATATGGCTGCAAAACTGTATAGTCTCGGGCGGAGCAGGTTCCATCGAGAAGATCAGTAGCAATTTTATCCTTTCGGCTGTGAAGTTAGTTTTGTGAGTCCGGCTAGCTCTCCTCCCGGGCATGGTGTGCAGCATACACCGTGGCCTTCGTACCTTCACATCCAAGGTTATTGCTCGTGATGTGACGAAAGATTTTGAACGGACTGAGCTGCCCTATCATTATTTGATGGGGTGGCTGTTGATGCATTATCCGTCTTTGATGAGACCAGGCTCTGAAGACGGCGTCACTGATGACGACGCTTTTATTTTCCGCTATCGTAATGAGTCTTGGGAATTTGAGACCATGCGTGCTTGTCGGATGGCACTGGCGAGGGCAGACATGTACAACATTTTTGCATCTGTCCCTCGTTTTACTGATGAGGAAATAGCGGCTATCCATCTTGACGGTATTGGGCCCCCTCAACTTCTGGATGGCCAGATGCTTCTGTGGCTGCAAAATATCCGCCCCGCTCATCTGGTGTATCGCAACCGTAACACTGTCTTTCTGGAGCCCTATTTGCCTAGTAGGTTCGCCCAACAATTTGGGTATAGTCAGCTTTTTCTAGACAGCCCCAGCTCTTGTCTAGGCTTTGAAGGTAGCCTTCTAGACGGCATCCAGGCCTGGCATTACTATGACACATTCCATACCCGTACCGTTTTCTCTGTTCCTGCTATCAAGGCGTCAGTAGATATCTTATATATAGCGGCTCTGTACCACGTCATGGCGAACAAGTCCCCTGTCGATTTTAACCCAGGTACCAGTTTCATCGTTGGTACCGGCCTGGATGAGGGTTCCCAGGGGGCCAAGACAAGGAAGAGGAAGAACCGAGTCGAGGTGCCGGATTCGGACTCCGATGCTGCAGATGACGAAGGTGACGAGCCTAATGGAGATGACCCTTCCTTTCCGGCGGCAGACGTAGGGGCGGATCAGTCGCCTGTTTTGCTAGATGAGATGGTGGTTGATCAGCTGTCCGTTGCACCCGGTCCTGCACGAAAGCGTGGCAGGCAACTTTCTTCTGTCG
Organism: Iris pallida; assembly: GCA_029216955.1. NCBI lineage: Eukaryota > Viridiplantae > Streptophyta > Magnoliopsida > Asparagales > Iridaceae > Iris > Iris pallida. The sequence continues at coordinate 518,602 of JANAVB010044114.1, read as the reverse complement.
GTGGCATTCTTCGCTCTCGGAAACTGGCTACGACCAGATACCGCGGGCTAACTATAAAGGAAAGGGGCGAAGAAATTGACCCCGCATCAGAGGTAAATAAGTTACTACCAGTCCTTCCTTTCTTTTAGCTTTGATTTTAATCATCTTCTTTCCCTCGTGTAGGCATCAGGAGAAGAGGACTCTCGAGTAGCCGAGATCGTGACTCGGGATGACGGGGGCTCTGGTGAGCCTGTCCCTGAAATTGTTGAATTTCGTCCAGATGATGCTGATCAGGTTGCCTCTCTCTCTGAGGTGGCTGGGTCAGAGGAGCTGGCCAACTTTAATTTGGAGATCGTAGGTGAGGAGACCCTGCCAGCTGCGAACGAGCTGCAGCCTCGATGCTCCTCTCCCGGTAAGATAAGCCGAATCTTAACTTACGAGGAGGCCTATCTGCTCTATGATCACATCCTTCGGGTTACGTCGATTGATTATTGTCCTGGACATGCAGGTCCTGCCCCTCCCGTGCCAAGGATGGACCTTGTTGAGACAAACTCTGTCGAAGGGGCACTGGCGGAGAGGGGCGTACCTCCTCCCCCTCCGGCTCGTCTTGATGGTTCTCCTACGGGCTCGAGTTTGGCAAGTCCGGTGATGGGACAATCGGGACAGGGGACGATGGTCCTCGTGTCTTCCTCTGCTCAGGCAGCCCAGAGAGTCGACCTCTCCGCCCTGCCAAGCGTCCAGGCTCTTCGGGTGGCAGAGGAAGAGTTTGCCGCTATCCGTGCATCGTTCTGCTCGGAAGTCGCCTCCCTGGTGGCTAGTTCTAGCACCACTCCTTCGATGCTGCCGGCCACGCTCCCTCTGACGCCGTCCTCTACGGAGGTCCTGGACGAATCTTTACAGAACGTGGTCGACAGCTTTCATCGTCACTTGAAAAGGGGGATAGAAGCTACTGTGGACAGAGGGACCTCTTTCGTCTTGGCCCAGCAATGCGCCCTGGGTCAAATCGATATCCTTAAGGCCCTTCCTGGTGGGGCAGGGGTGGCTGCACTTCTGGAATCGAAATTACTGGAGACTGATCAACTGGTGGCCCAGCTTCAGGAATTGCGGCAGGTTGATCTGTCTGCTGCTATTGATCAGGAGCGCGACTCCCTCACAGCTGCTATAGAGAAGGCGAAGGCAGCTCAGGATAAAACTAGGCCCACCATCCTGAAGGATCTCCGCACTCTGTCTGATCGCTATGATCAATTGAGCCATGAGAGTGAAGATGTTACAGCTCGGGAAGCGATTGCCTCCCGTGGGATTACTGAAATGCGAGAGCAGATCCTTGAGCTCCAAAAGAAGTTAACTTTCTTTGAGTCTGAGCTTGAGGCCGCCCGGATCGACAGAGGGCTGATTATCCAGGAAGCTGATAATGTCAATAAAGCTTCGGCTGACTTGGAAGTGGCTCTGAAGAAGTTGGATGACGACTGTCGTGCACTCATGGACCTGGATAATGGGGAGCGGTTGTCTCATGAGGCTGAGCGCCGAGCGAAACAGAGGCTTGAGCGGGGGACTGCCTTGGTGCGAAACCGCCTCTTGGAGTTGTGTAATACCGAGCTATAGTCGGCCTTTTCTTCTTTCGTTTCTATTTTTTTCTTTTTTCTTTGAGAGGGACGTGGTCCCAAAACATGTAATGCTTTTTTCGTCTTTCAAATAAAGAGTACTTTCCATTCTACCCTTCATTTGTGTTGCTTGTTGGGCCTGTGGTATTGTGGTGATGTTTGCCCCGCATGGGGGACTTATTTGTGGACCTATTACCCCTGGCATACCTTGGTTTTAGGTACGGATAACAAGTTTGACTGGGGACACTTAGAACAGTTCCATGGTCATGTTGTCGTGGACGTTCCAAGTATCGGGATATAGAATGCCATGGAACAGCTGGGCTCCCGGGGCATGATGAGGAATAGTGGGCCTGTACTAAGAGACTTAGCAAAGGACATTTGTGGGCCTATTACCCTTGGCATACCCTGACTTAGGATACGGATAATAGGATGGAGGGGAACCAACACACTTACTCAGATGTAATGAGGACATGGCAAGTATGAGGGTTTTACCGTGGAGTCTTCCTACTCAGAGGTAATGAGGACATGGCAGGAGTGGACTCAACGGAAGATATTTGTGGTCAATGGAGGACATTTGTGGGCCTATTACCCTTGGCGTACCCTGGTTCAGGGTACGGGTAATAAGACGAGAGAGGACCGACGTACTTACTCAGAGGTAATGAGGACATGGTAAGTACGGAGGTTTTACCGTGGAGTCTTCCTTGGCTTACGTAGTAGCCCATTCGGCGAAGACGGTCTTGCAATTTAGGGCCAGGCTGATGGGCCCCGCAGACACCGTCATGAGCTTCTCGTACGGCTTCTTTGGCTTCTGCGTTTGACAGACACCGAAGCAATAATCCATCATAGGATCGGTGATACAACATTTTTGTCTCCGTATCGTAGAAGAATCTGAGAGAACGTCATCTGATGGAAGTGGCTTCCTTTGGTTTCTCAGACAGGATATCGTAGACGACGAAGTCAATGAACGGTTGTCTCCAATCTGGGATATTGTTGATTGTCTGGGCGGAATAACTCGCCACGAATTGAACGTTGTTCTTGGGGCAGACCAGTTTGTGGCCTATCATATCTACCGATTGATGAGTATGATTTGGCACTGCTAGGGAAGCGGCCAGGCCGGCTAAGGCATCGGCTTCGATATTTTGGAGTCTGGGAACAAGCTCGATGAAGAACCCTTCGAACAATGAGATGATGTCGATCGCTATTTGGTGATAGGGGATCATGTCTTCATGGCGGACTTCGTATGAGCCCCGGATCTGGTTGACGATTAACTGAGAATCGCCATATGCTTCAAGATATTCTACCCCCATCTCTCTCGCAAGTTAGAGGCCAATGACCAAAGCGTTGTACTCGGCCACATTGTTAGAGCAGGGTTCTGTGAGAGAGTAAGCGCGATTGATCACCAATCCGAAAGGAGAAACTAGTACCACCCTGACTCCAACGACGATGTTGCCCTTGGGTCCGGTTCTCGAAGCACCGTCGAAGAACATTCGCCATATATCATCGTGGGAGGTTGCATGCGAGTCGGCGACCTTTTTTAGGATTTTTTCATATATTCTGGACGACTCCGAGCCTGGGTGGGCTGCTAAAAAGTCTGCCAGAGCTTGACCTTTAATAGCCTTTTGTGGAACGAAGATCATATGGTTGGGGGACAGTAAAATTTCCCATGTAGCGAGGCGAGAGCTGAGTGCCCCTGGTTTACTCATGAGGACCCTGAGAGGGTTGACTCGTAAGATCACATGTATGGTTTGTCCTGTGACATAGTGCCGCATCTTTTGAATGGCGAACACCAGGGCGAGGCATTCTTTCTCTACGGCGGTGTATCGGTGCTCTGGCCCAATCATCATTCGACTGAGGTAATATATAGCTTATTTATGGCCTGCATCGTTGTTTTGTGCTAGCAGAGCGTCGAGGGAATGCTCCATTGTGCGTACATAGAGTAGGAATGGTTTTCCAGCAACCGGGGCCACCAGGACTGGAGGGTTCGACAAATATTTTTTGATGCTGTCGAAGGCACGTTGGCATTCTTCATCCCATACGAACGAGACGCCTTTCTTCATGAGATGGGTGAATAGCCGACATCGCCCGGAGAGGTTAGAAATGAACCTCCTGATGTAAGCTAGCCTCCCTTGGAGGCCTCGAAGTTCTCTAAGATTTCTCGGGGGACCCACCTCCATGATTGCCTTCGTCTTCTCAGGGTCTACATGGATACCCTGGGCGGTGATGATGAAACCCAAGAACTTTCTGCTGGATATGCCCAAGAAAGATTTTGTGGGATTCATCTTCAGGTTGTGTGCTCGCATCAGGTCGAATATCGTCCTCAGATCCTGGAGATGGTCTCCCTTACAGCGACTCTTGACGGCGATATCATCAACATAGCACTCCACCATCTTGCGTAAGTGGTCTCTGAAGATGATACTCATGGCTCTTTGATATGTGGCGTCAGCATTCTTTAAACCGAAAGGCATGACTGTGTAGCTGTATGTGTCAATCGGTGTTCGGAATGATGTATGGTTTTTGTCGTCAAAAGACATCTTGATTTGGTTGTACCCTGAGAAACCATCCATGAATGACATACGTTCGAAGCCACATGTATTGTCGATCATGATGTCTGTGATAGGGAGGGGGAATTCATCTTTGGGACATGCCTCATTCAGATTGTGGAAGTCGATGCAGATTCGAATCTTCCCATTCTTCTTGAGGACTGGTACTATATTGGCGTTCCAGTCGGGATGTTGCTCCTCGTGTATGAAGCTGATGGCTATGTGTTTGTTGACTTTGGCTTCGATTGCATCCATGATGCTCGGACGGAAGCGTCGCTGTTGTTGCTTGACTGGCTTTGCATCTGGCCGAATGTTGAGCTTGTGAAGAGCAATATCGAGATTTAACCCCGGTCATGTCTTCATAGCTCCAGGCGAACACATCAATGTATTCTTTGACAAGTTCGAGTAGCGACTCTTGCTCTTCGTCTGTCAGGCTTTTACTGACGAAGATTGGTTTTGGAGAAGATTCGCTACAGAGATCCACTTGTATGACCTCATCTTCAGTAGGAGGTTCTCTTTGTTCGAACCGCTTTTCCTATTTTGTATCCAACTGTTGGGCCCACGGCTCTAACTCTAGGATTTCAGGGATGTCTTCATCTTTTTCATAAGCGTCGGCGAATGCCATATTGACTGACAGGACTTGTCTGAATATGTCTCCGATGCTGATATCCGAGTCAGAAGTTGGTGACCCGGTTGAATGTGAATGCCAATCATATTCTTCATCTGAACTCTCAGGGGTCATCGTGGGTGTAACATACCCTAATCCACATCGAGTTTTGCTATAATAGTCCCGTGGTTTGCCAGCCGGGATCGGTGGCTTCAAAGGTAATCGTCGTCTAGTACCGTAGTTCAAGCCTGGCTTCGTCTCCAGATCATACCCCTGTTTCTGCATGAGATATTTGGATTGGGGGCTATAAAGATACAAAGGTAGTCTCCCGGCATCTGATTCAAGGTCGACTTCTACTATGGTGAAGGGATGCGGATCGTCCTTCCGGCCGAAGATGATTGGATGGTCCCCTCCCTTGATTATGCGGTAAGCGTCTTCCACTAGAGTAAGCTGGATTACGGTGTACACATTTGTCACCTGTGTGTGTACGTGAGTGCCTATACCGTATTCCATAGCATACCTTGTACACAGCTTATTAAGCTCGAGGTAGTTCAAAGATAGCCCTTTATTGATGAAGTAAGGTATCTTTTCTAGGGGGATTACATCATCTGCGGAGGGAACATCAGTGTGGGCAGCCACATACTTGGCTAGCTCCGGTTCCTCTTCGACTACCCCCTGTATAAACGAAGACTGAAAGGACGACCTGGGCAACTTGATCGTCAGAGGTTCAGCTGGTGGAGCAGAGCGTAGAGTTGTTGGCAGACTAGCGACCCCCAGCTTGGTACTCGATGCTGGGCGGGGAGTGGTTGGTTCGCTAGAAGTTCCAGACCTTGCATCGGGGTGAAGACTCTTCTTGGGAAGGCGTATCGTCATTGGCTTATTGGAGGGATTGAGCTTCTCCGTTTGCGGCTGGCCGACTCTCGGCAGCCTGATTATTAGTGGTTCCTTTGAGGGTCTTAGCACTTGGCCAGACCTTGGCAACCGGATTATTATTTGCTCTTCTTGTGCCGAGAGGCTGATTGTATCCTTACGCAGAGTGGCAGTAAGGGGTACAGACTTGCCAGGTTTGCGAGCTTGGAGGTGGATCGTCAGAGGTTCTTCTGATCCTATGGCTGTCTCGGTACGAGTTTGCACATCTCCTTCATCAAGGTGCCTCTTCGACTTTTCGTATAGGCATGAGTCTGAGTAGTAGGATTCGACCCCTTTGAAGGGATCGATGTCGACAAATTCCGTCCTCACGAAGTCGTGTTTGTCGACATATTTGAAGCATTGGTGCAGCATGGAAGGCACGATCATATAATCGTGTATCCATGGGCGCCCCAAGAGGATGTTGTTAGAAGTGTCTGCATCTATGACGTAGCAGGTGACTTCTGATTGGAGATCGCCAATCTGACACTTCAGACGAATCTTCCCAATTGGGTAGCTCCTGCCCGAATTAAAACTGGTGATGGCGGTGCTTGTAGGCGTCAGACGATGCATTGGGATGCGGAGATGATGTAACAGACCCTTCAGGATGATGCTTTCTAGAAGAGCCAGGATCAATGTGCATTCGATCCACCTTTACGTCGCCGATGTATCCAGTGTAGTATAACGGGCGATCGTGCAGGTTGGTTTTGATGAGCATGTCCTGCGGAGTGAAGACAATGTTGGGCATCGCTCCCGTGCAGGCGCTGTCTTGGAGATCTGCAGGCGGGTTCTCTCCCGTAAGGTTGACCTGAGCCAGGTATGCGTCAGCATTTTGGAGTACATCGCTCAAAGCCGCACGAACATCCTTTGAGAGTCTCAGAAGCTCGTATAATGACAACTTGGCCTGTGTGTTGGCCAATTGTGCCAAGATGTCGAAGTTGTAGGGCTTCTCCAGCCCCTGCGGTACCTCTTTTCGGAGGGATTTATCAAAGCGAGTCTCCTTCGGCCTAGGCTTGTCGGTCGTTGGAGGCTGAGCCGGTCCCGGAGCGTCAGTTGTAGCGGGCTGATGATCTTCAGCCGAGTTGTCAGCCACGGGTTGGAATTTTCCCCAGATCGAGTGACGACGGCTGTGGCTCTTTCGATATCTGCCGAAATTGTGCGGCAGGACCTGACTTTTCCACTATTCTTCTTGCAAATGGGAGATGGTGTGGGCTGAGTCACTTCTGATACCAAGTCTGGATGGACCCACATGACCTCCCCTCGTGATGTGGTGAGAGGCACTAGACCAGCAGCCTGATCTCGGGGAGGTGGAAGATTAGCAATCTCCATTATAGCCAGAGGGATGGGGACCACACCGTCTTGAGTTTCCGTCGGAGGGAAGCTGCCGAATTGTACTGACACCATATTGGCTGCCACTGTTACCTCCTCGAAATTGATGGCCAGAGCATTCGAATCGATGAGATTTTGGATGTACCATTTTAGTTGGTAGCAGTCGTGTGTGGCATGGTGGACGTAGCAGTGGTAATGGCAGTACTTTGGGTTCTCTATGTCTGCCGGCCGAGGTTCCCCTCTTGGTGGAGGAAGCTGAATTCTGTCTCCTTGTATGAGCATGTCCAAGATGGGCTTGACGTGACCGTCTTCAAAGAAGTAAGTGATTTGCGGCCATTGTTTGTCTGCCGGCTTTGGCTCAGGTTTCTGTGCTATGTCGGCCACCATAGCCTGCTTGCCCCTGCTGTTCCGATTGTTGGAGGGGCTACCCCAATTGTCGTTATTAGGGAGCTTGCCCTTGTTTTCTCCGTCCGAGATGTGCAGTCCCAATTGGCAAGCCTTCTTCAATCGTTCTTCGGCGCTTGTGGCACTGATGATGAACGTCTTCCCGTCCTTGAATTGACTTTCGCCCATCCAGAGACTGATTGTTGGGAGCAATCTTTTTTGGCAAATTTCAATCAAGGAGGAATCCGAATTTACAGACGGCAGCTTTATTGCGGTTTGACAAAACCGTTCGATATAGTTCCTTGTCAGCTCTTTCTCCCCTTGGACGACGTCTATGAGGGTGGACATTGTGATGTCCTGTCCTACTTCGTAGAATCTCTCCAAGAACATGCGTTTGAAGCCCACGAAGGAGTGGATGCAGTTGTCTGGAAGGTTACAATACCAGTCGAAGGCGACCCCTTCCAATGCCCTGATGAATAATCGTGTGAGAATGGCATCGTCATGGGGAAAATGGTCGGTGGTGACCTTGAAGTAAGTGATGTACCGACTTGCGGAGGTCTTGCCATCATAAGGATTGATATTGAACGGCTTATATCTTGGCGGAAAGGGGACATCCCTCCATGCTGCAGGGTACGGTTGTCGTATTCTGAGGTCTTGACTATTTTCTCGAGCGTGAAACATGGCTCGTAGCTCCTGGACCTCTCTTCTCGCTTTGCGGGCCTCATCCACGGTGGTGGGGGCCGTTACTTCAGGAGGATTGTTGCCCGGGTTCGGTGCCGCTGAATTCGAGTCCGTATTGACCGCGGAACCAGCGCTTGTTTGGTCAGGCGTCCCTCCTTGCAGAGTTGGAAGGGCCGCTTTGATCTCGTCCACAGACTTGACCAAGGCAAGCAATATAGCTTCAAGAGTGTCGATGCGTTGGCGATCACTGGAACCACCTTGGCTGCTGTCTGTCATGAATACCGTCTTTACATGAGGAGAGATGGACGGAGCGATGGAGGAAGCGCCCTCCGAATCATACCCCTGTAGTAAGAAGTCATCGGGGTATGTGGGTATGTTCTCTTCTTGTTCGGACTCGGAAGGAACAGTACCCCCAGTCTCCGAGTTCGCCTCGTCTTGGGAGTTGTGGACGTCATCGGGGATGTCGGGGTTTGCTGTATCTGATGGAAGAGTTGTCTCCCCTGGCTCGTCTTCTTGGAACATCGAATTGTCGTGGAGGTTCGGAGGAGTGCTACCCTCAGTCCCAGCAACCCCCAGTGTTGTGGATGACGAATCTCCCACTGTAGCAGATTTCATCTTAGAACGAGTACCTTGGAAAACTCCGGTGGTGGGCACCCGCTTAGACGACAGTCTTTTAGTCAAAGTGGTTGAAATCTTCGGGCTGGAAATATTTGTCTTCTTCCCTCTCCCATCGGCGGGGACTTTCTGAGCAGAGTTGCAGGAGACGACGGTAAGTGCCTCGTCTTTTGAAGATGGCTGTTGCAGTCTTTGAAAGACGGACTGTCGGTCTTCTCGCACCGTCGCGTTATTGCAGCAGCAGTTGACGATGACTTAGGTGAAGTGACGTCCGTGGGAGGACTTTTTGCACCCCGATGCATTTTCTCTTTCTTTGCGTTTGTGGAGGATGGCCTCTCGTAAGTCAGATGGGTCTGGATCGACCATGTTTTCTCTCTGGATTTTGGAAGACTTTTGTGAACCTCTTTGTCCGTTTACCGCCGGGGGCTGGACTCGAATGGTTCTGTACAACTTCCCATCTGAGGCCCGCATAACAGTGCGCGGGACGCTCGGATGGTCAGAGATCGGATCAGCGGACTGAGCTTGCCAAGCTCGTGCTGTCCTAGACTTCTTTGCTCTAGTGCATAAGGGCACATAGTAGAAAGAGTCTAGGTGATGCTAGAGAGAGTCAGACATATATTCATAGGAGAATAAGAGATCAGGACCATAAGAGAGGCGGTCGAAGACAGAGCCACGCGGGGTAGGCGTCATGCGGCTATCATCAACAATCTTCATGCGGCTGGCAGACGTAGCCGCATAAGCGTTCTTCATGCGGCTGGGAGTCTCAGTCGCATGTGTTTTCTTCATGCAGCTGGATGATCTGGCCGGATAGACTTTCTTCATGCGGCTGGCAGATTCACCCGCATGAGCCTCCTGTATGTGGCTGGCAGATTTGGCCACAGGAGCGTTCGGCTTCTTCTTGGGGCGCATAGAGTCGCTCTTTGTCCCTGCAAGTCCAGCATCGTAGTACTTTCCTCTGCCGGACTTGGGGACAGCAGAGTCCTCCATGGCTCAAAGTGGAGCCCTGTGAGAGTCGCCTTCGCCGTCTTGGGTAGCCGAGAGTACCCAGTCCAGAGCTTGTGGAGGAGCAAATGATTTTGGCCTCCACTCGCAGCGAGCTTTCTTTGTGCGGGTTCGCTTCTGGATCGGGCAAGTACTTCCTTCAGAGAGCATTTCTTCAAACGCCTGTTGGTCGAAGCGGACGACCATCTTCTGTTACGTGGAGCCATGTTTGGCTGCATCTGATTGCGTCACCAACTCCTCAGCCGTGGAGAAGTTTCTCCCCAGCAGAGTCGCCATCGTGTTTGCCATGAAATATAAAAAGACAGAACAATTATCGGAGGACTAGACTTTTACTTCACAATACAAACTCGCTTGTACAAAGAAAGCCTAGGGACGAAAACCTAGGTACAATAATCTAAGTACAATTATTTATTTTAGATTCTGGGGGGTGACAATAGAGGCTCGGAAAAGTGACGGCCGCTCTGCCTTACTCCTTGGACGATCGGGTGCAGCTTTTTGACTCTGTAGAAGAACTGACGGGCGTTGATGAAGAAATGCTCTCTCTTCAGGCGCTCTGGCTCTCTATATCTCTATGTGCGTCTGTCTCTGTCTCTGTATATGTCTCTCTATTTCTCTCTGTGTGTGTATGTGTGCAAGGGAATGGCACCCAGCTATTTATAAGAGTTGGGAGGGCCTCATTATGGTTTACAATGATTGCTCATTCTTGAAAGTCGGCGGCTAAGGATCATTAAATCTGGGCCGTTCATCGAGATTTGAGCAATAAATGTGATTGCATCAAATCTTTTGTGGGTAACTAATGCTGATTGACATAAATCCTCCTGATTTGCCATGCCAACCTCGGATTTCTCGACACGTGTCATCAATTTGCTTATTTGCAAATGATCTGATTTGATCCCAATATTTTATTGGGATTTGTTGAGAGATTTCGATCAATCTGATGCCACGTGCCCCGCTATCATGCCACGTGTCGAGCCATAGCAGAAATCTGTGCTGCAGGGAGGTTACTCCTCATTGAGCCGTATAAGGCTGGCCACGTGTCCAGGCTGCTTGAGAGTGGCCCTCCAGAACATTTGGACCGCATGGTATGATTTGAGCCACATGAGTGTGGATGACCTCATGAGTGAACCGCATGGAGATAGTCCTCGTGAGCCTCATAGGGATGGTCTTCGTGAGCCGCATGGAGCTAGTCTTCATGAGCCGCATGGGGATGGTCTTCGTGAACCGCATGGGGCTAGTCTTCGTGAGCCACATGGGGCTAGTCTTCGTGAGCTGCATGGGGGAGTCTCCGCTTGGGTCGCATACAACTGTCCTCGTGTCAAGGCCACATGACAGTTTCTGAATCTCGGGAGATTATGTCAGAGATTTTCTTCGCTTCCCAAGGAGTCCGTCATTATGAGGGAGTCATAATGATATCTTCGTGTCATAGCTGTCACTTCGTCAAAGCTGTCAGCCGTCAAGGCATTTAATGCAAAACGAGAGAGCTGTTTGTATGCCACGTGGCTCCTCTTTGAGCCGCATAGACGCTCGAACCGCATGGATACTTGAGCCGCATGAACTCTCTGAGCCGCAGGGGGCTCTCTGGCCGCATGGATCTTTCTTTATTTTTTTCATGCTTCTATAAGACCCCCTTCAAAGTTTTCAATTTGCAAAATTGAAATACTTTGAATAAGAAGCATGGCCATGTATAAATTATCCTGGCCGCAGATGATGTCCTGGCCGCATGGATGTCTCGGCCGCATAGATGTTTAGGCCGCATGGATGGCTCGGCCGCATAGATGTTTCGGTCGCATTGAGTCAATCAGCCGAAGGGACTTTGGGGCCGCATAGCTTCTTGCCACGTGTGCGCGTCATTAATTGCCTCAAATTCGTTTTAGTGCCGCCTTTAGGGAAGATCCCAAGGGTCGGCTCATTAAATCTTTTGGATTTTATGCTCTGGGTGAATCTCCTTTATGAGAGAGGGGACGAAATTCGAGGAGTCGGATTCGTCTTTTCTGAGGCGGTTATCAATCTACGTGTTCCCCCCTCTTGTCTTCCTATAAATAGGAGGAGTTTGAGAGAGAAGACTTCTTTACTTTCTCCTTCACTTCAAAATTTCCTTACTCCATTGTCATCTTCTTCTTTAATTACCAATGGCTCCCAAGAAGACCGTTGCGGCTAAGGGCAAGAAGGCGGCGTCTTCGTCGAAGAAGACTGTCTCTACTTCAACCGCGGCCGTTCCTCCGCTGGCCGTCGTGCGCGCAGCTCACCCTGACGTCCATCCTCCCATTGCTGGTAAGGACTTTATGCGGTTTTGAAGAACCCTAACTGTTATGGTTACGTCGCATGCTTTATGGACGAGCCTTTATTTTCATGTGAGTCGCATGTTCGTCCTATGGTCGAGCCGCGAGCCGCATAAGAATAGCCACTGTGGCCGCATACGCGCTTTACCAACAAAGCCACATAAGCTACACTGAGCCGCATAGATTCGCACACATATGTCTTTCACGTGGTCCGTACGAACTTATCCGATCCCTGCGGGCCTTATGAAAGTACCGCCGCATGACCTTTCTGAGTGCTGATCATGCATTCGGTGATCTCTTTCGATGTCTCCTTGCCTTCGAATAGCTTCAGGTTCATCTGCCAATAGCTGCAGATCATACCCATTGTCTGAGCAGGTGTAGCTGTCATTGTAGGGGCTAGTACTGCCAATCCACTCTATAACTATCATCAAGCTCTGTCTTATTGCCTCGGTCTGTTGCATCTACTGCTGTATCAGGGTCTGGAAGAATTGAAACATATGGGCCAGGCCATCGGGCTTGGGAATCTGAGACATCGGTCCATAAGGTTGTCGCGGATACGCTCCATATGGCATTTAAGGAAGAAATTGAGGCGGTTGAGGCAACAGATCCTTCTGCTATGTCTGGGTCTGCAAGGTCTGGCCCTCATGCTGAGTCGTAGTAGAAGGTAGTGTGAATCCTGTTGGAGTCGTCGGGTTGGCTGGAATCCCTCTGGAAGTCGGGTTCCTTGGCATCACTGGAGTCTTGTCATCACCAAGAGTGGTGTCATTCGTCTGGTTGGCTTCGAAAGCCATGCGTTCACTCCGCAATTGTATCTTGCTGCAAAAGAAAAATTATATGAGAGGAGTAGGAAAACAAGATGGATGCATAATGAGATAGTACAAATTTGGATTTCAAAGACGATAAACTTAGAAAGTGGATAAGGTTTCATAAGACTCCTTAATCCTAATTGCAGTCTCGTCTTGGTAATTTAGGTAACCAAAACAAGAAACTAAACTGTATGGGCCACCACAAAAAATGTCACGTCCAGTTCCAAAATACTTCGGAACCCAAGACATGAGCATCCAGTTGTACGGCTAGAATAAGTATTCTCAATTTAATAGACTTATCTTAACCATAGTACACTGAAATTCTACAACTACGATACAATAGTCACAGGTAATATAATATCTCTACAACAACAACATAACATTATAATCTCATCTACAGGATAACAACATCAACACCAAAAAAATGTATACTGTTTGACTGAAATAGAAATAAGTCTAAATATCTGAATACAAGATCTGTCTGAAATAGTCCGAATCTAGTGGAAATATATCCACAAAAATAAAAGTACAATGCCAAAAAATAGGAAATAACTGAAATAATGATATATCCAGGACATAACTAGCTAGATAAAATGTTCATGACCCTAATCAATTACAAACTCCTAGATCAGGGAAAATCCTCTGGCACAACCTCTAAATCTTCAGTAAGAAAACTTGGCTCGATACTTGGTCCATACATGTAGGATATAGATGCTCGTCTGGATCTGGAAAAGAACCAGGTCCTAGAGGGACGTAACAAGATACAAAATAATAAGCAACAATATGAACTGAAATAAATACGAGAATAAAAACTGGATAAACTATCCATTGATGTGAATGCATGTCGAAGACAACTTTGGACCGTATAGGTAGGTAATGGAGTAGCATTAGCGTCAACCAATGCTGAAATATACACTAGCATACTTCTTCGATCGTACTGGATACTAGTCTGTGGTCGTTGTCAGATATATCCACTAATATAGCCTATAATGTGGCACATTGAGGTTGATGTATAATTGTCAGTCCTATATGATTACTAATAATCTTTTCCTCCCATGTCTTGCTCAAATCATATCCATGACTCGGACAGTCCACATCTCTATGTAAGTCACTAACTAGACTCAATATAAATCAATATATGGACCGACACACGAACTGCTCGCACCGGTAGCTACCCGAATGTGTAAGCTCATGCCAACACAATGTAATCTCACTTATAATGTCGTGTCATAAAATGTGTCCAGTCATAGAAGTTATAGAAATAACTACATTGCTGAAGGATGAGTCTTCTAAACTCTAAGTCACACACGCACTACTATATAGATGGCACCATCGATATCACCCAAGTCATACTTGGACGCACTCTACTAACACATCTATTTCTATGCACAACAACAATCCAAGTATTTTAAAAGTACAAGAAGTATCAAGGTATCTTACCTGGAATATCGACAAAAGTGTAGAATATAGGTCCGGCTCCAACCTCCGCAGTCAAATGATCACGAACTCCTAGAATTATAAAATAAACTAAAATAAATATCACCTCAAGACTTACCATATTTATATCTACCTTATATAGACCCAAACTAGGCATAAAATAGTCAACTAGTATATACTAATAATACCACTATGTTAATAGCAACAAGTTATAATAGTAAAATAATATTTATATACCATAAATATTCACTTTAATTTCTGGAAAATATCCAGAGGTAAAGGTCCTTCCCTTTTGGGCCGGTTGTGGGCAAAGAAGGATTCGAACCCCAACACCATGGTTCGTAGCCACGTGCTCTAATCCTCTGAGCTACAGGCCTCACCCCGTCTCTACTGGATCTGTTCCCAGGAGTAATTAAATTCTTAATATATTTTATATACATATATTTTAGGAAAAACAAGTTCCAAACAATATATTCTATCCATCAACACAATCATGCCGTAAGGGTTGCAATTGGAAAGCGATTCAACATAAAAATGTAGAAAATATATATTATAGAAATAATCAGAATATTTTAGCTAAAATATGAATTTTCATCTAATTATATCAGATTTATATCATATTAAACTCCTACAAAGATTTGGAATTAAATAGGTGGGTTACGGTGGTGTTTCGGTGTCGGAAAAACTTGTAAGATAAGAACGATGCCATAAACGCATGAAATACTTGCAAATATGAACAAACAATGATACTAGATGACAGAATAGAGATGTTAGAGACATTACCAAGGATTTGTTCAAGATCAAACGGGTTCAAAAGTCGTCGAAAAGATCCTCGTACCGAAATAGGTCAAATCTGGACCAACTTTACTGTAACGGACACCACGACCAAACCGAACAAAACGATGTGAGTTAGAAATTGGACATCAAAGTTGACACATAGGGATATCTATTTTTTTCGGGCCAAATAGATAAGAAAAAGTATTTAAAACATATCTTAGAAATCACCAACCTGCTACTGAATTCAGACTAAAAATAATGGATTTTTGGTGCTTTGGATGGGTTTTACACCTCTTCTGTTAGCACCTTGAATTTCGGGTTGATTTTTTTTTCATTTTATTTTATTTTCCTGATTATTTGGTTTTGATAAATATTTTATTTATTTATCTGTTAGTGTACTTTCCCGTGCCATTGATATTTGGAGTATCAGGGATGTTCAACTCTGGAAATCTTCTTCACGAGTTTTGGAGTGGACACGATTACCTTCATGACGGTATATGGTGTCCCACCCAAACTTGTTCCCTTGTGCTCTTTCTGCTTTGCTGAACTTTGGGTCGGTTTAGACCAATTGATTGTTATTTATTTTCCCACTCTTTTTCTTGATCATTTTCAGCGCGTTACCATGACATTTAAATTGGGAGCGCAAGACCAGTCAGTTTCTTGAAACCAACTCCTCATTGATGATCTACTCGAGACGCTCGTCACCCATGACCTTTGTGTCTCACTCAGACACGTCATTTTGAGCTCCATTTGATTCGCACAACTTTCCCGACACGTGACCCGATTTTATTTCACGTCATGGCGTCACATTCATTTTCCAACTTGATTTGTGGGTCCCCTGTCTACCAAAACCTGTCAGCCCCAACTATGGACATGGCCCACTTTGAGCCTACTATCCGTCCGCCACTTGTGTCCCATTTATTGGAATCCCCATGTGCTACTTATTTACGCATGATCATTAACACCTAATTTTAATTCGATTTTTGCACAATGTCCAGTTTTGACCCAATCCGGCTCCGCCGAGTCCAGTCCAGCTCCGTAATTTCCTCCAACGTAGCACCCTCGTATTTTCTTGCCCGAAATTATCGAGTACCCTTCTACCCATTTTTTCCTATATTTATTAGGAATTTCCAATATTTAATTTCCATTGGAACGGCCACTTCTCTCTAACTATTTTTAACCCTTGATTTCTACAATCAATCCCAACCATCAAAAATCCTACATGAAACTTTTCCTCACCCCCTTGCCAACACAGCCGGCCCTAAATATTAGAGAGAATCTTCTCTCTCTCACTTCATTTATTGCAATCTCTCTTATCTCTTTCTCTCTCTCCCTTGTATTAATCTTTCCTATGCAATACTAAAACCGACAGCAGCTTCCATCCCCCATGCAACAGCCCGACCACACTTCTCCTTCCCCGACCACTCGAGCTCGTCCCCGAGCACAACTCCGCCCTGGCCACTGGCCGTCGACCTCCTCTCCTTCTCCTCCATCTCCTTCCTCCTCCTCTCCATCTCATCCGATCACAACCATCGCCACCACCACTTCAAAACGTTCGCCACCACCACCTCCACCCTCGTCGGGGTCCGCCGCCGCCCGACCCACGTCGAGGCGCGCAGCCCTCCGCCGCTGCCTGGCCGGGCCAGCCTCGACAGCAGCGTGCAACGGCCGCGGCAGCGAGCACGCACACAGCCGCGCGCCCCCTTGCGCGCGCGCGCGAGCTCCGTTGGATCGACGTCGGCCACGCTCCGACGTGGCCACAGCCTCCCCCTAGGCTGGGCGCCCCCTCCAGCGACCCCCTGGGTCTGCCCTCTCCTCCTCCAGCACGACGTATAGGCGATTCGCGCGTTTTGCACGACATCCCGTCGTGACGCGCGCGAAATGAAGTTCGTTTTGGCATCCCGTCGTAGCAACTTCGCGTGCGTTTTCCCGGAGATCCGACCGTTGGATCGGTGATTTCTTCACTCCGTCACAATCTCGGTATATCCACCTTCGCTCATGTCAATTTTCGTCCGTTAATTTTATCGTTTGATACATGAAAACCGGCCACCAAGTTGACCGTTTAAATTGTATTAAATTTGGACAATTTCGCGGGGCCAACTTCGTCAGCTTGTATCTCCTCCACCGCAGCTCCGTTTGGCGTGCTACCAGTTCCGGTACGAAGCTGGTATAACCCTCTTACTTCCCCTCCAGTTTCGTTTCATTGTGAGCTTGTTTGATTGGTTGAATTCGACGCCAAAGTTGGTCGTCCGAATTCGTAATTTCCAACTTGTAAAATTCCATTTTTGAACACGGGACTCCAGATTTCATTTCTGACACCACCATTAGACTTGTGGTATCGTTCTGGCATGTTTTCATATAAAGTTTGTTAGATTTGGAGAACGTGGGCCCGGACACGCATTTTGGAGCAAAGCGGGTCCCACTTTCTGGGTCAACGGGACTTTTTGACGTCGGCTCATCGGAATCCAATTCCGGATATACCGTTGAGTTCGTATCGTCATTATAGACTCGTTGACATATAATTTGTTAGGTTTTGGTGGACATTGGATCTGGCACGCATTTCGGTGCAAGTCGGATACCAATATCCGGGTCAACGGGTCATTTTGAGATCGGCTCATCGGAATCCAATTCCAGAGATACCGTTGAGTTCGTATCATCATTCTGGACTCGTTGACAGGTAGTTTGATGAGTTTTGAGAACTTTGGCTCCGGCACGCATTTTCGTGCAAACCGGAATTCCAAGTTCTGGTCAACGGGCCAAATGGAGATCGGGTCAACGGAATCCAATTCTGGAGATACCGTTGGGTTCGTATCAACATTCTGGTTTCGTGGACATATAATTTGTTATATTTTGTAGACTTCTATTTTTGCACATTTTTCGGTGCAAAACGGCTCCGACACGGACAGCATTTTGACCCAAAATTACCTTTTTGCCCTTGTGTCCAAATTGGACCGTTGGGTAGGCTATCCTAGCTAATTTGACCATTCTGGACACGTTGGCGATGTTCATTTCATCGTCCGACAATATTTGTTGATAATTTCTCTGAGTTTAACCTTTTTATAATTAATTAATAATTAATTCATATTGTGTTCGTATTTCGAGATTAGTACAACGAAACTGAGATCAGCCAATTCCAGTGATCTCACATCGCTGAAATTGACAAGTTGGACACGTGGATCACTATAATAAGATTATCAACCTTACCGATAATCTTCTTATCTCGATTTGCGTGCCGTAAGTTTCGACGTACAAATAACGAAGTACACTTTAATAATTAGATTAGATTTACCCTGTTTGACCAGAGTTGACCAGTTGACCCAAAGTCAACTGTAAGTCAACGCTTGACCTAGTTTGACTAGATTATTGACCGGAGTTGACCTAGAGTTAATTTGACTTAGAAGAACCTAGAATAATATAGATTGCCTGTAGGGATTCATTTATTTCAACTTAAACACCTTGTAACCTGTGTTGCTTTAAATAGGACTCTGTGACTTCAGTGGGACCTCATATACTTATCAGCTGTTCAGGTTATCGAGGCGAGTACATTCTCTGATCATTTCATATCCTGCTTAGAATTATTTCCTGCAGTAGATTACTTTACTTGTACTGTCACGACGATCACACGGATTGGTACTATATGGATCCTTTCTTGAGATGTTATCCTTAGGGAGCATCGGGTACTCTATGTTCTGTGCGTTTCACTTTCATAGCGTATCATATGCTTCTTGGTTCTTTGATCACTTACGACATGTACCCTCATGATCGTAGAGTTTTCCTGGAATCTTACACTGTTGGGTATCCCCCAGAATCCCTATTTTTATGGGACTTACACTGTTGGGTATCCCCCAGAATCCCTATTTTTATGGGACTTACACTGTTGGGTTATCCCCAGAATTCCTATTTTTATGGGACTTACACTGTTGGGTTACCCCCAGAATCCCCATTTTTATGGGACTACTATGTATCACCTTCGGGGTCTACCACCCTTCGGGGGCTTACCACCTTCGGGGTCTATCACCTTCGGGGTCTGCTACATAGCATCGTATAACATAACCTGGCTGGATCCTTGTGTATTGATCGGGGGTACGGGGGAGTATTACATGTTCATATTGTACTCTGACTCACTAGTCACTGCTAGTTCTCTATGTATAGTAGATATTTCTATTACAACTCTCTTTCTGTTTACATACAGCATTTCTTTCAGTACTTGTATCTTACTTTACTGTATGTTCATATTTTCTAACCTGCTATGAATTGTTGAAATGTACTGTGCTCGCTCCAGTCCTGACTGGACCTGTTGATAAATTTTACAGATAGCCTGGAGGTGCCTGCTAGCCTAGAGGAGACACAGTAAGGTTTGTTTAGGTAGTTATTTCATTTTTGTCTGGAGTTGTATTTACTTTGGGGATTACTGTATCTTTATTTGAGTTTTGAGATGTACTTCTGGGTTCATGTATCTTAGACACTTAGACTTCTATCTCCTGTATTTATTTTGGATTTCATGTTTTATCTATCCTTATCATGCTCTACCCTAGATGTGATTGAGTCTGTATCTGCTATGTCACCCCCATTCGGGGAGTATAAACTGCTTAGCTTTATATTGTTAGATGATGTGACCTAGGACAGCGTTCTACCGCCGACACTGCGGCGTAGACTGGGCGTCGTTACGTTCTCGTGCCCTAACTCTAGGGTGCGGGTCGTGACACATTTTTAGTGGTGGCCCATGCAGGTCGAGACTAAAGTGTAGTGGTATTCGAACTAGAGTACCACTACAGCCTGCAGTAGGAATAGAATATATTTTGAAGATACTCAATCACAGTTATGATCCCTTGAGAGATTCTGGGACGACCCTCGAGAATCTTATTTAACTTCGATTTGAAAACTCTCTTTTCCTTGATTTGATTTATCTTTAATTTCTGTTGTCGAATTTGATTTTGATGGATTATTGTTGAGTTGAGTTTGTATTTATTGATTTAATTGAAGATTGTTGAATTTTGAGTCTTGATGTTAGTGTTGCATCCGAGTCTGTATTTATAGGATTTAATGGATTTTGTTCATTTTGAATCTTGAGGTTCGTTGATAAATTTGATTTGATTTTAGAGTATTCATTATTGATTTAATTTAATTTTTGGCAAGATGAAATTATATGGGCTAGGTCATCTATGTTATGGAAATCTTGTCTTCTATAGTCACATTAGCCAGCATGGTGAGGACATATAGTCTGACTTTGGATATATTTCTCGGGTGTGGGAATTTAAGGTTTTCGCAGCCAAGCTAGCGGCACCGCAAAAATGTTAAATACCATGATTCTAGAGATATGTACATAAGTCAAGGGCTCTGTGATTATCGTAGCCTTGCTTACTGGTATGACGAGGATTTAGAGTACCATAATTTTGGATAGACGCATATGATTATCAGATTGTACCTTAAATGTTTTCGAACATGTTTTGCGACTTTTGTTTCAGTCAAAAAAAAAAAGAATTATTGTTGTTTTGTTTTGTTTTGTTTTGTTTTGTTTCTCCTTGTTTATTTGGGAAGTAGCTTTAGCTATTTTCATAAACCTTTGGGTAACTTCTTCCATGAATTTCTTCTTAATTCAACAAATCAATGATTTTGCTAGACTTTATCTTGGGATTGTTATTTTAGTTCTGGATTTTAAAATAGGTTCCTCTTTTAAAACGGATAAGTAGAACAGATTTTATTACCATTTATTCCTGCCAATATTTTATTTCCATCATTCCTTGTCATATACAACTATCATGATTACATCAATTCCATGTCTCGTATATAATTCTATCAGCTGTACTTGAACTCTTAAATTTGCATATCGTTTTTATCTAAGAAATGTTGAGGAAGTGACGTGAATCATCTAGGTCAAAAATGACGTGGTTGGTTATCACATGATGATTTTGTAGAAATCAAAATGTTGGATGTCGAATATGAAAAAATTTGAAATGGAGATGTGGTAAAGGGTTAAAATGAAATCGAGTGATAAATGTTATTAATTTAGAAACAATTGCAGAAAATTTGGTTATGAGTAATTCAGGGATATATTTCAAAAAAAAACTAATGAGGATATCAGAGGTCAACCTAGTTTTGAGAACTAGATTTTGATTATTGATTGTGGGAACTTTTACCCTGAGGCTATGAGAATTTGATTGTATTCTATGATTATGCGAAGTTGAACCAGATATTTTGAGAGGGTGACTAGAGACAAAGAGAACACAAGGATTTTACGTTATAGAAATTATTTTTGATGATTAGGAGAAATTGTGGAATTTAAAAAGGATAATATTTGAAGATAAACGTGAAGAAAATATGAAGGTTGATTTATAAAACGAGAATAAATTTTGTATGACTTGGTGGTATTAGGGTTGAATAAATACGAGGCTTAACTTAAACAAGTACAAGGATTTTATAAACGGGATTTAGATGTTTCAGATCTAATTTAGAACGAAGCGAAGGAATTTGAAATTTGATTAAATGAATAAGTAGTGATTCCTAAAAAGGAGGGGTATGTCTCATGGAAAATATTTTAGAAGTTTGAAATTTGTCTATGGTGATCATGGTAGAGGTTTAGCTAACTGAAGGTTATAAAAAAATTTTGAAGGAAGACATATAACGGTTGATTTTATATTGGGATTGTGAGAAAATATGATTGACAAAGGGTATACCGATAGTAACAGATAGAGATGATTTACTGACTTCGTATGAAATCTTTTCCCGTTTTTCTCTAAAAAGGGTTTTTTTTTCAATACCATTGAACCCTAGTTTCCTTAATCACGACCAAATCGACTTCGATTATCCTATCTTATCATATTAATATCTTGGTTGTACTTAATTGAATTAAATTTGGTTATGACCTGAATCTCCATCCTTGTATGCTCGTTCTCAGACCTTGTTGAACTATCCTCTATATTGCCTAAATTTTGATTTCTCCAATTTGATCAACTTAGATTGTATTGAGACTAAATATTCTTAATATGTATTATGATTAAATTTTTCATGCAATTGACTTTCATTCTTTAAGCTTGTGATTTTGATTTTCTTGATTAGTACCCCTTTAGATAATTGGTAGTCTTTTTATTTATTTTGAGAAGTACCAAGTTGATCACATGTTTTGTTTTAATCTGGGACTTTGATTGTGGGGGTTTGACCTAGAGGGAGTAGGGACATTTTAATTTTGAGGACGAAATTTTTATAAGGTGGGTAGGATGTTAGCACCCTGAATTTCGGGTTGATTTTTTTTTCATTTTATTTTATTTTCCTGATTATTTGGTTTTGATAAATATTTTATTTATTTATCTGTAAGTGTACTTTCCTGTGCCATTGATATTTGGAGTATCAGGGATGTTCAACTCTGGAAATCTTCTTCACGAGTTTTGGAGTGGACACGATTACCTTCATGACGGTATATGGTGTCCCACCCAAACTTGTTCCCTTGTGCTCTTTCTGCTTCGCTGAACTTTGGGTCGGTTTAGACCAATTGATTGTTATTTATTTTCCCACTCTTTTTCTTGATCATTTTCAGCGCGTTACCATGACATTTAAATTGGGAGCGCAAGACCAGTCAGTTTCTTGAAACCAACTCCTCATTGATGATCTACTCGAGACGCTCGTCACCCATGACCTTTGTGTCTCACTCAGACACGTCATTTTGAGCTCCATTTGATTCGCACAACTTTCCCGACACGTGACCCGATTTTATTTCACGCCATGGCGTCACATTCATTTTCCAACTTGATTTGTGGGTCCCCTGTCTACCAAAACCTGTCAGCCCCAACTATGGACATGGCCCACTTTGAGCCTACTATCCGTCCGCCACTTGTGTCCCATTTATTGGAATCCCCATGTGCTACTTATTTACGCATGATCATTAACACCTAATTTTAATTCGATTTTTGCACAATGTCCAGTTTTGACCCAATCCGGCTCCGTCGAGTCCAGTCCAGCTCCGTGATTTCCTCTATCGTAGCACCCTCGTATTTTCTTGCCCGAAATTATCGAGTACCCTTCCACCCATTTTTTCCTATATTTATTGGGAATTTCCAATATTTAATTTCTATTGGAACGGCCACTTCTCTCTAATTATTTTTAACCCTTGATTTCTACAATCAATCCCAACCATCAAAAATCCTACATAAAACTTTTCCTCACCCCCTTGCCAACACAGCCGGCCCTAAATATTGGAGAGAATCTTCTCTCTCTTACTTCATTTATTGCAATCTCTCTTATCTCTTTCTCTCTCTCCCTTGTATTAATCTTTCCTATGCAATACTAAAACCGACAGCAGCTTCCATCCCCCATGCAACAGCCCGACCACACTTCTCCTTCCCCGACCACTCGAGCTCGTCCCCGAGCACAACTCCGCCCTGGCCACTGGCCGTCGACCTACTCTCCTTCTCCTCCATCTCCTTCCTCCTCCTTTCCATCTCATCCGATCATAACCATCGCCACCACCACTTCAAAACGTTCGCCACCACCACCTCCACCCTCGTCGGGGTCCGCCGCCGCTCGACCCACGTCGAGGCGCACAGCCCTCCGCCGCTGCCTGGCCGGGCCAGCCTCGACAGCAGCGTGCAACGGCCGCGGCAGCGAGCACGCACACAGCCGCGCGCCCCCTTGCGCGCGCGTGCGAGCTCCGTTGGATCGACGTCGGCCACGCGCCGACGTGGCCACAACCTCCCCCTAGGCTGGGCGCCCCCTCCAGCGACCCCCTGGGTCTGCCCTCTCCTCCTCCAGCGCGACGTATAGGCGATTCGCGCATTTTGCACGACATCCCGTCGTGACGCGCGCGAAATGAAGTTCGTTTTGGCATCCCGTCGCAGCAACTTCGTGCACATTTTCCCGGAGATCCGACCGTTGGATCGGTGATTTCTTTGCTCCGTCACAATCTCGGTATATCCACCTTCGCTCATGTCAATTTTCGTCCGTTAATTTTATCGTTTGATACATGAAAACCGGCCACCAAATTGACCGTTTAAATTGTATTAAATTTGGACAGTTTCGCGGGGCCAACTTCGTCAGCTTGTATCTCCTCCACCGCAGCTCCATTTGGCGTGCTACCAGTTCCGGTGCAAAGCTGGTATAACCCTCTTACTTCCCCTCCAGTTTCGTTTCATTGTGAGCTTGTTTGATTAGTTGAATTCGACGCCAAAGTTGGTCGTCCGAATTCGTAATTTCCAACTTGTAAAATTCCATTTTTGAACACGGGACTCCAGATTTCATTTCTGTCACCACCATTAGACTTGTGGCGTCGTTCTGGCATGTTTTCATAAAAAGTTTGTTAGATTTGGAGAACGTGGGCCCGGGCACGCATTTCGGTGCAAAGCGGGTCCCACTTTCTGGGTCAACGGGATTTTTTGACGCCGGCTCATCGGAATCCAATTCCGGATACATCGTTGAGTTCGTATCGTCATTCTGGACTCGTTGACATATAATTTGCTAGGTTTTGGTGGACATTGGATCTGGCACGCATTTCGGTGCAAGTCGGATACCAATATTCGGGTCAACGGGTCATTTTGAGATCGGCTCATCGGAATCCAATTCCGGAGATACCGTTGAGTTCGTATCATCATTCTGGACTCGTTGACAGGTAGTTTGCTGAGTTTTGAGAACTTTGGCTCCGGCACGCATTTTCGTGCAAACCGGAATTCCAAGTTCTGGTCAACGGGCCAAATGGAGATCGGGTCAACGGAATCCAATTCTGGAGATACCGTTGGGTTCGTATCGACATTCTGGTTTCATGGACATATAATTTGTTATATTTTGTTGACTTGTTTTCTTGCACGTTTTTCGGTGCAAAACGGCTCCGACACGGACAACGTTTTGACCCGAAATTACCTTTTTGCCCTTGTGTCCAAATTGGACCGTTGGGTAGGCTATCCTAGCTAATTTGACCATTCTGGACACGTTGGCGATGTTCATTTCATCGTCCGACAATGTTTGTTGATAATTTCTCTGAGTTTAACCTTTTTATAATTAATTAATAATTAATTCATATTGTGTTCGTATTTCGAGATTAGTACAACGAAACTGAGATCAGCCAATTCCAGTGATCTCACATCGCTGAAATTGACAAGTTGGACACGTGGATCAATATAATAAGATTATCAACCTTACTGATAATCTTTTTATCTCGATTTGCGTGCCGTAAGTTTTGACGTACAAATAACGAAGTACACTTTAATAATTAGATTAGATTTACCCTGTTTGACCAGTTGACCCAAAGTCAACTGTAAGTCAACGCTTGACCTAGTTTGACTAGATTATTGACCGGAGTTGACCTAGAGTTAATTTGACTTAGAAGAACCTAGAATAATATAGATTGCCTGTAGGGATTCATTTATTTCAACTTAAACACCTTGTAACCTGTGTTGCTTTAAATAGGACTCTGTGGCTTCAGTGGGACCTCCTATACTTATCAGCTATTCAGGTTATCGAGGCGAGTACATTCTCTGATCATTTTATATCCTGCTTAGAATTATTTCCTGCAGTAGATTACTTCACTTGTACTGTCACGACGGTCACACGGATTGGTACTATATGGATCCTTTCTTGAGATGTTATCCTTAGGGAGCATCGGGTACTCTATGTTCTGTGCGTTTCACTTTCATAGCGTATCATATGCTTCTTGGTTCTTTGATCACTTACGACATGTACCCTCATGATCGTAGAGTTTTCCTGGAATCTTACACTGTTGGGTATCCCCCAGAATCCCCATTTTTATAGGACTTATACTGTTGGGTATCCCCCAGAATCCCTATTTTTATAGGACTTACACTGTTGGGTTATCCCCAGAATTCCCATTTTTATGGGACTTACACTGTTGGGTTACCCCCAGAATCCCCATTTTTATGGGACTACTATGTATCACCTTCGGGATCTACCACCCTTCGGGGGCTTACCACCTTCGGGGTCTATCACCTTCGGGGTCTGCTACATAGCATCGTATAACATAACCTGGCTGGATCCTTGTGTATTGATCGGGGGTACGGGGGAGTATTACATGTTCATATTGTACTCTGACTCACTAGTCACTGCTAGTTCTCTATGTATAGTAGATATTTCTATTACAGCTCTCTTTCTGTTTACATACAGCATTTCTTTCAGTACTTGTATCTTACTTTACTGCATGTTCATATTTTCTAACCTGCTATAAATTGTTGAGATGTACTGTGCTCGCTCCAGTCCTGACTGGACCTGTTGATAAATTTTACAGATAGCCTGGAGGTGCCTGCTAGCCTAGAGGAGACACAGTAGGGTTTGTTTAGGTAGTTATTTCATTTTTGTCTGGAGTTGTATTTACTTTGGGGATTACTGTATCTTTATTTGAGTTTTGAGATGTACTTCTGGGTTCATGTATCTTAGACACTTAGACTTCTATCTCCTGTATTTATTTTGGATTTCATGTTTTATCTATCCTTATCATGCTCTACCCTAGATGTGATTGAGTCTGTATCTGCTATGTCACCCCCATTCGAGGAGTATAAACTGCTTAGCTTTATATTGTTAGATGATGTGACCTAGGACAACGTTCTACCGCCGACACTGCGGCGTAGGCTGGGCGTCGTTACGTTCTCGTGCCCTAACTCTAGGGTGCGGGTCGTGACACGTTCGAAGTCCATGATATGATCCTAAGAGATTCTAGGATGAAAGAGAAACTAAAGGGAGTCGTATGAGTGGTCATGGAGTGCTCGAAATTCAAAGAGAATAGGGTTGAAGGGCGGCCACAAGGTTGTAGTCGTCGGCCACAATGGAAAGGACATCGAGTTTTTGAGTATAGGGAAAGGGGTGGCCGGCCAAGGGTGCTCCTATTTATAAAGTTTGGTTCTCCTATATGTTAGGGTTTGTATGGAGGAGGTTTGAATTAATTTGGTGGAGATTTGGTCAACCAATCAACTAAATATGGCAAGGTAGGGTAGTGGGTTTCCATATTTGGAAAGAGTGGGATTTGAATTAATGTTCAATGAATCTATGAATACATGTCTGCTATTTAATTGATAAAAAATCAATCACATATATGTATAAGTGGTTTTGGCAACCTAGGGTAGGCCCCACTAAGTGGTTTGAGCTAGGGTTGAGTCCAAACAATTATTCGAATTTAATTGAATACCAAAATGACTATAAATGGGTCTCACGCGCCATTTGAAAATAAGTAGCACATGGAAATTGAGTGGAACATCATTGGCATGTATGTGGTAGGCTCAAAATAGGTCAAAATAATATAGTAGGTCATTTAGGTTGGATCGATCTCGAGTCCCGAAATTAAATGGAAAAGTACAACAAGTTTTACGGTGGATAACAAAATGGCCTAAGTTGACTCGAAAGTTGTGCAACGAAAATAGAATACAAGAGAACTTGTTTGAGTAGGAGCATGATATATCAAATTGAAGATAAACTTGTCTAGATCAAAACTCATGAAGGAAGTTTCTAGTGATTGGCATTTCTTGTGCTCTAAAAATTAAAGCTACGAAAAAATTATATATTATGATAATAGATAACAGTGGAAAAATATATAATAACCAATTTATAAAATATTATATATATATATATATATATATATATATATATATATATATATATATATATATATATATATATATATATATATATATATTGTATAATAACCAATTTATAATATATATATATATATATATATATATATATATATATATATATATATATATATATATATATATATATATATATATATATATATATATAATTCAGATGGAAAATATATAATAACCAATTTATAAGTTAAAATATAAATTAAAAAATATATATATAATTCAGAGGGCTTAACTAATAAAGCCATCATATTTCCTAATATTTACAACTTCGCTATTCCCCTAAATGAAAGATGCTAAATAATTACCTAAAATATTAGGAAAGATAATAGCTTCTAAATGATTACCAATGATAATAATTCTCAAAAATAATAATTAGGAAAATTAAGGTTTTCAAAAAAATAAAATAATCGAGATTTTGAAACATGGGGTTACAAAATCTCTCCTTCCAATGCATCTAGATGATCAAGCTAGTTGTTTAGTCCTTAGACAAGCCACAATAGGAATATACAAGTATCAGAAAGAAGAGTGCGCTATAACGAGCCACTATATCAAGCAAGACAATACAGGAATTAGGAGTGCGCCATGACTGACCACTATCATGTAAGTAAGGAAAAGATAGGCAATAAGAGTGCACAATGACAGACCATTATTAGGCAAGACAATACATATACAAAGAATCCAGGCAGGCTAGTAGTATATAGTAGAAACACATGACATGACATATACAAAAATCTACTACTAAGAGAAAATCAGGAAAAAAAACTAGCACAAATCATAGAAGATAAAACTTGGGAGTCCATTCGGAAGATCCGATGAAATACCACAGATTTTTGAAGGATTATCTGATAGATCACAACAAATTTTTGTACATGGAATGGGCCATTCGAAAAATCCGACGGATTGGCACAGATTTTCAAAGGAATTTCGAAACTATACAAAAATCTCAATTAGATAATACAAACAATTTTTGGGGCCAGAATCTGGTCCCAAATCTCGCCCAAGTCAAATCCAACTATCATCAATACTAGGGGTAAGTCTCATACAGCATATAGATTAAGTCTTGAAATAAGAACTCTCGTATCGCTCTTGATACAGAGTTTCCAACTAAGAAAATATCAGGACATCGCAGGAAAAACAAAACCTAGCTCAAACCAAACTTCAAGAAGGTCAAAATGACGAGAATCTCAAGATAAATATCTTTAGTAGCGCAAGTTCAAGAAAATATTAAACTATCAAGCCTACAAAAATTAAAACAGTTGTAAAGCATTATTTGTCCAGTAGTTCTGCAAGATGTACATGCCTAAGATAACTCTAAGCCTAACTTTTCAACTCCACCACCAAGAGGGGTTCAGACCACACTCTGAGACCTCGAGATGAAACTCCTAGCTCACAAGAAAAAACTGGAGAGGAAACAAAAAAAGAAGAAGAGTAGAGAGAGAGAAAGTAAAAAAGAAATTTTGGAATAAACCAAGAGGGTATACATAGACGTGGTGAATTAATCATGACCGTCAGATCGTGATCTGTGACTCGATCAGGATTATCACGACCGTCCATCAAAGAAAACCAAGAAACCACTGTATAATAGAATGTATCAAAACCAAGAAACCATTGGACAAAAGAATGTATCATTACTATTCGTCAAAATATCTAGATACTATTCATCAAAATATCTCAAGTTTTGCTATGAATGGATTTTCCTTCAGATTTTCGTAGATCTCTTTCGAAAAATCTGAATTGTCACAACAAGTTTTTTGCCTTCGGGAAAACCCCCACATGGAAGATCCAACGGTATGCTGCGGATCTCTGACGGATATTTCGAAAAGAAAAAAATTCTTCACCTAGACAAATTCCTTGGTTCTCCGTTCTATCAATGGATCCTAACATTGGTCTATGGCAATGCCATAAGGTATTCTACAAGTCTCGGGCAGTCTAGATATACGCATAATCAACAAAACTCAATAAATTAGGACTATCTCATGATACCACAATCATGAAAACAGAAAAACTCAATGAACAATAAATACACGTATATTTGCATACAAATACTGATATTGTGAGACAAGTCCCACACTATGCGTGCATAGAACTTGAAAATACACAATTTTTTGTCCCATGCGCATAAGAATTCGTTTGTCGCATAAGATTATGTAATAATTCTAGCACATAAAGTGGATTTGAACGTATGTCCGCATTAAGGTCTAACCGACACGTGGCATGAGTTACAATGATTCAAAATCTCTATTATTGTGGCAGTTATCACTCGAAATGTATGCGCATTAAATATGGATTTAAAATTATGCGCATTAAATGCACATAATTGCCTTGTTTTCATAACTGTTCTACCACATAGTCATTGCTTTGCCGTATATGACGAGAGAGAAGTTCAAGGACTCTTCATACTAATTTAACCTCTTTGGTGCTCTTTGGAATTTGGGTACATACAATCTTATGTTCTTGATATCAGAGATTGCCACTATCAATTTTTTATACATAATCTCTAATATTACTTAAGAAATTAGGGCATCATAAATTCTATAACACTGATATATTAAAATTGAATCACATGCAACTGCCAAGGATCATCACAAGTACAACAAGATAACCAAATCAAATCTTCAACATGGGCATGGATCAATAATAAATAAATAAACATAAACCTAAATTCGATCATGCAATTATGAATCCATGAAACCGTAATTTTTAGAGTTTATAAGAAGAGAGAATGTGCCTTTGGGTTCTTAAACCATATATAGATCACATATCAATCTTAGCGTCAAAGTTTTGAGTTGAAGTGAGTTGAGGATTATGCCTTTAATGCATGGTTGAACAAGTTCCTCCTACGATCTTCTATATAATTGTTGTGAAATATCCCACAATGAGGATGCTCCTTCCACCATGCAATGCATCTCCTAAAAGAGATGGAGAAGATGAGAAATTGATAAATAACTTCGTCAACAAGTTATTGGAGAAGATATTGGTTGCTCGTAATATGAGAGCAACCCCTCTTAATGTAGGTAAGTTGGAAACCGAAATGGGTGTACACACATATAGATGGATACCCTATATTGGATTCGTGTTGGCCACACATGAGTGAACCAAATATGATCTGGACTGGACCAGAGCGGTCCGCTCCGATCCAGTTTGATGCCAACAATCACCAAGCAATAAAAGAATTAGAACGAGAGGAAGGACCGAGGGAGAAAGAGATTAACAATAAAGAAGATAAAGGAGTCGACTTTTGTTTAATGACTTTGGGCTGGAGAAAAATAAGAAGAGGAAGACTAGACCAATATGGTCTTTTTACCATTAACCCAATAAAAGGTCAATTTTATTTTACTAATATAAGCAAAGCAAGAAATTTGTAACTTTAATTTTTTGGTTATTTAAAAAATATTTTAAGCAATGAGTAAGATTTGAAAAACATTAAAAAATATAATAGACTTGGAATTATATGCCAACAAAGAACACATTTATTGTCCAGTGCTTGTAGCTCATGTGAAAAATAGCGCGAACAATAGATGAAAACAGTAGAGTTTGAGTTCTCCAACTGTAAGAATGTGTAGCTGTGTATGGATTGTGATAAAGAAAAAAACCTTTATTTTAATAAACCAACTAATAGATGGTCTGTGGCTGGGCCGAATATGATGGCAAGTTTTCAGGTAATTACCTTAGTAATACAATATATCATTGATATTGGAAAAAGGTAGAGCATTGTCCACTCGTCTTTTTCGTGTGTTTTGCTTTCATCAACAACTTTTGCTTCGTCAAGAAGGTCAACCAGGTGTCCTCCCCTTTCTTACCAACTATCACCAATGGTGAATCCAGCAGCAGCGACGGAAGAGGAATATAGCCCCCTTCTGAAACCATCACAGGCGGCGGAACCCGATCAGGAGGAATTCGTAGCCGCTCCAGCAACAAAACCAGCGAGGGACGAAGGGAAGGCGCCCACCAGTTGGACTGCTGATGGGATCCCGTTGGGTATTGTCCACGAAGGAGGTTTTTTCGGCGAGGACGCTTGATTACAGTAGAGCTCCGGCCTTTTCTCCTGCCTCGACCGCAACGATGACTTCTGTAGCAGCAATCTCGAAGTTTGTATGTCCTTCCTATCCATCTACCTACCCACCGAATTCTATGTTGCACAATACGACACGGACACAGAACACTTTCATAATTGGGTCTGGATCCCTTTTGGTACATGCTAAATCATGATTATTTCTTTTCTTTTCTTTTCGTTAGAAATTCATGTTGGCCCTTTGAATTTTCGTCATGGATAGGCAATGATATCTTGGTTGAGTCATTGGGAATATAAAGAAAATTGTTTGGAATGAATCGCGGAAACCGTTCCCCAAAACAAAAAAGACTGCTAGAGAACAGGAAAAAAATTCAAATAGCCAATATCACACAAAAGCCAAAACGCATACACAATATTTTTTTAACATGGAAAACCCTTGCGAAAAAATTACGGGACGATTGGTCACTATTTAACTAGAGTATTACAATCTCTACAAGCTTCTCACTGATCCAACCGAATCACCACAACTACTTGGATGATGAAAACGGAATACAGACTTCCGAAGAACAAAAAGCAACGAAAAATACCTGAAACATTCTTTTCCTTCGAAGTAGCCGTCAATCCTCTATTTCTCTTCTCCAAAAGTTGCAAGCTTCAATCTTCTTGATAAGGGTTAGGAAAACTTAAAATATATATCCAAAATAGATTTGGATCGTACAAACGATCCAATAGTGTATAAAACATAAAAAACCAGTTTCATCCCTCACTAGCGGTATACTAGCGGTATATTGTTGGTATACTAACTCGGCGAATGCAAAATACCCCGAAACAGAAGAAAACAAGGGCGAATACCTACAGTGGCGGTACACCGATAGTTCTACCACTTGCTGATTTTTGCTGAAACTCCGCCTCTTCGTCGCCTCCGACTCTCCGAGCTTCTCCGACATACGGATGACGCTCGTCGCATTATGGGGTGTTCTCCACATAGGTTGGGAACCCCATCCAACTCCATCAAATCTTCCCTTTCCTAACTAGGTAGAGGAGCTCGACGATCCTCCTACAATATTCAAACTTTTCTTTTCTAGAACTTTTGTGAGCATATATGCTCCAATGTCCTCCATATGAACCTTCTCAAGCGTCGTGTCCTTCGCCTCAAGCACATTTCGTATCTAATGATATCGAGTTATAATATGCTTGGACCGACTATGAAATATTTGGTACTTCTCAAGATGGATTGCACTTTGGCTATCGCAAAGCAAAATATAATGTTCTTGCTTAAGCCCCACTTCCTGCTGAAACTTTTTTATCCACAATAATTCCTTGCAAGTCTCTGTCGTCATAATGAATTCTGCCTCTGTCGTAGACAAGGCAACATACTTCTGCAACTACGACTGCTATAAAACTGCTCCACCAACAAACAACATAACATAGCATAAAGTCGATCTCCTCGTATTCACATCTCCAGCCATATCAATGTCAGTATACCCAACCAGCTTCAGCTCGTCACTTCCGAATGAAAACATCCACTTACCAATGTCATGAAGATATCGATGAATTCATTTGACCGCACTCCAATGTAAATGTACTTGCTAACCACGCCAACTGCTTGAGCAATGTCTGGCCTTATACACACCATGACATACTTAAGTGATGAGACTTCCCATAGCTGAAGCATACGAAATCCTCTCGATATCTTCCTTTTCGTCTTCGGTAGATGGACACTGCTCCGCAACAACCTTAAAATGAGCTGCAAGGGGGTTATTCACTTTCTTCGATTTGTCCATCCCGAAACGCTGAAGTACCGGGTGAATGTACTTCTTTTGGGACAAATAAAGCAACTTGGACTCGCTATCTCTCGGCTGATCTCCATCCTAATAATAGTCTTCGTTGTGCCCTAATCCTTCATAGAGAATGCCACGTTTAGTTGGCACTTTAATTCTACTATCATGGTGGTATTTCGACCTACTAATAGCATATCATGCACATAAAATAATAAAATGATAAAATCATCCACATATACTTTACAAATACACAATGGTCCAATGTCGTCCCAGCATAACCATGCTCTCCTACGACTCGAATTATATGTACTATTGTCTTGGAGCCTGCTCCAGACCATACAAACTTTTTTTTCAATCGACAGACTAAATGTGACTTCTATTGCTCACAAAATCCCTCTTGCTGCTCTATGTATAATTCCTCCTCTAAATTACCATAGAGGAATGTCGTTTTCACGTCCATATGCTTAATCTCGAACTTTAAACTGGCTACATATGCTAGCACCACCCGAATAGATGACAACTTCATGATCGGTGAGAAGATTTCATCAAAATCTACGCCCTTCCGCTGACTGTAGCCTTTAACTACCAGTCTCACTTTGTATCGAGGGCGAGTAGCATATTATGTTTACTTTATTATGAATACTTATCGATTCTTCAACGACTTCTTATCCTTTAGCAACCACACCAGCTCATAAGTAGAGTTTGCTGTAAGGAACTCATCTCCTCCTGCATGACCTATATCCAGTCCCGCCTGTATTCGTCTTCCATCGTCTTTACGAAGCTTAGGGCTCTCTCCTGTCAGTTAATAGTACGTACTCATCTGGTGAATATTTTGTGGATGGTTGACGCTCTTTCGTGCTCCTCCTCAATATAACCTTTGGTGTCGACTATATACCGACAGCCTCATTCCCTTCAGGAACTGTCTTCTTGGCACGCTCATCCTAAGGGTTACCTTGACCACAATCAACAAACTGACGATTAAGGTTGGGAGCATCTCTTTGTACTGGCTCTCCCATAATTGGATTTACTGTAGTGTCCTCTGGAAACAGCTCGAAACGTGATGCCTCTAACTTAGACAATTCCTCAGCCTCAAAAGGCATCTCCAAATCATGTGTATTGATTATGGTTTGATCCTCGACGAATACCACATTCTTGTTTCTGTATAGCTTTCTTTCCACCGGATCGTAAATTCTATAGCCAAACTTATCTCGACCATAGTTGACAAAAACATACTTCCTTGTCTCTACTCAAGATTGGATCTCTCGTCCTTCGGTATATGTACGAAGGTATTACAACAAAAGACTCGAGGATGACTGTATGACGGCTTATTGTTGTACTATACTCTATCAGGTACATCACCCTGCAAAGGAGCACTTAGAGATAAATTAATAACATAAGCAGCAACATTGAGAGCCTTACCCCAATAATTGTCCGGTAAGTTTAATTCTGACATAAAATACCGTACCCTCTCCATTAGTGTCATATTCATTTGGTTCGCTCCGTTACACCATTGAGCTGAGGTATCTTTGGCAGAGTCTTTGGGTATTGAATCTCTTGCTCTGTAATAAGCATCAACGAGACCAATATATTTGTCATGATTGTAAGATCGGATACACTTTAACTTTTTTTCCGTCTCCCTTTCAACAGAAGCCTGAAACCCTTTGAAAGTAGGCAACACCTGATCTTTGGTCTTTATAGCATAGAACCAAACTTTCCTTGAACAATCATCAATAAAGTTACAAAATAAGAAACATTTACCAATAAATCTTATCTTTATTGGATCAGAAACATCTGAGTGAACTAACTCGAGTAATGTCGGCTTCTTTGAAGATGGGTGACTTTGGAAAGACACTCTATTTTGCTTTGCACTTCTCCAATTTTGTAGACTTTAGCTCTGTAATTACTTTCTTGTTCAACAAGTAGCTTATTTCTTTATCGCTGATATGACTAAGTCGTCCATGCTACAACTCGGTAGACATATTACTAACTGCATTCACCTTCTGTGTCCCTTGTTCGCTCCCTTCCATATAATAGAGACCGAACTTTTTGTTTCCTCTGGCAGTCATTATCGAACCCTTGAAAAACTTTTACTTACAGCTATATTGTACTGGACGCTAGGCGAGGCTAGGTGCCAGGCCACCCGCCTCGCCTAGGCGCGCCTAGGCGTCCGCCCAGGATCCACTGCTTTGAATCAAAAAATTCTACAACTATGCATACAACAAATATGTAGTATTACTAATAAGAAATAAGCAATAAGCATAAAAGTAATATAAAAATCAAAAAATATAAAATAATCAATATTCAACATCAAGTAAGGATAGTAAGCATAATTGGACGACCCTAGGCGGACCTTTTTTCCCCTGCATGACCCTAAGCGGGTGCCTAGGCGCGCCTAGGTAAGCAAAATCTCACCAAGGGAAATTTTTCCCAGGTCGAGGAGAGACATCTCCAACCCGTACGCCTAGGCCGCCTAGGCGTCGCCTATGATAACATAGATTGACAGTTTCCAAAAAGATTAAAGAATCTCTCATCATCCAACCTTCCAAGTGACACCATATTGAAACGGATAGACAAAACAAACACCTTTGAGAACAAAATTTGTACTTGTCTTTGTTCTCAAATGTATCTCTAATATCATCAACTTTTGACACATATATGTTGTCTATCTTCAACACTCCATAATCTGGTGTCGTGTAAGTATCAAATATTTTCCTGTTGTGAGATACGTGTGCTGAATGTAGGACCGTTGAGCACCTCTAGAGGGGGGAGGGAATAGAGTGTATGCGTGTGCAGTGGAAATAATCATCATTTAAAAAATAAGCAGTTATAAACTATGCCAAATAAGAGAGACGGTAAATAGATGCAGTAAAGTAAGTGATCAGAGAATCAAACTCAGTCAACACCGCGATGTATACTGGTCTCCTCTGAGAGTACTACTCCAATCTCGAGTACTCTTGCTCGATGTTAATCCACTATTCACAAGCTAAATAAGAGCTTATAGTCTCTTTACAACACCGTGCTTGGTGACGAGTGCACGACCGACTCCACAAACTTGATTTCAAAAATTGGAACATTTTTTGAATTGCAACCTCTGATACAACTCTTCTGAACTAAAACACTAGATTGAACAAAACTGTACTGGCTTGGCTAAGAGTGGTATTAGACTAGATTTGAAAGCTTTTGCTCATTGAAAACACTTTAGAAAGATAGAGAAGAGAGAGTGGATGAGTGATTTGGAATGGTGGAAATCATTCTCTATTTATAGTATTTTTTCTGACCGAACATGGGCAGAGTTCGGATGCATGAATATCACAAATGAACGTTGGATGCATATTTTGTAGGAACTGATTTTAAAATAACCTAGATCAAACTCGGGCCAAACTCGGCCGACCTCGGTCAGAGTTATGTCAGAGTTATGTTGGGTCAGAACAGTAAAGGATGGGCCAAATTTGCATAGGTTTGGGGTTTTTAGAATTGTGGACTTTTGAGATTAAATAAGTAGGCTGATTTGGATATGTGGACTGAGAATAACCTAAGCCAGTATAATCTTGATCAATCTCACAATTATTTTCTACACTCAAATAAAATTGTAAAATACAGAATAAAATGTGAAAACCAATAGCCCTTTTGATGACGCCTTTTTCTTGACATTTGAGCAGACTTGAAGACGCCTTTTTTCTTGACGGCAGTTATCTAAAGATAAGCAGATCTAGAAATTCTTTTCCTTGAACCCACGATGCGAGGCCCAGATAGGTCGTTGGACGGTTCAGAGAAATCTTCTTATATAATACCGTCTTTGGCCCATCAATTAATTCTTCATTGCATATGTCCTGGTTTATCATGATTACTGCTTGTCTGCAAGTACATGTTAGACGAACAAAAATAATATGTCGCAGTATGATACAAGCATAGCAATATGATATAGTGAACATTTAGGACAATGCTAAGTTTAAGTAGCATCATGATAGTGATTACATAAATATTAGTGACATCAGTACGTTAAACTTAATTGATTAGCCATATTCAAAAATATGATACAAACATTGGGCTAACAACCTCCTCCTTTTTGATTATGGCAAATCAGTTAAGTTTAAGATAGATACGATAGATGCATGGATTACTAATAAACTAGAATATTGTGTGCTAACTTAAACTTATTTCTTTCCCGTTGACATGATCAAAAGTAAGCTCTCCTGTAATAAAAGATAAAATGAACTCAAGCATAAGTAATGAAGGAAGGAAAAAATAATCATGATCAAGGATTAGGAGAAAGTTGTAACGACAAGTTTAGAAATTTATATAACTAAAGTAGAAAAACTTGTCAAAACACAAAATAGTTGGTTGAACTTTAAAAAAATATGAAATCAAATAATAAATAGTTTACAAACTAGAAATCCAAAATAACATTCAAAACACAATATGATGAATAAATGTAACTATAGTTTTGAAATAGACCAATAAAGGATTTTAATAAAAGGTATATATCAATAAAGTAGAAATCAATCATTGGTCATAAATAATCCATTAGGATAAGAAATCGCAAATCTAGTATATACCAATATAAAAAAAAATCAAAAATATAATGAGACTTTTAATAATGATCATAAAAAATATGATTCATAATTTGTCCATACAAATTAGTGGATCAAATCCATAAAGAGTATAATTATTGAAAAGAAATCAAAATAGCTATACTAGAATCTATGCAAAATCTATATCAAAGTTCGTGCGTTTGAACCCAATTACCTTATCATGATATATAAATATCCATTAGATGAACACAAAGGTAATGGAGATAAAATACTTGAGAAGGAGAAATTCAGTCGACTTTGAATGCTCCCCCACAAAGTATGACAAATCTAAATAAAATAATCATGAACTTTGAGATAAAACCTCAATAAGAAAAGCCAAATCAATTTAAACTCAAGGAATAATCATGATAAGGATAATTAAATATATTTGGCAAGATAACTTTTAAAAACTCATATAAAATGAGAGCATCAAGAAGAAATAATAATAATATATCCTCTCATAAAACATTCACAAATCAAAATGTCATGAACACAGTCGATAAGAATTAATTAACAAACGATAGGTCCATGATTGAACTAGGTAAACCACATATTAAGGGTATAAATAAATTGGAACAATTAATTTGCTTCCCCTTAAAATATGCGTATTCAGTTCAAAAGTATTATATGCATAAAATAGATGAAATAAATAATCACAAGATCTAAGACATATCTGAGATATGCATCTTTCTTCCCTTTGATCGATGCATATAAAGTTTCAAACTTAAAACAAAATATCATCTTTAGGCAAGTAAAATAAATATCCACTAAAAACTCTTAAAGATGAATAAACAAAATATATCTCCAATTAAAAAATATAAGAAATATTCAAATAACAGAAATGATTTCAAGACCGTAAAGGAATTTTGAAAACTGTCTTAATAATAGCATTCAATGGCGGACAGATTCAAAATAATAGTGAGAAATCAAAAGAAATTTGAAATACGGAATTCATTACGAAAAAGTTGTCCTAATAAATGTTCAAATGCGTCCCTCAGACTGACAGCTATCGATTCGAATTTTTGTATCACAAAAACAGCTTTAATAAAAGAATATATAAATCATAAATAGTCCATTTTGAACAAATAAAATAGGACTAGATAAATGCCCAAAAAAATAGTATTATAGATATATGGCATGTTAGAAAAATAATTGATTTAAAATAATTAACTGCACCCCCTTTACATGGGTATATCCAAAATTAATAGTATTGACAGATTTAAATTCCAGAGAAATATTCTAAAAGTAGAAAAGTAATTCATCAAAATATTAGGTCTTCTTATCAAAATTCATTTCTTCCCTTTTAAAACCTTAGCACGGTGTCCATCTGATAGGGTTAAAGAAAAGAAAAGAAATGCTTTGAGAGAGAAAAATTCAATGTGCGTGACTTCTCCCTAGCAAAGAATTACTGCTATAGGCCGTTAGTAACTTTAATAAGAAGAGAACAATAAAAGCGAGTATCATGAATATTACACAAATGCTAAAGATCCATATCAGAAGACCATAATATTCAATGAGTAGTCACACGATCAGATCAAGTCTGAATATAGAATAGTATGACAGAAAAATGAACATATCAAAAGATGACAAACATAACCTATGGAGGATCAAAGTATGTTACCTTTTGTGAAATATTATCCATCAAAGCTAAAATCCAAAGTTTATCAGATAACAATTGCAAATAGTCCTCAGTATTCTTTAGTTTATAAAGCGTTAATCAATCTTGGGTTTGTTGTAGGGGCCGGTTCCCAGCTAGCGGTAGTCCGAGCACCGTATCGCTTAGGCTTTTACGCCTTGTTGACAGAAGGACCCTTTCGGCATGTACCCAAAATAAATCTCTTCTTTAATAACCGTGGATTTAAGAAGAATTTATGCAATATGAAATCAAATATATTTAATGAACTTGAAAATAATAATAATATAGCATACGGTATACGATGTATCAATTACATTTATCCATAGGTGCTACAAAATCATTGGGTAACAGTAAATATAAGATAGCAAATAACCAAAGAAGAATTTATCAAGATCAACATACTAAAAAATATTTTTCAAAATGTTTTCATAGTGCACTATAGAGATAAATATATACTATATGAGTGTGCACTAATAAAGGATATAAATTTTAAAAACAAGATAAAGCAATCAATCTTGTGCTTCTTAAAAGAGCACTAATAAATAATCATGAGCAAGACATTAATAAATATTTTTTCTCGAAATTCCAACTTAAAAGATATAAAATAAATAAATATCGAAAGTTAGGAGACTATATATATATATATATATATATATATATATATATATATATATATATATATATATATATAATAACATACATACAATAATATTATAGATTAAATAAGAGCCATGTATCCAAAATGTCAACCAAAAAGCCACACAAAAAATATCATTAAGAGAGGCTTTGAGGAAGAAGCTAATAAAGAGAAGAACACAAAATTGTTCAAAGTAATCATTAGCTAAAATATAAGGTAAGCACAAGTTTGAAGATACCAAGTATAATTAAATACTTTTTAAAATAATATGGAAATTGAGCTGAACTCATATGTCCCCATAAAGATATTTATACAAAAATAGATATCAATATAAGAAGTATATAAGCAATATATGAATGACAATGAAGTATTCATGTATCCTTAATAAGAATTGAAAAATTATCACAAGATCAAAAACATGTATAAATATGTTTTATTTGGCAAATGTGTAATGGATTCATAAGATGTTAAAAAATAAAATATGAGAATCAATAGTGAATATATTATGCAAGTACAAGATTAACATAAAAGTATATGTATATACTTTTCAAGTAAAAGAGACTTGTGCTAAACATACATACTCACAAAATATCGAAATTAAAGATGAAGTCTAAAACACATTAACTCAAAAACTTAAGCTCCTATGGACTAGAGTGGTATGCAAGCTTCATAGATAAAGACTAAGAGTAAAGAGCATACGTAGATACATGTGTCACACTAATGGAAAGTGAGCAAATGACTATATAGTGTGAACTAATCATTTAAGCTAAACAACTAGTCATGCTAGGATTATATCTCACATTGATTTAAACTATAAATAATTAAAAGATATCAATGGGAGCTAATATCAAAACATCAATAAGAACATGCTAGATTCTATAAATAGAACCATTTAAGAAAAATCATTTAGCATGTTACCAAAGTGGCTCAAGTGACCACACTTGTGTTGGTACAATTGCTTGGAAGATGACTTTTATAGCTTTGCAATCACCAACATGTTCCATGGTTCTATGATTCAGCATAAGTAACTCCACCTGAAATATTAGGTGAAGACTTTGGTCTCCAATACTTGGATCCACATTTCTCAACTTTAGGAACCCATTTGCACGAGTTCATATCAACTAGCTTTCTAATCTGATAACGATTAGAGAAGTGTCCATTCATACCACAATAATGACAGAAAATATTAACATTAGTGTTATGTATAGTAGTATGAGAACGTGCAGTGGTGTGATATGATGTGCATAGATACTTGTAGTAGAATACATGGTTACGTAAAGCTTTAGCTTTGCTTGCTTTCTTTGTAAAAGATCTGTCGTGTGTGACTTTGTGATGTGTCACGTGTCTTGTATTAGACTGATTCATAGGTTGTACTATCTGCTTTTTCAGTCTAATCTCTAACTTTTTAGAGTTAGCACATATCTCATCATATTTAGCAGAAAGGGCATAAATTCTAAATGAAGCAAAAGAATACTTCTTTTCTGTTTCTAATTCCTCCTTAAGTTTAGCATTTTCTTAAGTGCTTTTCTCAATGCAATCAAGTGCCTCATGCAATCTAAACTCAAGTGCGAAAATCTCAGTAGAATTATCATAAATAAAAGTGTTTCTAGCATTATTCAATAAGCAAGCTTTTTATTCTCATTCTTATAGGATAGAATATCCTTTCAAGCTTGCTTATACTTATATAATACTTTCTTGTGTTCTTCAAGAAGATCGCTGAAAGCATCAGAAAGTTCATCATAAAAAAATCCACTCTTCATAAAGAGGATTACTTTGTACCTCGTTAGATAATGCCATTGAGCATATATTTGCAGCTTGACGAGGTCTCTCTTCTTCTTTGGAATCACTTGCTTCGCTTTCACACCATATGCTTGTGTTAGCGTACTTGTGTGACGACGATCGTTTACAGTGATTCTCCTTTTTTAGTGGCAAGACAATCTTTCATCATATGGCCTGATCTTCTACAGTTGTGGCATAGCTCTTCTTTATATAAGAGATTGTGTTGTACCTTAAATCTTGATGCCATCATATACGCATTTGCATCAATATGAGTACTATCCTCCTTTCCGTGGTTGCTAGCTTTGTTTTCTAACCTGTACTCATAAGTAGCTTCAAGAAGTTCCTAAATTTTATGAGATGTTGTGCAAGTAGTAATAAGATTGAATAAAGTTATGTCTACAGCACAATAAAAACCATATATTGCTTTTGTATCAAAGCTAACTAACTTCTTCTCTTCCTCCGTGTAACTATAATAAGACTTGTTAATAATAGAGGAAGTGAGAATAGAGGTGATAGTAGGCTTTTTGTAGCCATTAATGACAATTGACCATAAGTCAAAGTCTAGAGACTTCAGGTAGAGGCTCATTCGTGTTCTCCAGTACGTATAGTTTGTTCCATCAAATAATGAGAGTCTATTTGTGGATTGCCCTTTACCTGTGAATATTGATTTCATGGATGCCATAAATATTCACTCTAGGGTGTTATATATATGTATAACCTGCTCTGATACCAATTGTAGGACCGTTGAGCACCTCTAGAGGGGGTGAATAGAGTTTGTGCGTGTGCAATGAAAATAATCACCACTTAAAAAATAACCAGTTATAAACTATGGCAAATAAGAGAGACGGTAAATAGATGTAGTAAAGTAA
Organism: Iris pallida; assembly: GCA_029216955.1. NCBI lineage: Eukaryota > Viridiplantae > Streptophyta > Magnoliopsida > Asparagales > Iridaceae > Iris > Iris pallida. The sequence continues at coordinate 475,799 of JANAVB010044114.1, read as the reverse complement.
GAGATCAGAGAATCAAACTCAGTGAACACCGCAATGTATATTGGTATCCCTCTGAGAGGACTAATCCAGTCTCGAGTACTCTTGCTCGATGTTGATCTACTATTCACAAGCTAAATGAGAGCTTGTAGTCTCTTTACAACACCGTGCTTGGTAACGAGCGCATGACCGACTCCACAAACTTGATTTCGAAAACTGAAACGTTTTCTGAATTGCAACCTCTGATACAACTCTTCTGAACCAAAACACTAGATCGAACAGAACTGTACTGGCTTTGGCTAAGAGTGGTATTAGGCTAGATTTGAAAACATTTGCTCGTTGAAAACACTTTAGAAAGATAGAGAAGAGAGAGTGAATGAGTGATTTGGAATGGTGGAAATTATTTTCTATTTATAGTGTTTTTTCTAAGAGAACTCGGGCAGAGTTCGGATGCATGAATCTCGCAAACGAACGTTGGATGCAGATTTGGTGGGAACTTATTTTTAAATAACCCAGACCGAACTTGGGCTAAACTCGGACCGAACTCGGTCAGAGTTCTGTTGGGTCAGAATAGTAAAGAATGAGCCAAATTTGCAAAGGTTTAGGGCTTTTTAGACTTGTGGACTTTTGGGATTAAATAGGTAGGCTTATTTGGATATGTGGACTGAGAATAACCTAAGTCAGTATAATCCTAATCAATCTCACAATTATTTCCTAGACCCAAATAAAATTGTAAAATACAGAATAAAATATGAAAACCAATAGCCCTTTTGGTGACGCATTTTTTTTGACATTTGAGCAGACTTGAAGACAGTCTTTTTCCTTGACGACAGTTGTTCAAAGATAAGCAGATCTAAAAATCCTTTTCTTTGAACCCCCGATGCGAGGTCCCGGTCATTGGGTAGTTCAAAGAAATCTGCTTGTATAACGCCGTCTTTGGCCCATTAATTAATTCTTCATTGCATATGTCCTGGTTTGATAATGCTTACTGCTTATCTGCAAGTACATGTTAGACGAACAAAAATAATATGATGCAGTATGATACAAGCATAGCAATATGATGTAGTGAACATTTAGGACAATGCTAAGTTTAAGTAGCATCATGATAGTGATTACATGAATATTAGTGACATCGGTATCTTAAACTTAAATGATTAGCCATATTCAAAAATATGATACAATCATTGGGCTAACATTGATGCCCCTGAGTCCACCAGCTAAGAATTGTCGTCCCAGACGAGGTTCATGACCAGCTCATCACCTATAATAATCACATCGCCTCCATGCGCTGAGGCGGCCACTGTTGTGTTATCACTCTGATTTTCTTCGTCGTCATTCTTTTCTTTCTTTAAAGCAAAACAATTTTGCTCGCTGCGATCCTTCTTGCCATAATGGTAGCACTCGGAGTCCTTGTACTGATCCTCAGACTTGCCTCTGCTTTTGTCTCTCCCACTGCCCGGACCCTTGCTTTTATTTTTGTCACGATCTCTGAAACAAACGCCTCTGAATAAGATGTAGATGAAGTGTCCTGAGATTTTATTCGCATCCCTTCATTTAACACACCGCTCTTAGCAAACTCCAGGCTAACTACGCCTTCTGGACAGAAGCGATCATGGACACTCATACGGTCTCCTACGAGTTGACAACGTACACAATAATCACAGTTCCTAAACTTCTTTATCGAACTTCACTCCAATAGCCGATAACTGGTCAACCACGTCATAGTCAGGTGATCCGTAATGGACGTACCATGATCGTATCTTAGACCCATCATCTGTCGGATCAGAACTTCATTACCCCGGTCTTCTTTGCGTACGAGGATTCCAGCTTATCCCATAGTATTCTTGCATGCTCAATATTGGCGATATGATAGTACACATTCTCGTCCACGAACTGGTTGATATACCCACACACCTATATATGCTCAAACTTCCAGTTCTTATCGGATTTGTCACTGGTTCTTGGAAGCAAATATCGTAAGATACAATTTCTTGGCGAACAAGAAATCCTTTGTCTTGCTTAGCCAATAGTGAATTGAAACCGTTTAGGTTTACCATGCACATCGACTTCACATCCATCTCTTCTCCTTGGTTTGATTGTCAACTCTGACACATGATACTTTGAACTCAAAACTCTGATACCATTCTATTGGAAACGAAGCACGAAAATTGTTCCCCCAAACCAAAAATGATTATGAGAGAATTGAAGAAAAACACAAAAAACTAAATTGCTAATATCGCACAAGCCAAAACGCAGACACTAATCATTTGACGTGGAAAATCCTTTGCAGGAAATACTACTACACGATCAGAGTCTTCACTATTGAATTAGAGTATTACAACCTCTATAAGTTTTTCACCGATTCAACCGGATCACTATAACTACTTGGACGATAAAAGTGCATTACAGACTTCTGAAGAACAAATAACGAGAAAAATACCTGAAACAATTTCCCCTTCAAAGTAGCCGTCAATCCCCTCTTTTCCTTCTACAAAAGTTGCAAGCTTCAATCTTGTTGTTGATTAGGGTTAGGAAAACCTAAAATATATACTTCCTAATCCTGCAATAGATTTGGACCGTCCAAACAATCCAACGGCATATGAAACACTCAAAAAACTAGTTTTAGCCCCGACTAGCAGTATACTGCAGGTATACTAAGTCAGTGAATGCAGAATACCCACAAAACAGAAGCAAACAGGGCCAAATTGCCTATAGTGGCGGTACATCGATAGTTCTGCTACTTGCTGATATTCGTTGAAAATTTTGCCTTTTCATCGCCTTCGACTTTTCGACTTCTCCGACACACGGATGGTTTTTGTCGCACTCCGGAATATTCTTCACATAGGTCGGGAATTCCCCAAACTCCAACGAAAATAACTTTCTTTTTTTTGGAAATTTTCTGTTGCAGACTGTGCTACCATGTTGTTTTTTTTTTCTTTTTGTTGTTGTTGCTCTGTGTGTGTTGTAGTGGTGGTTGGGGGCAGTTGGTGTTTGGAATGAGCGTGTACGTCACTAAACCGAAGAATATGTTGAGGACCGAAGGAAAAAAACTACGAAACAATTGGAGTCCAACTCACAAAATCCTCCACTAATGGAATAAAGTAACTTTACAAACTCCTCCACATTTCCAACACGGCTCACTTCAAATAGATTACAACGAATACAAAAAGATTACCGAAGATGAGAAAGAACCATTGAAGAAGAACTCGAAGCAAGCTCCCTTCAAATCAACCCCCAAAATTCTAAATGACCTCTTTCCTTGAAAATTGCACCCTTGAGAAAACTCTCTTTTTTGTAATTGATCTAATGAGATTAGGGTAAGAAAACTTCTATTTAAGTCAGCATAATCCTGAGATAACCAGGACCATTGATCTCGATCAACTAGTGTTGATAAAAGTCCATTTTGGGCTTTCAGCCCCTACAGTAGCGTGTCGATGGTATACCTTTGACCTACCGCCAAACAGTTTTGGTGCAACAGCGGCAGTATACCGCCCATAAGGTCTGAAAAAAGACATCAACGATATACTGGTGGTATAACGACGGTGTACTGCCGGTGTACCGCTGACAGTGATATTGCTCTTTTGAAACTGATACAGGCTAGAACCGAGCCACTTGTCGCCATCGACTTCTCGAGCTTTTTTGATACGAATGACGATTGTCGCATTCTGAAGTGTTCTTCACATAGATTGGGAACCCCAACAACACCAACAAATCTCCTATTTCCCAACTCGGTGGGCGAGTTCGCCATTTCGACGATCTTCCTGCAATATTCGAATTTTTTTTCTTATGCAAACCTTCATGAGCATATCCACTCCATTGTCCTCTTTATGGACATTCTCAAGCGCCGCATCCTTTGCCTCTAACACATCTTGTATCCAGTGATATTCAGTTGTAATGTGCGTGGACCGACTATGAAATGTCGGGCACTTTCCAAGATGAATAACACTTTAGCTATCGCAGAACATGTATTGCTCTTGTTTTAATCCTATCTCCTATAGGAATTTTTCATCCATATGAATTCCGCGTCTCTCATAGACAAGGCAATACACTTCTGCAATTGTGACCGCCACGAAACTGTTCCATCCGCATGTAGGAACGTTGAACACCTCTAGAAGGGGTGTAGAGTGCGTGTGTGTAGCGGAATACTAATCACCACTTAAAACTATTTACGACAGTAATCAAACTGATATGAAGTAGGCAGTAAAAATAAATGTGTAATATAAGTAAGTTCAGAGAAGCAAACACAAACATGAAGGTTTATACTGGTTTTCTTCTGAGAGGACTAGTCCAGTCTCGAGTACTCTAGCTCGATGTTGAATCCACTATGTCGTGAAATAGAAGCTTTGCATTCGAAACACTTGCAGCTCCTTACAACATGTACTTTTTATCCGAAGAGCACTACTTCAACTTGCAAGCCTTTAATCTGAAGGACTTGCCGACTTCAATAACAGGATAAAAACGAACTAGTTTTCAAGCATTCTTTACAACTCGAACCAACTTCTAGATCGAACCGAACGGGCACTTGCTTGGCTAGGAGTCGTCAAGGCTTAGATAGGAAAGTTAAGTATCTCTCAGAACTCTTAAGGAATAAAAAAGAAGAGAATGGAATGAGATGAAATGAATGAAAAAATCTCTTCTACTTATAAGGTTCTGGGGGACCGAACTCTGGCAGAGTTTGGTTTCCTAACATTCATAAATTGAACATTGGAGTTGATTCAATGGGATGACCTGATCCAATGGAATACTGGGTGGGGGGACCGAGTTCGGGCAAAACTCGGTACGAGTTCGTTTGCCGTATATTCAGGTTGTTTAGGCTCTTTTTGAATGGGTTTGGGATCTTTTTGAGTGGGCTTTTTTTGGACTGAATAAACATGATTGATGTAGGCTTTATATAGAATTTTTGGTAGAGTTTATGAAAAGCTAAGCCAAGTGCTAAATCAGCCAGATGTACAAATTGCCTAGACTCAATAAAGTATAAAATACATAAATAAATATAAAAATCAAGAGCATTTTGATGACGCCTTTTGGTGAAAATCTGAATACCTTTGGAGGGCTTCGCCCACGAACCCCCACAGGAGAGGGGGGCACTGTCCCCTCGACCCCTGTCTGCTGACCTGGCAGCGGAACCCCCGAGTGCGAGGCTCCGGATAGGTCGTTGGGCGGTTCAGAGAAATCTTCTTGTATAACACCGTCTTTGGCCCATCATTAATTCTTCATTACAGATGTCCTAATTTGATCATACTTGATCATACTTACTGCATATTTGCAAGTACATATTAGATGAACAAAGCAATATAATAGTATGATAAATTTAATGAACAGTAGGACAATGCTAAATTTAAGTAGCAACATAATAGTTATTACATGAATATTAGTGACACCGTTATGTTAAACTTAATTACTTAGCCATATTAAAAATATGATACAATCATTGGGCTAACAAAATAAACATCATAACGTAGTCCAAAGTCGATCTTATGTTATCCATATCTCCAGCCATATCAGTGTTACTATATCCAACCAGCTTTGGCTCGTCACTTTTGAATGAAAGCTTCTAGTTAGTAGTGCCCTGAAGATCACGAATGATCCATTTGACCGCACTCTAATATATCCTCCCCTGATTGCAGAGATACCTACTAACAATACCAATTGCGTGAGCAATCTCTGGCCTTATATACACCATAGCATAAATAAAACTCCAAACTGTTGAAGCATACAGAATGCACTCCATATCTTTCTTCTCGTCCTCGGTCGATGGACACTGCTCAGTAGTATTAAAGTGAGCTGCAAGGGCGGTGTTCACTTTCATCAACTCGTCCATCCTGAAACGTTGAAGTACCCAGTAAATTGTAGAAGCATGAAAAAAGAGGTATATTCACTACAACAAAAAACCCTTTTAATGACGGCTAAAAAGCGTCATTAATGATGAACCATGACGCTTTTTTTCACAGCAACCGTCATGAAAACGGGTGTTATAAATGTTTTTTAAAAGCGTCATAAAATAACCGTCATGAATAGTTTCTATAAAAGCGTTATGAATAGTTAATATATAGTGCACAATTCAGAACAATTTTAAAACGTCATGAATAGATAATATGTATAGGCTCAATGCAGCACATTTATAACACTTTATACTATTCAAATTAGCATATTTATAATGCTCTATACTACACAGTATATATTACATTCCAAAAACTTAACATTATATATCACCATCTTTATTACATTTCTCAAAATAGAGTACATAACAACATCTTTATTACATTGAATATCCAAATACAGAATGTACCCAAAAAATAGGAATAAATCTCTCTTTTGCTAACCAAATTATTAGAAATATTTACTTAAGTAGATTCTGACCATGGATCTTCTCTCAGCCATCTCTTGAAGATATCGGGAGTCCCAAAGAGAAGTAGTGTCGCATCTGAGCGACGACTTGGTGCTGCTACAGCCGGCGCCGTCGTGGGAGAGCCTCATCCTCTGATCCCTTACTCTCGCCTGAACCCTCACCAGCGCCTGCATGCACCTCAGCGTCACGTTGTGCCCTTTTTTGCAAAAAATCGGAAATGTCAGCTTAGCACTTTCGTAATCAACGCTGAAATGTGAGCCTAGCAATCAACCTGGATTTTACCAAGCCAATAAATTAAAGAAAGTTAACAAGAAATTTATATATTGGAAATCAAAATCGAAAATTCATAATTAAGAAAGCATCACTTATTAGACTGACTGCACTTGGCGCAAATGGAGAATTGCTAAAAATAGAATGATATTAAAATGCCAACCAAATGGAGGTCTCGTGTTCCAAATCCTCACCCCACCTATATCCACAATTTAGATGTTATCAAGTTAGAACCAGGTATAAATGACACATTATATTTGAAAGACCGAAAACTGGAAAGAAAAAAAAAACTTCAAGTCACTACAAAATTCAAGAGAAAAAAGACATAGGTTCAAGTAAATTTCAGAAAACCCAGAAGCCAAAACTTTCATAAATGAAAAAAGTTTATAGAACTCTAAGTGCTCATGTCAAGAATTCCTCTGCTATGTGAATTCCTCAGACAACTTTCAGAATGAAGCATGCATTAACATTTTCTAATTTGTACTTCTTTTGCAGCAGTAAGTAGAACCTTCTTCTTTGGTCTTCTTTCTTCTCTCTATTTCTGAGGTGTGGAGTGTTTGTGGAATCCACATTCACTCATATGTCCTATATATCTGAAGTTGGAGCCATTTAGGCTTTTCAATACAAATCCTTTTTTTTGCAGCAATTCTTCATTTGCTTTCTATCATTATTAGATAATGATACATTGTATTATGACGTGATGTGCAACTAAATTGAACAAATGAACTCAATTTCTATGACACAATTTTTGTGAATTGCTAAAACTAACTCAAAACTAATAATAAGTTATAACATTTATTCGTATAAAACATAATCTCTATGAACTCAATCTCTATGACTCTATGACACATTTCATCAAACATAAGAAGGACGGATTGAAAAGAAAGAAAGAAAAAACCTTGAGGCCCTGGAAATAGGATGTAGTGCTCCTCCATCAATGATCCTCACATACTTCTCCAACGTCGCCACTCGCCACCACCAGCGCCTACCTGGACTTCCTCTACCTTGAATAAATATGAAAATATAAGAAGAAAAGATAGAAGATGAATCTTTCTAACTAATGTCTTGAAAATATATGAGAAGATGGAAAAAAATTGTCGAGGATGTCGAGACTCGTTCCCGAGTCAGTGCTACTATTTCTCACATATTTTCAGCTTTGTTAATTGTTTCATTTCATATATAAGGTTTCTCGTACCATATGTTTGGCATAACATTTTAGTGCTACTATTTCTCACATATGAAAATATGTTTTGTTTTGGTTCTTATATCTTTACGAGTAAGCTGTTCATTCATATCTTACATGCATGTATTGGACCCTGTTAATGTGCATCTGAATTTCTAAAGGCAAGCTTTGTATCTCTATGCCTTAATCCTGCTATTAACGGAGCTCATGCCTTATTTATGGCTTGCTCTCACTTTTTATTTACGCTCGTCTCTCTCTCATATTCAGATATTTCAGCAGAAATAACTAGATACCATGCGTAACTCAACCCATCAAGTTAATGGAAACATTTTAAAACCTCTGTTAAAAACTTAACGCTGGAAAAATCAAATTTTGCTTGCATGGCTTCCGAATCTAGCATACCAAGAAACTAGAGGAGTGTCTACACGTGCATTGGCCTGCAGAGTGGCTGCATTGGCCGCCAGCTCCCGTCCTTGCGCAAGCGATCCCGGTGTCTTCGGCGCATCAGCCTGCTCCTTGTACACCAGCAAGGGCGTGCCAGCGCTCTTCGTACGGTGGTGACTTACAGGCGGAGGCACATTGCCGGCGGTCGTGGTTGTATTCCGTGTCCTGCACCCAGATTTCCAAAAACAAGTATCAAATTCATACAAAAATACTAGCTTAAATAAACATGAAGTCGGGGCACGGATAAAGTCTCAGACTTCGGTCTAGCATATCATATGCTGCTCAGCATACACCTCAACACATATGGGACACATCCTGACACGGGGTCAGTGTTCCCGATACGGTTTGCATATCGCTTAGGGTCATTTGATCAAATAATAGACCATCACCAAACGTGGATACATAATACCCATAGGAAACCATAGGAATTATCCAACTTGAAAATGTGATAATTAGGACACATTTGAACCAAAAGAAAGTCACAGGAAACCATAGGAATTGTCCAACTCGAAAATGCATAGCCCAGCATATCAAAACAGAAACTGAAGATATAATTATAGCCAAAAATAATCACAGTACTAGATATCCAACTTGATAGTTTATAATCAACATGCCACATAATTCCCAATGACAGCAAGCTAACCCATAGGAAAAAAAATACCAACAGCCAGCAAGTGAAACAAGAAAAAGAAAGGAACTTCAATCACAGAGAAGTAGAACAAAGAATAGAAGGAACCCAACCCGAATGGAAATGATCCTAAGCATAACAATATCCAATGAACTAAAACCCAACTGTGACGTGAGATGTTCACAGTAGAACCATAATCCAATAATAGCTTATATACATACATGTATATCCAACCACAACATAAAAACAGGAACCCAAAAATATATGATGCATAATTAAAATACATACGTATATTTCCTCCAGTATTTTAAGAAAAAACCGAATATTTATCCAATCCCATATGATCATTATATCATAACCAACCAACAAAACATATATCCAAACGTTTATTTAACTAAACTGAAATCACAACAAAAGTATGATCAAGGATCATACCCATCCAAAATATGTATCCGTTATAACACAGCATCAAAGAAGCCAATTTCCCATATAGGTAGGAATCGACCAACCGAATCATCAATGACTAGTTATAATACCCGAGGAACAGAAATTCTAGACAAGTAATACTCAACTTGGGATCGAGTCGAGTCTGCCTTTCCAGTGTCTATGAAGCCATCCTCCTCAAGTGTCGAGACGACACGAGCAGTGTCACTGACACGGGAACGAGTCTCGACATCCTCACAAGCTACCAAATTTACCCATGGATGAATCTTTCTAGATCGCCGCGGTGGTGCTCGTCTTCGCCATGGCTGCAAGTTTCTCGAGGAGGAAGAAAGCGGCAAATGGTGTGGAGTCGGACAGAGCTTCGACGCTGAAGTAGGGATGAAGAAAACGAAGGCGGTGGGGGTCTTTATATAGGCGGAGAGCGGTGGTCGACGATTATGATCGAACGGCCAGGCTCTCGTCGGCCACGTCGACGGAGGTCTTCGGCCACGTCGACGGAGGTCTTCGACGGAGGTCTTCGACGGAGATCTTCCGGCGGAGCTAAGGTTAGGGTTAGGGTTTGTGGGAGGGGGCGTTGGGGCTAAGGTTAGGGTTCGTAGGAGGTTGAAAGAAGGAGGTGAAGGAGAAGATTAGAGTTTAGGAAAATTTTAGGGTTCAGGGAGATGGAAATGAGCAAGAAATTGAAAGGGGTTTGAAAAATTTTAGGGTTCAGGGAGAGGAGGGAAGAGGGGGGGGGAAGGGAAGCTCTGAAAAAGATCGGGTGTGAAGGGTTTTGTTGGAAGTTTATTAATTACAAGTTTGCCACCGCTCTAAACTATTAATGACGCTTTATTTTATAAATGTCATAAAAAGCCCAGAATTAGTCCAAACCGTCATAGAAATTAAGGTATTTCGAACTTTGATAACGCTTAGGTATCAAGCGTCATCAATACGTCTTATTAAGCGTTATTAAAAGGGTTTTTTATTGTAGTGATTGCTTTTAATCCCACATCAGAAAGGAGAAGAAGAGAGGTCTCATTCCACTATATATATAGAGCCCTCTTGCCTCCTTTGAAAAGGGCACCAAAATAAATAAAGAAAAGGGAGCCCGTTATCCAGGGAGCCTGTTCGAGCCACAAAAAGTTGCAGTAGTTCTTCTCTTCTTCTGGGTTGGTTGCAAGTTCTTCACTCGCTGTCAAGACGAGAAAAAGTTGCATTCTGAGTACTATGCACCTTCGCGGGCTACTACGAAGAACTCCAAGGCGGCACGGGCCATGCGCCTCAAACGTGTTATGCCAACGGCAAACCAGAAGCATGCGCTCATAATTATACGTATTATTGATGGTAAGCTGTACAAAGTTGACTCGGGTGCTTTTGCGCCAGAAACGAGCCGACCCTCAAAGTCCTTGTCTCACTTGGGCGCATCAGCTGCGTTCACAACCAAGTCGTGCAAGGCAAATTCTGTGGTCTTGAACCCCCGTGCCTACATTGGTTGTGCGTCTAAGGCTGGTTCAAGTCACTATAAATGTGGTTCCCCCACTAATGATCTGGGCGCGCCTTATGCGCTAGATCAGGGAGCGCAATATTCACTTGATTACCTTGGCGCTTGGCCTTGCCATGCGCCTGATGGGGGTGTAAAGGTGGCGCATCACTCATACACTCACCCTAACGCTTGGCTTTATCATACGCGTGAAGAGGATACGAGTGTCACTCTTACACTCACCCTGATGCTTGGCTTTGTCATGCGCCTGAAGAGGGTACGAGTGTTAACATCTCCTCACATGATTTACGTATTGTGATCACTCACAGACGTAGATCGGAAGAGATGACCATCATGCACAACTCGCCCCTCACGGGACATATTGTAACACCCATTTTTCCAGATGAGGGTATTTTGGTTATTTTTGAATTTTTGGAAATTATTTGGAATTATATTGTATTTATTAGAATTATTGAAATTTAAGTGATTTTTAGTATAATTGATTTAGTGCTATTCTTGACTTTAACTCTGGATGACTTAGAGGACTGTCCTAGAAGCTAACCTTAGTCATGGATACTTTGTTAGATTATGAAACCCTAGCTTGACCTAAGTTAGTGATATCCTACTCATTAGAATTAATTTGAGGAAAATAGGATTTGATTAGGCTAGAGAATGGCTTATGATTTCATAAGTCATGACTTATGGCATAGGCCCATAGAGGCCCATAGGCAACTAGTGAAACCCTAACCCTAGCCCTACACCCACTTGGCCGACCACCTAGGTTCCCCCCGCCCTGCTATAAATTCCCTCTCTTGTTATTTGTGCCTCTTTTATCCATTCCCCTATTTTTTAAAGGAAATGTTTGTTCTTCATGAAATTTCTTCATAGATTAATCAATAGTGGTCCTTTTTCATTGTAATTTCTTCCATGGTATTCTAAGTGATGTTTCCCTACTGTTGGTGGAGTCAAATCTCAGGTTTGACACAATTTGGGGACTTTGGCTAGCTAGTGGAGAGCTCCTATTTGAAGGGTTTATTTGTGGAGGTACACACCTAGGTAAATCTATATTCCTTCCATGAAATTTTAGTTTCTTTGCATAAACACCAAGCCCTAGGTGTCCTTCTTCTATAGGGATAGGTTTTGCACCCTTTCGTGTCCTGTACGTGTCCGTATCGGACACGTATCAGTAGGTAAACGCAAGTGTTCGACGAAATACCACAGTGGGCATTTCGATCGAGTTTTCAAATTGTTTTTGAATAGAAAATTGTATTTTGATGTGGCTTGTGTGATTGTGCATGACTGAGCGTGTCTCGTGTCGATTTGGTGTCGTGTCGCACTCGTGCACACGCCCGCGCGCGCGTGAACAGTGATGCCCTGCTGCTCAGGGTCTCGTGTTCAGTGCACAGGGCACGTGGACACATGTGCTTGGACATGAAGTAAGGGGCAGTGTCTGTCATGACACCCCCAAAGTTTTGTGTCCAACAGATACGTGTCGAGTGCGTTTGGACACGTACAATGGTTGCACAATTTGTGTCTGCCTCGTGCGTGAGTTGTGAGTTTGTTTTGGACACGCTCGTGTCCACTTGGTGGGACACGAACGAGTGTCATGACACGTGCACGTGTTTGATATGTGTTACCAACCATTAACCTATTTGTTAATTGTTATTTTTATGTTGAAATAGGAAATTCCTATTTACTGATACTGTCAAGTATCAGTGAACAATTACACACTGTTTCCTCTATTTCATTTACATTTAAATACTGATATCGTATAATGTAATGGGGGTTAGTTGTTATTACAATTAGACATCATGATAGGGTTCAGCTCTTGGTGTTTGAGTTGATTGGTTGTTATCGAATCCCCATTTCCTGGAACCAATTTCATGTACTGCATTCCTATTTCCTGTTATGTTCAATCCCTATTAACCCACTATTTTGTTCCCATTTAAATTGTAATTAGATATTGGTAACATGTAATTTAATGTGGTGTGGTTACTGTTATATGTGGATAACATGTTAGAGATTAGGTTGGCATGGGATTTGGTTCATATTCGTTTTCGAGTTTGTATTGGGTTGCATTGAACCTGAGAATGGTTTACAAACACAAGCCTGGGTTCATTCTGAACTTGGGAATGGTTGGATTGATTGTTTGAAAATCTGATTCACTTACACACAGTTTGGAGTTGCTACCGATCTCCTCATGTACTGTCAAGTCGATTTGTATGATGAACTGTCAAGGGTTGAAAACCTGAGAACAGGCTTTTTCCCTAAAACTCTGTCAACACATATTTGTCTGAACACGTGTACACTGTATGAACACTGTGATGATTTCCTGAGTTAGTTTCAATTTCCTGATATTAGATGCCAATGAATGAATACCAAGTTTCACTATTAGTTCAAATCCTGAGACCTACTCTGAACACATGTACCACTCCTCATATACACACACACACATTGGAACCAGGCACACAGGTTCCTCATTTACCTGTCACACATGAGCTCACACCTATATCTCACATGTTCACACATGCACTGTCCTCACATCCTGAATTTGAACACTGTCCTAACTATTAACTGAGTTAACAGAGACACTGAAATCAACCTGCATATGTACACAACCACACAGCTATTTATACTCACACACACACATGGAAATGTCTCCTGGATTACACACACACACACAGGGCACCCTCTTGACCCTCTCATGTCTCTCAACACACACACACACACACAAATCTCATATGTCCTCACCCCCTCTCTATGTATATATAATATAGATTTCTATATGTCTATGTAGATATAATATATAATTCTATATGTGTATGTATGCCTATAGTTATATATCAATGTCTAACATAATGTGAATGTATGAATGGTAGTGTAGGATGTATGGGAATTTCAATGTGTAATAGCTATATGTGATATACATATTTCTTTATGTGTATATATATATATATATATATATATATATATATATATATATATATATATATATATATATAAATGGTGTTGGCCTACATGGTTGTGATTCTACATAGGTATATGGCCTAGTGTATGACTATTTACCTAGGGGATAGGGCCTATGGCCTATAACCTAGATGACATAGCCTAGGGCTCATGGCCTATGGGTGTGTCTGTTTGTCTAGTGAGTGTCTAGTTAGACTTGTATAGCTTTGATTAGACCTAGAATAGACTAGTAAAGACTTGTTTGACTTAGGTTTCACCTAGTTGACCTAGTTTGACTTCTAGGGTTGACCAGAGTTGACCAAGAGTTGACTTTGGTCTAGATTGACCTAGATTCATATAGAATGCATTGAATTGCATCTTATTATCATTTTAGACTTATAGTGACTTGTACTGTTCTATAGGAGACAGACACCACTCCTCGGACAGTAGATATTCTTCAGATACTCAGGATACAGGCGAGTACATTCTCTGATCAATTCATATCCTGTTAGAATTATTCTCTTGCTTTAAATTACTTTACTTGATGCTGTCACGTTGGTCATACGGATTAGTACTATATAGATCCTTTCTTGAGATGTTATCCCCTCAGGGAGCATCGGATACTACATGTTCTGTGCGTTTCACTTACATTGTGTATCACTATGCTTCATGGTTCATTGAATCACTTGTGACATGTACTCTCATGATCACAGAGTCTTCCTTGAATCCCCCATTTATGGGCATTCCTAGAATCCCTATTTATGGGACTATCATGTACCATCCTTCGGGGGCCACTACATGAATCATAACATAACCTGGCTGGATCCTTGTGTATTGATTGGTGGTACGGGGGAGTAGAAGTGGACATGTGAATATTATCCAAGTAGTGTAGCATCAGAATCATTCCGTAGTGTAGCATCAGAATCATCCTATGCCATTCACATGTCTATATTGTACTCTGACTCACTAGCCACTGTTAGTTCTCTATTTATAGTAGATATTTCCATTACAGTTATCTCCTTTACATTCTGTACTTTCTTTCAGTTTTCTGTATCTTACTTTACTACATGATTATATTTTTTAACCTGCTATGATCTGTTGAGATGTATTGTGCTCGCTCCGTCCTGATTGGGCACCGTTGATATGTTTACAGAGGACGAGAATGAGGCTGGTGTTGACACTTTTTATGGGATAGCTCTAGATGACACCTATGATCTAAATTTCCAGCCGGATCCACTAGCTATAGAGACTGAGGCTCCATAGTCTAGTTTTTTATTATTTTTGTCATTGAGATCTGGATTGTATATATTCTTTCATATTCTGTAGTTGAGACTTTGTATTTCTGGATGTTTGCTGAGTTGTTATCTTAGACTCTTCTGATCATCTGTATTTCTTTCTGAGTTCTATATCATATCGTGCTTCTTCTTCCTTAGTTGTGATTGAGTTTACATTCTGCTATGTCACCCCCATTCGGGGAGTATAAACTGCTTAGCCCTATACTGTTAGATGCATGAGACCTAGGACAGCGTTCTACCGCCGACACTGCGGCGTAGGCTGGACGTACCCACGTCTCGTGCCCTTACTCTAGGGTGCGGGTCGTGACACATTTTTTGTGGTGGCCTATGCAGGTCGAGTTTGTGTAGTGGTATTCGAACTAGAGTACCACTACAGCCTGCAGTAGGATTAGAATATTTTTGAAGGTACTCAATCACATTAGAAAAACTCTTATTTAATTCATACCATCTCGGTTCTTGCTAACATTGTTCTCCCTTAAATATAACTATCCTCCTTTGCTATTTCGACTAATTCTCAGCAATTGTTCTTTTGATCTGTCTCAATGATGGTTATGGAGACGCGATCTCATCGTCTCGATCGGAAAGACACCACTGAGGGGTCTACTACTCCTCGTCCTGATCAGCAGGGCCCCGTGTAAGCCCCTGTTTTTCAAATTTTATTTTAATTAGTGCTAATTAATTTTTAGTGTCATTTTTAGCCTTAAAATATTTAGTATGATTTTTAGAAATTTTTCTAGAATTTTTAAATCAATTTTAAATGAGTTTTAAATACAAAGTTATCATTTTGCAACTAATTTAAATGTTTTAAATATCATTTTGTAATTTTTAGAAATGTTTTAATATAATTTTGTAATATTTAAAATTATTTTTATATCATTATATAATTTATTAATTTGTTAATATATCAGTTTGCAAATTATAAATTGATTATATTTCATTTATGCAAATTATTAATTACATTTACCCACTGATAGGACCTGTTTGTAATATCCTAAACTACCAGGGACCTAAGTGTAAACCCTACCCCCCCCCCCCCCCACGATCTCTCTCCTCTGGCTCACCCACCCCCACGACCGATCGGCCACCTGGCCCGACGACCCGCCACCTTTCCCGGCCGACCAACCGCCTTCACCGACCTATTTAAACCCCCATTCGACTCCCCAGACCGAGCCCTAACCCTAAACCACCACGACGACCACCCCCGACCACCGTAGAGCTCCAACTCCGGCGAATACCCTAGCCGTAGCCCTAGCTCCGACGAACTTCCCCGTCCAGCCTCCCCAGTCGACGTCGTCGCCTTCGAAGACCACCATTCGATGCGCCCGGCCAAGGCGAACGCGTCGCCACCCGAGCGCCGCCGTCCCGACCGCTCTTCCGCCCGCCAGCACCCTCGAAATCCCCCTTCGACGACCGGACACGTGAGTAGCAGTGTTAAATCGTGTCGTGTGAGGCTCGTGTCCACATATGTTGTTCGCCATGTCCTGGCGAGCATGAATGTGGAACTGGACACGTGAAACTCGTGTCGTGCATGTCGAAATTGACCCAGACACGTAAATACCTGTGTCCCTAACTGTCAGGACACAGGACTGTCTTTATATTTTTTTTTTATTTATTAAATGCTTTAAAACCTAATTAAATCTAACAAAAACCCTAACCCTAACACAAGCCGTGGGCTGACCCCCTGGCCAGCCCGACCCGACATAACCCCCTCGCGCTCTGGCTCGGGTTCGAGCCCCCCCTTTCTTCTGTTTCTGTTTCTTTTTCTTTTTCTTTTCTTTTCTGTTATATATATATATTTATATATATATGTATATACATATATTTGTATATTTTTTTTATATGTATATACATATAGTTGTATATATATATGTATTATTATACTGTATTATATATATATGTACTGTATATATATATATATATATATATATATATATATATATATATATATATATATATATATATATATATATATATATATATATGTTATATTTAGTACTTTTATATAATGTATATGTATATATGTATATATTTTTATGTGTATATATATTATTATATATATACTTTATAATTAAGTGTTTCCTTATATATATATATATATATATATATATATATATATATATATATATATATATATATATATATATATATATATATATAAAATATATATATATATATATATATATATATATATATATATATATATATATATATAAATATATATATATATATATATATATATATATATATATATATATATATATATATATATATATATATATATACTTTATAAATTAAGTATTTCCTTATACATATATATATGTACTTTTTGCATATGTATGTATATATTCACTATGCATAATTTTATCTTATCAAATGTTAATATTTATTTTGCACTTTTTACCAATTTGTATTTTAGTGTATTTAAATTACTGCAATCATTTGGTGTCCAAGCCTAGCATGGGTTTTTGGACCCAAATGTGTTTTCACCCATTCAAGACCTGTACAAGCCATATTGGACTTGATTCATGGCCTTGGGTCCTGTATTTGAACTTTGGTTCAAATTATGTACATGGACAAAATACGCAGATAATTAATTATTTAATTTCAATTGTGTGCAATGCTGTTTTTGGATTTCTAAAAATACTTAAAGTACTATTAAAATTCTGGAAAAATAGTATTTAGATACTATGTTAATTTACCTAATTTAGTATAATTTTTATAGTATTTAATTTACTGTTTTGCCACTAGTTTGGCATATGAAACCAAAACTCATTTTTTGTATACTTAGGAAAACTGATTTTTATAAAATACTTGTACTAGTTAATAAATTCTAGAAAAATTATAATAAATTTCTATAATTAGCAAGGATCATCTTGGTACTTTATTTTATGTAAAATTAAGCTTTTTGTCTATCTCAAAAATTATTAAAACACAATGATCTTTTGATTTATTTATTGATTAATTACGACTTGTAACTTTTTGTGTTATTTTGAGTTTTAGCCGTATTAAACCTCACCCCTCACTAGTGTAAAGACCCTAGAAAGATAGTTAAAGTAGTGTGTCACCCCACATTGGTCTCCTATGCTAAAATTATCATTTTGGCTAGGTGCCCGGTCACAAGTCGTGTTTCACCAATTAGTGTCCTAGTATTTTAACTTAGTGTAAAAATTAAGTTATTGCATTTATTTCTACAGTGACGAGTTACCGGACATCCATAGCACTTTTATCGCAGCTTGTTTTGCTTTGCTTTGCTAGAGGCAAGTACTTTCTACAAACTTTACATACTGTTACATAAATGAACTGCTAATCCAACCATGTTAAATGCTGATCCTTGGGGTAGCAAGTTAAAATATCACATGTTGTACTTTCCATTACTACAATGCTTAGAACAGTCTTTATGTATCTCTCACATGATTAGAATATGGGTTATGGGGAAACTGTTAGTAGCGTACGTGATAATGCCCCCTTACTCGTACGTACGTACCGAGCAAGGTTGACATTTCATATGTATACCTTGTCGTAGGCGCACCAGCTGTATTTGTACGTATGTACATCTGTCGCTTGTTTTACTTGTACGAAAGTACATTTTATATACTTGTACCATAGTACATTTTACACCTATTGACGATCACGTACCTACTACAGTTTTAAATATTACATATACATCTGTCTCTATGACATATGTATCATTGCCATGATAGATTGTGTGATGTCATGTTTCCGGTTATTTCCTCTTATGTTCATTTCCATGTTTCATATGCTAGTTTGCTAGATTCAGTACTTGCTCCCGTCCTGACAGGATAACGTTGTAGGTGTCCTTACTGAGGAGGAGTTACTCTACGACACATATTATGGAGTTATTGTCGAGGACCCGGCTTTGCTTTACGAGGATGTTCCTGCAGGGAACCTCGCCTAGTTATCTTTTTGCTTTAGACTTTTGAGAGTAGTCATGTATTAGGCTACATATTTTGTAACTGGACATATATCCAGTTTTATATTTCAGACTTGTACTTTGGACATTTTACTATATGATACGACTTTTGTGTTTGGAGCATTTATGACTTTTATTCACTTATAGAACTGTTAGCACATTTTAGTCTTATCCTGTTGTCTTTAGAACAGCTTACTACGTTTTATATCAAATGTAGACTGGGCATGACTCGGCCTGGCCCAACAATTTGGGTAGCGGGTCGTGACACCCCGAGACTGCAGCTCCTGTTATGCCAGCTCAGGCTGGGATATCTGCAGCTTATGGGAGTGCATCTCTTCCTACTCTGAGACTTTCTCCAGTCATCCCGAACGTTCTTCAGCAGCAGTCGCCATCAGGATCAGAGGACGTGGCACGGTTGTTCTCCTTCTTCCAGCAGATAGTGGAAACTCAGCGGCAACAGTTGTTCAAGAGGGGACATGACATTCATAGAGTTAGCAGCAGTGGAGGTCAGGCTAAGAGGCCTCACGTACAGTTTCAGCACCAGCATCAGCAGAGGCATGTTCAGCAGCAGTTCCAGGGTTAGGGCCATCAGCAGGGACAGTAGCAGCCCAGACTGTATCAGGCACCCAGACAGCAGACAGTCTGTTATCCCTACTACAAGAGCCAGGGCATGAATGGGGTGAGTGCAGGAAGAGGCTGGGCAAGTGCCTACTTTGTGGAGCAACGGACCACCAGCTGAGGGAATATCCCAGGAGCCAGACAACAATGACTCAGGGAGCAGCAGAGGCTAGGGCTCCGACAGAGCAGCCGAGGGGACCACCATTATAGACGCAGCAGACCCCTAGACAGTAGCATGTTACCAGTTGCCCTTACTGTAGGAAACCAGGGCACGAGTGGGGCGAATGCCGGAAGAGGCTGGGCAGATGTTTACTTTACGGAGGATCTGATCATCGGCTGAGAGAGTGTCCCAAGTCATCGGGACAGACAGTTCAGGGAGCAGGAGCTAGGGCTCCGGTAGGCCAGCAGAAAGGATTACCCTTACCGGCTCAGCAGCAGAGGTACATGCAGCATCAGCAGCAGGCCAGGAGAGGCCATCAGGAGCGAGCTTTCGCCAGGACAGTCGAGGATGCTCAGGCCGTTGGAGATCTAGTTGCAGGTTCCGTTCTTTTGATTCCATTTCTGCAATTGCCTCTTATAGCTGTCTTGAATTTCGATTCCCTCTGTTCCTGATTTATTGATCAATTTTGTTCTGTTGTTCATGTGTTATGTTTGGTTTTTCTTCTGTGATGAATCATATGGGCTAGGTCACATCGGTTATGGAATCTAGAATCTTTGATAGTCATGTTTAGCTGGCATAGTGAGGACATATAGTCAAATTTATGACATATTTCTCGGGTGTAGGAATTTAAGGTTTTCGCTGCCAAGCATGCGGCAATACAAAAATTTTAAATACCATGATTCTTGAGGTATGTACCTTAGTTAAGGACTCTGTGATTATCGTAGCCTTGCTCACTAGTATGACGAAGACTCTGAGTAACATGATTTTGGACAGACGCATATGATTATTAGATTTTATCTTAAGAAGGTTTCAACATATCATCTCTATCATATCCTTCTATTGTTTTAAAAATTATATTCCATGAAATAACTTAGGAGTAGGGGTATTTAGTTTTGTAGAGCTTATTCATATGTAGTTCTTTCATAGTGTAATGAGGTGATGACTTGTAGAGTGTCTGTACTCTAGAGATGATAGTTAGTATTAGTATTAGAATAGTAACCCATTGTAGATGATTTTCTTGTTATTATAGTACCAACCAGTTTACCTTAGGATGTTAGTATGCCTTACAGCCTTGATGATTGTTATTATTTTTCTTACCTTTTTCCAGTGAGGCACCCATGACCAGAGCCTGTCCTTGAGTATAGTTGTAGTTCACCTAAGACTGAGAGGCATATATACATAAAGATTGCAGATGGTATTGGCATATGAGGTACGGGTTTGGTTGGTGTCTATAGGTCATTGTTGTATAGGAGTATTGACATGTTGTTAGCCTATATTGGTCCACTCCCTATTTTAGTAAGTTCTCTTGTGTTAAGTTCAATCATGTTGATCAACCTTTATAGGCAGTGTGCAGACCCTTCACTAGATACCCTGTCCCCTTTGGTTCAGACTTGTACAAGTTGTTCACTGTACTCAAATTTCATTACCTACCATGTTGCATCATAGGTTTCACTAGACCATAGTTCAGACCCCAATTATTGACTCACCAATATAACCATCAACCCCTTACCATATTCTGCATATCTGGAGAGTTAGTATCATGCATACTAGAGGTCTGCACTCATCCCTTGGGACAGTTCACTGTTCTGTCCCAGTACACCTTACAGTATCTGACCCCTTCATTGGAGTGATAGGCATGTGGTAGGGAGTATGTCTTATTAGACCTTGAGTAGAGTTGAGGTGATGAGGGTTAATATATATATAGTTTGTATATATATGTAATATATTTTGATTGGTACGTAGCCTGCACTCATTTGCAGTATACTGCCTATTGTATTCCCTGTACACCAGTTTGGTTCACTTCTTCAGACCACTGTCCTGCATGTAGTTAGTTCAGCCAGATATAGAGGAGAGGCCAGGTTGATCTAGAGGCATGTTTCAGTCACCATGTAGGTTTCCTTTCACTTTGACTTTACAAGTGGACCCAAATATCCTGTCCTTTAGCCCATAATTTCAGTCCCCTTGGCATCATTCCCTTTTGCCTATATTGATGTTTCAGACCATTCATTCTTAGCCTAATTCCTGAGCTTTTGTTTCAGTCCCTTACAAGTTTAGTCTACTTTAACCCTTGGTTGATCAGTCATATATATATATAGATGATATACTTAGGATATATGTGATGGGTTGTTGTTCTTTAGCTTATGTATATGTGGTATTAGGGATTGGTGTTCTTAGCTTATAGGTATTTAGTTATGGGTGACTTGATAGGATTGGGAAGTTAAGAGCTAGCCTATTATAGAGTTTTCTTTTGCTAATATCTAGTTGCCAACACCTATATAGCTAGCATAGGTAAAATCCTAAAAAGTTGACCAGTTAATGAAAGTACTTGGATGTTGAGAAATTGACTAGTTGTTGACCAGAGCAGCCTGTAGAGATTCTGGATCGCCGAGAGAAGGTGCTGAGAAACCAGGTGATACCCTTGGTTCGCGTCACATGGAGGCATCATTCTCCAGGAGAGTCGACCTGGGAGCGGAAGGATGAGATGCGCGAGCGATACCCATATTTGTTTGCACCGTGAGGTATGATTATCTATCCTTCTCATCAGTGTAGTTTCGCCTTTTAATTTCGAGGACGAAATTTTTCTAAGGTGGGTAGAATTGTAACACCCAGTTTTCCAGATGAGGTATTTTGGTCATTTTTTAATTTTTGAGAATTATTTGGAATTATATTGTATTTATTAGAATTATTGGAATTTAAGTGATTTTTAGTATAATTGATTTAGTGTTGTTCTTGACTTTGACTCTGGGTGACTTAGAGGACTGTCCTAGAAGCTAACCTTAGTCATGGATACTTGGTTAGATTATGAAACCCTAGCTTAACCTAAGTTAGTGATATCCTACTAATTAGAATTAATTTGGAGAAAATAGGATTTTATTAGGCTAGAGAATGGCTTGTGATTTCATAAGTCCTGACTTATGGCTTAGGCCCATAGAGGCCCATAGGCAACTAGTGAAACCCTAGCCCTAGCCCTACACCCACTTGGCCGGCCACCTAGGTTCCCCCCCCCCCCCCTCCCGCTATAAAGTCCCTCTCTTGATATTTGTGCCTCTTTTATCCATTCCCCCATTTTCTAAAGGAAAGGTTTGTTCTTCATGAAATTTCTTTATAGATTAATCAATAGTGGTCCTTTTTCATTGTAATTTCTTCCATGGTATTCTAAGTGATGTTTCCCTACTGTTGGTGGAGTCAAATCTCAGGTTTGACACAATTTGGGGACTTTGGCTAGCTAGTGGAGAGCTCATATTTGAAGGGTTTATTTGTGGAGGTACACAACTAGGTAAATCTCTATTCCTCCCATGAAATTTTAGTTTCTTTGCATAAACACCAAGCCCTAGGTGTCCTTGTACTGTAGGGATAGGTTTTGCACCCTCTCATGTCCTGTACGTGTCCGTATCGAACACGTATCAGTAGGTAACCGCAAGTGTTCGACGAAATGCCACAGTGGGCATTTCGATCGAGTTTTCAAATTGTTTTTGAATAGAAAATTGTATTTTGATGTGGCTTGTGTGATTGTTCATGACTGAGCGTGTCTCGTGTCGATTTGGTGTCGTATCGCACTCGTGCACATGCCCGCGCGTGCGTGAACAGTGATGCCCTGTTGCTCGGGGTCTCGTGTTTAGTGCACAAGGCACGTGGACACGTGTGCTTGGACACGAAGTAAGGGGCAGTGTCTGTCATGACACCCCCGAAGTTTCGTGTCCAACGGATACGTGTCGAGTGCGTTTGGACACGTGCACTGGTTGCACGATTTGTGTCTGCCTCGTGCGTGAGTTGTGAGTTTGTTTTGGACACGCTCGTGTCCACTTGGTGGGACACGAACGAGTGTCATGACACGTACACGTGTTTGATATGTGTTACCAACCATTAACCTATTTGTTAATTGTTATTTTTATGTTGAAATGGGAAATTCCTATTTACTGATACTGTCAAGTATCAGTGAACAATTACACACTGTTTCCTCTATTTCATTTACATTTAAACGCTGATATCATATAATGTAATGGGGGTTAGTTTTTATTACAATTAGACATCATGATAGGGTTAAGCTCTTGGTGTTTGAGTTGATTGGTTGTTATCGAATCCCCATTTCCTGGAACCAATTTCATGTACTGCATTCCTATTTCCTGTTAAGTTCAATCCCTATTAACCCACTGTTTTGTTCCCATTTAAATTGTAATTAGATATTGGTAACATGTAATTTAATGTGGTGTGGTTACTGTTATATGTGGATAACATGTTAGAGATTAGGTTGGCATGGGATTTGGTTCATATTCGTTTTCGAGTTTGTATTGGGTTGCATTGAACCTGAGAATGGTTTACAAACACAAGCCTGGGTTCATTCTGAACTTGGGAATGGTTGGATTGATTGTTTGAAAATCTGATTCACTTACACACAGTTTGGAGTTGCTACTGATCTCCTCATGTACTGTCAAGTCGATTTGTATGATGAACTGTCAAGGGTTGAAAACCTGAGAACAGGCTTTTTCCCTAAAACTCTGTCAACACATATTTGTCTGAACACATGTACACTGTATGAACACTGAGATGATTTCCTGAGTTAGTTTCAATTTCCTGATATTATATGCCAATGAATGAATACCAAGTTTCACAATTAGTTCAAATCCTGAGACCTACTCTGAACACATGTACCACTCCTCATATACACACACACACACATTGGAACCAGGCACACAGGTTCCTCATTTACCTGTCACACATGAGCTCACACCTATATCTCACATGTTCACACATGCACTGTCCTCACATCCTGAATTTGAATACTGTCCTAACTACTAACTGAGTTAACAGAGACACTGAAATCAACCTGCATATGTACACAACCACACAGCCATTTATACTCACACACACACATGGAAATGTCTCCTGGATTACACACACACACACAGGGCACCCTCTTGACCCTCTCATGTCTCTCAACACACACACACACACACACACACAAATCTCATATGTCCTCACCCCCTCTCTATGTATATATAATATAGATTTCTATATGTCTATGTAGATATAATATATAATTCTATATGTGTATGTATGCCTATTGCTATATATCAATGTCTAACATAATGTGAATGTATGAATGGTAGTGTAGGATGTATAGGAATTTCAATGTGTAATAGCTATATGTGATATACATATTTCTTTATGTGTGTGTATATATATATATATATATATATATATATATATATATATATATATATATATATATATATATATATTTTATATATATATATATATATATATATATATATATATATATATATATATATATATATATATATATATATACATACATATATGTGAATAGTGATATATATATATATATATATATATATATATATATATATATATATATATATATATATATATATATATATATATATATATATATATATATATATATATATATATATATATATATATATATATATATATAAATGGTGTTGGCCTACATGGTTGTGATTCTACATAGGTATATGGCCTAGTGTATGACTATTTACCTAGGGGATAGGGCCTATGGCCTATAACCTAGATGACATAGCCTAGGGCTCATGGCCTATGGGTGTGTCTGTTTGCCTAGTGAGTGTCTAGTTAGACTTGTATAGCTTTGATTAGACCTAGAATAGACTAGTATAGACTTGTTTGACTTAGGTTTGACCTAGTTGACCTAGTTTGACTTCTAGGGTTGACCATAGTTGACAAAGAGTTGACTTTGGTCTAGATTGACCTAGATTCATATAGAATACATTGAATTGCATCTTATTATCATTTTAGACTTATAGTGACTTGTAATGTTCTATAGGAGACAGACACCACTCCTCGGATAGTAGATATTCTTCAGATACTCAGGATACAGGCGAGTACATTCTCTGATCATTTCATATCCTGTTAGAATTATTCTCCTGCTTTAAATTACTTTACTTGATGCTGTCACGTTAGTCACACGGATTAGTACTATATGGATCCTTTCTTGAGATGTTATCCCCTCGGGGAGCATCGGATACTACATTTTCTGTGCGTTTCACTTACATTGTGTATCACTATGCTTCATGGTTCATTAAATCACTTGTGAAATGTACTCTCATGGTCACAGAGTCTTCCTTGAATCTCCCATTTATGGGCATTCCTAAAATCTCCATTTATGGGACTATTATGTACCACCCTTCAGGGGCCATTACATGAATCATAACATAACCTAGCTGGATCCTTGTGTATTGATTGGGGGTACGGGGGAGTAGAAGTGGATATGTGAATAATATCCAAGTAGTGTAGCATCAGAATCATTCCGTAGTGTAGCATCAGAATCATCCTATGCTATTCACATGTCTATATTGTACTCTGACTCACTAGCCACTGTTAGTTCTCTATTTAAAGTAGATATTTCCATTACAGCTATCTCCTTTACATTCTATACTTCTTTCAGCTTCTTGTATCTTACTTTACTGCATGATTATATTTTCTAACCTGCTATGATCTGTTGAGATGTATTGTGCTCGCTCCGTCCTGATTGGGCACCGTTGATATGTTTACAGAGGAGGAGGAGGAGGTTGGTGTTGACAATTTTTATGGGACAGCTCTAGATGACACCTGTGATCCGGATTTCCAGCCGAATCCACTAGCTATAGAGACTGAGGCTCCCTAGTCTAGTTTTTTATTATTTCTGTCATTGAAATCTGGATTGTATATATTCTTTCATATTCTGAAGTTGAGACTTTGTATTTCTGGTTGTTTGCTGAGTTGTTATCTTAGACACTTAGACTCTTCTGATCATCTGTATTTCATTTTGAGTTCTATATCATATCGTGCTTCTTCTTCCTTAGTTGTGATTGAGTTTACATTCTACTATGTCACCCCCATTTGCGAGTATAAACTGCTTAGCCTTATACTGTTAGATGCATGAGACCTAGGACAGCGTTCTACTGCCGACACTGCGGCGTAGGCTGGACGTACCCACGTCTCGTGCCCTTACTCTAGGGTGCGGGTCGTGACACATACTTGTGCTACGGTCGCCATCAACTGCTATTGCCGTAAGACAGTGGCTCCACCACCAAGGCAGTCTATGTTCCAGCAGTTGCAACATGCTGTGCCTGTCCGACATCGTCTCAGAAACATGATGCCAATTGAAGACTTTGTAATAGCCTACTCTCAACTGGGCCCATCACTCAGATGTCTCAGCTAGCCGTGTTGTCTCGGCTAGCCGCGTCGTCTCAGCCCGGCGTATTACTCTTCCAGCATATCACTCCGCCCCGTCATAGTGAATTACTTCCTCGTCAACGCACAGGCGCATCTGCCAGCCTGGGGCTCTTCCATCATAATGAGGCTTAGGCACATCAAGCCCAAACCATGCACTCAACTTAGCACTCGATGTCGTCTTGTAGAAGAATACTACCAGCAAGCGGCTCGAACATAAACTGCTATGTCCATTCCAACTCGACGAATCTCAGTCTTCTGAAGGAGTTCACCGTCAAAGCTTCTTCGAACAAGGAGAACCATCACCCTGAGTACAACGTCTTGCCAAGGAGGAGGATCAGTCGAATCCATCTTCGTCGAGAAGTCAAGGGGGAGACAACAAAACTCTCTCAAACTGTTGCTATTTATAGGCCAGGGCAAATCAAACCCATACGCCAAGTGGCAACCTTCCCGAAGTTAGTGCAATGAACTTGTATTTATGATGATGAATTTGCCCCTTCGAATTCTGCTAAGTCGAAGAGCCATCAATAACCCGAAGAACTCAACAGACAGACCAATAAGGATGTACCATGCAGCAGATGCGCCGGTCAGATCCTGCGCATCATACAGACGCGCCCATCAGCACCAAGCGCCTCATAAGGATGCGCCCCACGCGTCCCCATGCTTCTAGTAGAACGCAAATCAATACGCCCACTCAAAGGCCCATCACCAGTCAAGAACATTAAATGCTGAAGTCTAACACGACAGCAGCCGTGCCTCGATGACAGAGCAGAAACAACTTTTATAAAAAATGAAGCGCCGCCGACGTCAACGTCATCATTACCCTCCTCTGGCGGTTAAAAGCTACGTAATCGATCGACCATTCGCATGCGCCTCCGCAGTCATGCACTCGAAGACTCGCATGCGCCTCAAAAGTCGTACGCCCAGACCGGTTCGTGACTCCTGAAGGTTACAAGCCAAAGTCTTCTCATGCGCCCAATCCCAGGCGCATCCTGTCAGATCACTCTCCACCAAATCTGAGATGTTTGAGCTACGGACATGCGCCACGTGTCCTTTGACTCAGTTCAACCTATGAAGGGGTGCTAACCACCCAAGATCTTAGCAACCGAAAGATCCTCTCCACTGCTACGTGCCAGCCCACAAATGCAGCATGAAAGATTCAACCCAAAAGTCATGGTGCATTATCCATGCGCTGCCCGTAGCTCCAGCCACGTGGCGTTCCCACGTACATGCTCATCCTACATATGTACGCATGAGCAGCCCAACCTGCTTATAAATAGAGGGATCATTTCCTTCTTCTACACACATACAGACATACAGAGATGCACAGTCAAAGACAGACGCAATCAGAGCATCAGAGTTATCACCCACAGAGATCGAAAGAGACACTCAACGTCTTCTTCCCATCCGTAAGCTTCGACATCCAGAGCAACCCAGACCTTCAGAGAACCGAAAACCGTCGTCAGATCGTCAACGGAGTCAACGCAATACCACTCGCTCCATCGACACAGGACCCAGATAAAAACAAAAGTGTACTCCTAGGACTACATCGAAGTCCTATATTGTAACACTGTTCTGTTTGTAATTGAAATTGCATTCAAAGATTTTAATGGCAAACAAGCTGGCGACTCTGCTGGGGACCTCTTTCTCCTCCGCTGAGAAAGATGTGTCACAATCTGACGACGTGAAGGTGGGCTCCTCCCACAGGACGCTGGTCATACGCCTCAATCAACAGGTGTATGAGGAGTTCATCTCCAAAGACAGCACAAGTTCTTCGAAGCGGCTGCCAAAGTCGAAGAAGACTCGCCAAGTCTGGGTGCACAAGGTCGAAGCCCCTGGCACCATCACCGAAGGGGATGCGCCGATGCAGCCTACCCTTCCGGCTGACGTCCTCAGTAGCCAGGATGTGCCTGCGGGTGCAGCACATCTCTCAAGGAAACGTGGGGCTGACCACATTCTCCAACCATCTCCTTCTCAGACAAGGAAGAAGCGTCGACGGAGCAGGGGCGCATCTAACACCGCAGAAGGCTTCTGTCTTTGACAGACTCACTCGCTGTCGTGGCGAGGAGAATTTAGACTCTGAGTACTATGCACCCCAGCAGGCTGGTACGAAGAAGTCCAAGACAGCACAGGCCATGCGCCTCAAACGTGCTATGCTATCGGTAAACCAGAAGCATGCGCTCACAATCTTACGCGCTGCTGATGGCAAGCTATACAAAATTGACTCGGGTGCTTCTCCGCCAGAAACGAGCCGACCCTCAAAGTCCTTGTCACACTTGGGCGCATCTACTGCGTTCGCAACCAAGTCGTGCAAGGCAAACTCTGTGGTCTTGAACCCCCACGCCTACATTGGTTGTGCGTCTGAGGCTCGTTCAAGCCACTCTAAATGTTGCTCCCCCACTATTGATCTGGGTGCATCTTTTACGCCGGATCAGGGGGTGCAGCATTCACTTGACCACCCCGGCACTTGGCCCTGCCATGCACCTGATGGGGGTATGAAGGTGGCACTCTGCTCTAATGATCTGCGTAATGTGATCACTCACAAACACCGATCAGGAGAGTCGACTGACAAGCACAATGCAGCCCTCACAGGGCACACCTATGATGTGGTCACCATCAACTGTTGTTGTAAGACAGCAGTCCCACCACAAAGGCAGTCTGTGTTCCAGCAGCTACAATCATCAACACCCCTCCAACGTCGCCTCGGAAAGATGGTGTCGATTGAAGAGGAGCCAGAACTAAAGGTTGCTTCTTGCAACGTAATCTCTAACTCCTCATCAACCCAAAAGGCGACTGGAAACTCCTCGACCTCGTCCTCGTCCAAGAGCCAGCTGAGGAAAACCAAGACGACTGTTCCGTCCTCAGGAGTGTTTGAAGGCACCCGGAGGAGAAAGAAGATCTCGGAAGAAGCTGGGGGTAGTCAAGCCCTTATTGATCTTCATCCCGAAGACGAAGATATCCTCCAGAACAAAGCTGGGGGTAGTCAAGCCCTTGTTGATCTTCATCCAGAAGACGAAGACTTCCTCCAGAACAAAGCTGGGGGTAGTCAGGCCCTTATTGATTCTCCTCCCGAAGATGAAGATATCCTCCAGAGCATAACTGGGGGTAGCCAGGATGAATCTCCAGGAGAAGCTCCTCTTCTACAAGAGAGCGAGGCTGAAAGCGAAGCTTCAACCGATACATCTACTTCCAGTCACGTCATGACAGTATACATGATGGGAGGTGGTAATACAGAGTCAGATGCTCTACCAGCAGACCTCGTTCAGCGCATGGATACTTTGGAGGGGGCTCAAAACCCTCTCTGCCTCCATGCAAACGCTGACTCAAGCTGTGTTCGAGATACGGTCAGCTTTGGCTAGTGCACCTTCCACTAATCCTGACCCAGGAGTCAACGGGGAATCAAGTGTTCCCCTTCAACGGGCATCCTTGAATATCGATTGTCGCGAAGCACCGCGAGTGTCAGAACCTTCGAATGTACAACTCCAGACTGTACCGCCTTCCCCGACTCCCTGCTCTACAGAAGACCTGGTTGAGATGATCAAGGACTTGCAGGAGCGCTTCGAGTCAAAGAATAGACAGGAGGAGCGCCAGAAGATGGGGATCCCGCAACCATACCCCCTCGAATGGAACAAAGTGGTCTATCCTCCCAAGTATAAACCATAAACGTTAACGCCATATGACGGGAAGGGATCTCCACACCGTTATCTGACATATTTCCAGTCTCAAACGAGACATCTCCCGAAGGAAGACGTACTACTCACCAGCCTGTTTGTCGGAGCATTGAAAGGAGTGGCTTACGACTGGTACTACAGTCTCTCTGACAACTCTATATCCTCCTTTGATGACTTGACACGTCTCTTCTTCGATCGTTTCTACGACAGAGGGAAAGACATGACAATGGCATCCCTTATAGAGGTACGTCAGAAGGAGAATGAGACGGTTCGAGCATTCTTCGAACGTTTTCGACAAGCCTACTTCAGACTGCCCCCGGGTATGCCAGAACATGCACTCCTCTCCTCCTGCAGCATGAACATGCTTCCTGCGGTTAAGCTCTGGCTCAACTCCACTCCTCCTCCCGACTGGAGTTCATTGATTATTGAAGCCGAAGCCGGCGAAAAGAAGGCATGCAATGCTCGCCTTCTGGGAGTCAGTTTCCCTGCCTTTGAAGATAAGGAAAAACGGCCTGCTGCTAGCAACTCTGGATGCGAGACGAAAGGGAAGCAGACATTGACTGTCAATGCCTCTAAAGGCACACAAGCGCCTACTCAGAAGCCTTCGCTTGTACCGAGACCAAAGGAGGTATATTCTTTCAATGATGAAGATACCTTGCAACTCTTCGAGATGTTGAAGCAGGGTGACAAGATCAAATTACCGGACCCGAAGCGTCACGACGAGGTTGGGAGAGTTAACAATCCGAGGTACTGTCACTACTATCGGTTTGTCGGACATCCAACTCAGGACTGCTACGTCCTCAAGAACTACATCCAGCACATGATCAATACGAATGTCATCTCCGTCGATTACGAGGAGAAGACAGTCTCGGCCAACCTGGTGTCGCTCCAATTCGGCACCTTGCCGCCAACCACAGCACAAGATGGCGTCGTCCTCATCCCAAAGGTGACAATGGAGGTGGTCAATCTACCACCTACCCGTGATAACGTGAGTGGACTCATCCCACTCACCACATCTCGGGGAGAGATCTTATGGGTTCACCCAGATCTCGTCTCCGAAGTTACTCAACCGGGGGTACACTCTACCTCCAAAACCAAGGGCAAGAAGATCAAGTCTTGCCGCATGATCTCTTCCTTCATGGAAGAGGCACTTCCTGTACAAGCGCGTTCGCAGCTGAACGCCTAACTCGACGAAGTTGTCGTCGAGGTGGTGTCTCCCTGCACTGCCCCTACAGTCCAGAAAGAGGGCCCATCCATACCTCCAGCAGCCAATAAATAGAAGCACGTAGAGGCCCGTTTTGACAAGCCTTTACGAAGGAAAAATGCTTCGGGGCTAGTCAAGCCCCACAACTTTGACATACTGGCACAACTTGTCGGTACTCCTGTCCGCTTATCTCTGTTTGAGCTTCTTCGTCTTTTCAAAGATACCCGCGAAGCTCTCTGTTAAGCCTTGAAGGATGCCGAGTCCTTCATCAGTCAGGTCAAGCCGCCTGAGGATATCCCGACCACATGTGCGCACTGCCATTGTGCGGATGAGGTCATCCCCAACATAATCTTCACCCAATAAGACATGCTACTCAAGCACAACCGGCACAACAGGCCACTATACTACACAGGGTATGTAGGCTCCGTTAAGGTGAAGCAAATTCAGATTGATCCAGGGTCTTCCCTCAGTATCATTCCTAGGACTCTGCTCTCAACACTGGAGATCTCGATGTACTGTCTGGCGCCTTCTAACACTACAATCAGCGGTTTTCATGCCAGCAAAAGTGAACCGCTGGGCAAAATACGGCTGAAATATCATATCGGTAACCTCCGAACCGAAGTAACTTGCTATGTCGTGGACGCCGACGTCAACTACAACCTCCTGTTGGGTCGCCCGTGGCTGCACGAGTACATGGTGGTGCCATCTACACTCCACCAATGTATGAAGTACGTATCCACTAACGACATCATCCGGACAGAGTTCGCGGACATCGACTCTTTCAAAGGGGTCGAAGCCTACTTCACCGATGCTAGCTTATATAAGTCGCTCAATGAAGGGAAAGCCAATGATGCTGATGATGAAGCAAAAATGGCGGCAGAGCCGGACATGGAGCCATAGATGATTCCTGACGCTCCTTTGAAAATTTGACTCAAAGAAAAACCGTCGCAGATGCTGCCTCCCATGGCAATCAAACTACCTGGAAAAGCACCAACTTCTCTAGGTAGAACACCCACTGAAGCTCCCTTGAAGATACGGATCAAGGGAAAACCACCTCAAGCATCGGCTCCCCTGGTGGCAAAACTACAGGGGAAGGCACCTGTCATCGAAGGCGCAGTTGAGGCACCCCTGAAGGTGCGTCTTAAAGGCAAGCCTCCGCAATCGTCCGCTTCACTCAAGCTGCAAGAGAAGGCCCACATAGCCCTCTCGGACCCCAATCTCAAATCTGCGATGGGCTCTCCCGAACCAGCCCCAGTGCTCACAGATGAAGAGTTAGGAAAATACATATCAGCTGATATAGACGTACCTTCTCTTCACAATGTAATCTCGTGGGACAAAATCTCGTACTTTATCAATAATAGAGTGTCTTTCAATTATTCTAGTCTTCTACATTGGAATGCCATGTATACATTAGATAACGCTTTACGGTCGTTACAAACACAAATAACGACCGTCAATCATGTAAATCGAGTAGTCCCATCCCAAGGAGTCTATTTTATAGTTCTACCGCAGAATCGGGATGAAGAACCTATCATCTTCGGCAAAGTCGAGCGTCATCAAAACCTTCCGCCACTCGAGCCAGAACCAGATACCGACAGAATACAAGTCTATCGGTACATGGACAAGGCAAAGTACCTCATCCAAAAGATGGGTTACGACCTGAAAAGCAATAAGGGCCTGAACTACGGCAAGGGTCGACGTCTTCCTTTCCGGCTCCCAACGCCTAAAGGAAAGTTGCAGGACTACTATCATCGTACTCGACGGGGGGTGGGCTATGTCACGCCGCCGGTAACTCTAGAGAGTTCGAAGACAGAAGAAGTGGAACACTCTCATTCGTCCGAAGCATCAACTTAGGATTCCGATACCAGTATCGGCTCTGTCTTCAGGAAGGTGCAATCAGTCAACATGACATCTGCACAATCTCAAGAGGATGAAGGCGATAACCAAATGCCGGAATTCTCTGAGGAAGAACCTTGGGCTCAACGCCTAGGAGCGCAGTGGGAGTCTCGTTTTGAATTACGCGTATCCCCTACTAAAGACGAGGTCGAACAGATCGACCTTGGAGATGGATCCCCTTCCAAACCCATCTTCATCAGCAAGAGTCTAAAGGGAACAGACCGAGAGTCTTTAGTCCAACTGGCCAAAGAATATATCGACGTCTTCGCCTGGAGCTACGAAGACATGCCGGGACTTGATTCCCAGATCGCGATGCATAGACTTAACATCTTACCTGATGCTAAGCCTATAAAGCAACAACAACGACGTTTTTGTCCTGACATCATGAACGCTATCAATCAAGAGGTGGACAAACTCCTGAGCAGCGGGTTCATTCGTGAAGAGCAACATCCGGACTGGGTGGCCAATGTCGTCCCTGTCACCAAGAAGAATGGAAAGATACGAGTCTGTATCGACTTCAGGGATCTCAATACTGCTTGCCCGAAGGATGAATTCCTGCTTCCAATTACTGACGTGATGATCGACAATACATGTGGCTTTGAACGCATGTCTTTCATGGACGGGTATTCGGGCTACAATCAGATCAAAATGTTCCCCGATGACGCAAAACACACGTCATTCAGGACTCCGAAAGGGGTTTTCTGCTACACAGTAATGCCCTTTGGCTTGAAGAACGCTGATGCTACATACCAATGAGTTATGAGTACCATCTTCCGTCAACATCTGCGTAAAACAGTTGAGTGCTATGTTGATGACATCGCTGTTAAGAGCCATCTCAAAGGTGATCACCTACAAGACCTAAAGACAGTCTTCGATCTCATGCGAGCGCATCAACTCAAGATGAACCCCGCTAAATCCTTCCTTGGGGTTTCTAGCGAAAAGTTCTTGGGCTTCATTATCACGACGAAAGGTATTCATGTCGACCCCGAGATGACCAAAGCCATCCTTGACATGGACCCTCCGAAGAACCTCTAAGAACTTCGAGGCCCGCAGGGGCGTCTTGCCTACATCCGAAGGTTTATAGCAAACCTTTCTGGAAAATGTCAACCCTTCACCCAGCTCATGAAGAAGGGAGTCTCCTACGTCTGGACAGAAGAATGCCAGAAAGCTTTCGATGATATCAAAGCTTACCTGACGAGCTCGCCAGTCCTGGGGGCACCCGTCGCAGGCAAACCATTTCTTCTCTACGTCCGTGCCATGGATGATTCCCTTGGCGCTTTGTTGGCTCAGAACAACGATACAAGCTACGAGCAAGCTATCTACTACCTCAGTAGGACACTGATCGGGGCCGAACATCGGTACAACCCCGTTGAAAAGGAGTGTTTGGCTTTGGTGTTCGCCATCCAGAAGACTCGCCATTATGTTTCAGGCCAGACAATTTATGTCATCTCCCGAGTCAATCCACTCAGGGTTCTCATGACGAAGTCGGGATCTTTAAACTTCCGACTAGCTACATGGGCAATCCTGTTGATGCTGTACAACATGGTGTTCGTTCCACAAAAAGCCGTCAAGGGTCAAGCTATAGCCGACTTTTTAGCCGCGTATCCCATCCCAGAGTCCTCCAGGCTCTATGAAGACATCTCGGATGAGGTCCAAGAATCAATCGTCACCGAAGAAAACTCCGTCTGGCGGGTGTTTTTCGATGGCGCTTCAAGAATAGGCCCCAAAGGCCAAATCATCGCCGGAGTGGGGGTAGTCTTAGTCTCCCACGATCAACTGGTCATCCAGCGTGCTTACTCCCTTTCGAAGCCATGCTCCAACAATGTTGTCGAGTACAACGCTCTCATCATGGAACTCCAGCTAGCGCAACCGCTGGGGGTGGATCATCTGGAAGCTTATGACGACTCAAAACTCGTCGTTAATCAAATCCGAGGGCAGTACAAAGTTCACCATGAAGATCTGGTTCCTTACCATGAAGTTGTATTGAACATTATTTTAACCTTCACTAAGTTCTTCATAGAACACGTACCTCGACTCCAAAATCTGGAGGATGACGCTCTGGCTGGCCTCGCAGCTTCATTAGCGGCACCCATCGAGACTCAACACTACGTCACGGTAGTTGGTTGAGACTTGGTCTGTCCTAAAAACAACATATGCTCACAAATGGCCCATACCATGACGACAAGTGCCGGTGTTAATGTCCGAGATTGGAGGTTCCCGTTCATCGACTTTGCTGTCTATGAAATTCTTCCAGAAGACCCAAAAGAAGCTATCTCGGTCAGAAGGCGTTCCCTTCAGTTTTATTATGATACAGCTACTAAAACGCTGTACCGACGTTCCTACGATGGACTTCTCCTTCGTTGTCTATCCAACGAAGAAGCAGTCGAAGCTCTTCGGGAAGCTCATGATGGGACTTGCGGGGCTTATCAACCTGGCCTTAAGTTGCAGGATCGGCTGCGACACATGGGTTACTACTGGCCAATGGCAGCCGACGCCGTCGACTATGCTAAAAAGTGCCATGCTTGCCAACTTCACGCTGACTTTATCCATACACCATAGGAACTACTACATCCTACGGTCGCCTCCTAGCCCTTTAAAGCTTGGGGCATGGACATTGTAGGACCTATCACCCCCCTTCATCGAGGGGACATCGCTTCATCTTAGTCATCACCGATTACTTCTCTAAATGGGCAGAAGCAGTTCCGCTGATGGAAGTGAAAAGCTCCAGGGTGATCAGCTTCATCAAGCATCATGTCATATACCATTTCGGGGTACCCCGTAGGATTATCCATGACAATGGTCCATAGTTCATTAGCCATGTCTTCAGCAGATTCTGTGACAAGAATCGAATTCAGAATGTGGCATCAACCGCCTACAATCTGACAGGAAACGGATTAGCCGAGGCTTTTAATAAGACTATCGTCAGGCTACTCAAAAGGGTCGTGTCATCCAACAAACGCGACTGGGACGAAAAGCTCGACGAATGCCTTTGGGCCTACCGCACGACGGCACGGACTCCTATGGGAAACACACCATTCTCCTTAGTCTACGGAAGCGAAGTGGTACTGCCTCTAGAGATCCAGATACCCTCACTCCGTGTAGCGATCACAAATCAAATGACAAAAGAAGACAATCAGCGTCGTCGTCTGTGAGAATTGGAGGCACTTGACGAAAAGCGTCTCCTAGCTCAGCAGCGCATTGAACTTTATCAAGCCCGTATATCACAGGCTTTCAACAAAAAGGTCAAGCAGAGGACTTTCCAAGTAGGCGACCTGGTCCTGGCAGTCAGAAGGCCGATGGTGTTGACTCACAAAACACCAGGAAAGTTCGAGCCCAAGTGGGAGGGACCTTTCATCATAGAGACGGTATACTCAAACGGTGCTTACCACCTCGCCCGACCAAACGGAGACTTGTTCAAGATGCCCATCAACGGCAAGTTTCTAAAGATGTACTACTCTTGACATCTTTCAGATATGTACTTCCATCTCTACCTAGCAAGGGAATCAGTGGACCTGATCATCAGAGCTCACCTACACCTCTATTTCACAAAATCTTATGCTTTCAGAACACAGTTGTTCCATAGCATTCTATCTCCAGAAGAAGAAGAACCACGTCCACATTACCTCTGAGTTGCTCCTCTACACCATGCAAAACAAAATCTTATACTAAATAAGAATGTTCTACTTATCATGTTTACCACGTCCACATTACCTCTGAGTAAACATCCCGTACAAGTAACCCCCGTGTTGCCGTACATCGATCGCAGAACTTCCATGTCCATATTACCTCTGAGTAGTTTTG
Source organism: Iris pallida (assembly GCA_029216955.1). Taxonomy (NCBI): domain Eukaryota; kingdom Viridiplantae; phylum Streptophyta; class Magnoliopsida; order Asparagales; family Iridaceae; genus Iris; species Iris pallida. The sequence continues at coordinate 438,312 of JANAVB010044114.1, read as the reverse complement.
CGTATCCCCCCAGAGTCACTCCTACCACGTCCATAACACCTCTAAGTAGGAAGCCTTCATCATTTGAACCCCATATTTGCCACGTCCACATTACCTCTGAGCAAACATGTCGGTTCTCTCAAACTTATTATCTGTACCTAAAAACCAAGGTGCGTAAAAGATAATAGGTCCACACAAATTACTAGTTTATGACAGAAAAAATGAATACACCACGAAATTCTTTATTTTTTATTAAAGTAAAGGATTACATACCCAGCAAAGTTGCCAAAATATAACAAAAAAAGAGACTACAATCCCTAAGCATCACTGGGATTGGCAGAAAGCTCTTCGACCTGACGCTTCAAGTCTTCAGCACGAGTCCCCACAGTTGCAAAGACTCGGCGTTCAGCTTCTTGACGCATCTCTTCCACAGCCTCAGGAGCAGTATCGTTCTCATACTTGGCGTCCAACTCTTGTCGTTGGTGAGTCAGAGAGAATATGGCGAGTAACAACTACTTCTTCCTCCTTGGACGATACGTGCTCAGCCTGGGCCCGCTCAGCATCTAACAAAAGTTGGGCCCGCTGGTCTTCAAGATGGCAAATCTTGGCAGTGACCTCCGCTATACTAGCATCCAACGAGGCCCGTAACTCCACCTTCTCCTGAGTGGACTGTGACAGTCTCTCCACCGCAGCCTCAGCTTCGGTTACCTCGCGGTCCCAGATAGCTACCGTAGCCTGATAAGATAACTCGACTTCAGCTATCAATTTCTCCTTTTCTGCTTCTATCAGAGCAGAAAAGTCATTTCGTCGGATGCTCTGAAGTTCAAAAAGATGCTGGTCAAGCTCAGCCACCGACTCCTCCAGAATCTCAGCCATATGATCATGGCCCCGGTGGAAGTACCCAAACCTATCACGTCCATACTACCTCTGATAGGATTGTCACACCTAAACAGCTATACTATCCATGCTTCTTGTTCAAAGTATTTCAAAACTTGTCCAAAAGTTTTAAAAACTTTGAAGGGGGTCTTGTAGAAGCATGAAAAAAGAGGGATATTGCTTTTAATCCCATATCGGAAAGGAGAAGAAGAGACGTCTCATTCCACTCTATATATAGAGCCCTCTTGCCTCCTTTCAAAAGGACACCAAAATATATAAAGAAAATGGAGCCCGTTATCCAGGGAGCCCGTTCGAGCCACAAAAAGTTGCAATAGTTCTTCTCTTCTTTTGGGTTGGCTGCAAGTTCTTCACTCGCTGTCAAGGCGAGAAAAAGTTGGATTCTGAGTACTATGCGCCTTCGCAGGCTAGTACGAAGAACTCCAAGGCGGCACGGGCCATGCGCCTCAAACGTGCTATGCCAATGGCAAACCAGAAGCATGCGCTCACAATCATGCGCGTTGTTGATGGTAAGCTGTATAAAGTTGACTCGGTGCTTCTGCGCCAGAAAAGAGCCGACCCTCAAAGTCCTTGTCTCACTTGGGCGCATCTGCTGCATTCGCAACCAAGTCGTGCAAGGCAAATTCTGTGGTCTTGAACCCCTGCGCCTACATTGGTTGTGCGTCTGAGGCTGGTTCAAGTCACTATAAATGTGGTTCCTCCACTATTGATCTGGGCGTGCCTTATGCGCTGGATCAGGGGGCACAACATTCATTTGATCACCCCGACGCTTGGCCTTGCCATGCACCTGATGGGGGTGTAAAGGTGGCGCATCACTCATATACTCACCCTGACGCTTGGCTTTGCCATGCGTCTGAAGAGGGTATGAGTGTCACTCATACACTCACCCTGACGCTTGGCTTTGCCATACGCCTGAAGAGGGTACGAGTGTCAACATCTCCTCACATAATTTACGTACTGTGATCACTCGCAGACGTAGATCGGAAGAGACGACCATCATGCACAACTCGCCCCTCACGGGACATACTTGTGCTACGGTCACCATCAACTGCTGCTGTCGCAAGACAGTGGCTCCACCACCAAGGCAGTCTGTGTTCCAGCAGTTACAACATGCTGTGCCTGTCCGACATCGTCTCAGAAACATGATGCTAATTGAAGACTTTGTAATAGCCTACTCTCAACTAGTCCCATCACTCAGATGTCTCAGCTAGCCGTGTCGTCTCAGCTAGCCGCGTCGTCTCAGCCCGGCGTATTACTCTTCCAGTGCATCACTCCGCCCCGTTAGAGTGAATCACTTCCTCGTCAACCCATAGGTGCATCTGCCAGCCTGGGGCTCTTCCATCATAATAAGGCTTAGGCACATCAAACCCAAACCATGCATTCAACTTGGCACTTGATGTCGTCTTGTAGAAGAATACTACCAGCAAGCGGCTCCAACATAAACTACTATGTCCATTCCAACTCGACGAATCTCAGTCTTCTGAAGGAGTTCACCGTCAAAGCTTCTTCGAATAAGGAGAACCATCACCCACAGTACAACGTCTTGCCAAGGAGGAGGATCGGTCGAATCCATCTTCGTCGAAAAGTCAAGGGGAGACTACAAAACTCTCTCAAACTGTTGATATTTATAGGCCAGGACAAATCAAACCCATGCGCCAAGTAGCAACCTTCCCGAAGTTAGTACAATAAACTTGTATTTATGATGATGAATTTGCCCCTTTGATTTCAGCTAAGTCGGAGAGCCATCAATGACCCGAAGAACTCAACGGACAGACCAATAAGGATGTGCCATGCAGTAGATGTGCTAGTCAGATCCTGTACATCATACAGACGTACCCATCAGCACCAAGCGCCTCATAAGGATGTGCCCCACGTGTCCCCATACGCCTAGTGGAACATAAATCAATGCACCACTCAAAGGCCCATCACCCGTCAAGAACATTAAATGCTGAAGTCTGACACGACAGCAGCCATGTCTCGATGACAGAGCAGCAACAGCTTTTATAGAAAATAAAGCACCGCCGACGTCAGCGTCATCATTACTCTCCTCTGGCGGTTACAAGCCACGTAGCCGATCGACCATTCGCATGCGCCTCCGCAGTCATGTGCCCGAAGACTCGTATGTGCCTCAAAAACCGTACGTCCAGACCGGTTCGTGACTCCTGATGGTTACGAACCAAAGTCTTCTCATACGCCCAATCCTAGGCGCATCCTGTCAGATCACTCTCCACCAAATCCGAGATCTTTGAGCTACGAACATGCGCCACGTGTCCTTTGATTCAATTCAGCCTATGAAGGGGTGCTAACCACCCAAGATCTCAGCAACCGAAAGATCCTCTCCACTGCTACGTGCCAGCCCACAAATGCAGCATGAAGGATTCAACCCACAAATCATGGCGTATCATCTATGCGCCGCTCGCAGCTCCAGCCACATGGCATTCCCACGTACAGGCGCATCCTATATATGCGCACATGAGCAGCCCAACCTGCTTATAAATAGAGGGATCATTTTTCTTCTTCCACACACACACAGACATACAGAGACACACAGTCAAAGACAGACGCAACCAGAGCATCAGAGTTATCACCCACAGAGATCGAAAGAGACACTCAACGTCTTATTTCCATCCGTAAGCTTCGACATCCAGAGCAACCCAGACCTTCAGAGAATCGAAAACTGTCGTCAGATCGTCAACGGAGTCAACACATTACCACTCGCTCCATCGACATAGGACCCAGATAAAAATAAAAGTGTACTCCTAGGACTATATCGAAGTCCTACATTGTAACACTGTTCTGTTTTTACTTGAAATTGCATTGAAAGATTTTAATGGCAAACATAAATGTGCTTCTTTTGGGAAAAATAAAAATAAAAAAAGCTTGGACCCTCTATCTTGGCTGATCTCCATCAAAGAATAGTCTTTCATAGAGAATGTCTTGTCCAGTTGGTATTTCATCTCTAATATCCTGGTGGCATTTCGACCTACCAATAACATATCATTCACACAAAGCAATAAAATAACAAAATCAACTTCAGCAAATTATTTCACAAACATACAGTAGTCTGACATCGTACGAGCATAACTATGCTCCTCCATAAACGACTCTTTTTGTACCACTATCGTGGAGCCTGCTTTAGGCCATACATATTCTTCTTTAATCGACAGACTAAATGTGACTTATTTTTCTCAAAGAAATCCTCGGACTGCTTCATGTATAATTTCTTTTTTAAATCACTATGGAGGAACACTGTCTTGACATCCATCTGCTCAATCTCCAAATCAGAACTGGCTGCTAAACCTATCCCCAATCGGATAGATAACAACTTGACGACTGACGAGAAGATCTTATCAAAATCTACGTCACTTTATTAATTGTAGCCTTTGACTACCAGCCTTGCGTTGTATCGAGGGCGAGTAGCATCTTCTGTCTGCTGCACTCTATTCATCCATTAATTTTTCAAGGCCTTCTTGCCCTTTGGCAACCGCACCAGCTCATAAGTGGAATTGTCCTACAATTTTTTAACACAAGTGTCTCTGAATAAGATGTAGATGAAGTGCGTTGAGATTTCCTTCACATCTCTTCATTTAATAGAGGATAATTGGTCAACTATGTCCTTAAACTCACTCAAGTGATCTGTAATGAATCTTGTATGGGTTGTGTCTTTTCTTCGGTCCTCAACAAATTCTTTCGATTTGGGGAACGATATTTCTACGTTCATTCCAAACATAATGATATCAGAGAATGTTGTTTCGAGGTGTTAAGTGGTTGACTATCAAATCGAGTAGAAGAGATGGATGTGAAACCAGTGCGCATGATAAACTTGAATGGTTCCAACTATCACTATTGGCGAAGCAAGATAAAAGATTTGTTGTTCGTCAAGAAGCTGCATTTACCGGTATTTGCTTCCGAAAAGTGAGACTTCCTAAGAGGACTAGAATTTCGAGCATATACAACTGTGTAGGTATATAAGACAATTTGTGGACAAGAATATGTATAATTACATCATCATGAGCACGCAAAGATGTTGTGGGAGAAGCTAAAATTCTTGTATGCGAAGAACACCACGATGAATAAGTTGTCCTAGATCTGACAGACGATAGATCTTAGATACAAGGATGGCTCGTCCATTACAGATCACTTGAGTGAGTTTAAGGACATAGTTGACCAATTATCCTCTATTAAATGAAGAGATGTGAAGGAAATCTCAACGCACTTCATCTACATCTTATTCAGAGACACTTGTGTCAAAAAATTGTAGGACAATTCCACTTATGAGCTGGTGCGGTTGCCAAAGGGCAAGAAGGCCCTAAAAAATTAATGGATGAATAGAGTGCAGCAGACATAAGATGCTACTCACCTGATACCTGGGTTGGTAACTAATACATAACTAATACAGAACTCTCTCTCCACAGCTAGTCCTAGGCCTTTTGCCTGTCAGATATGAAGGTCACCCTTTCACTATGTTGAAGCAACTTGTCCTTAATAAGAGTGAGGGAGAGAATGTTTGGGGGTTATGAAGAAAGCTATAGGAAAGTCCCTGAGGTTGCAAAGCAAATTGTTACTACCAACCCAGGTATGTAAATGTATGTTATGTATTAGTCAATATACTTATGTTATGTATTAGTTAATGTAGATGCATTAGTTAATGTACTTATGTTATGTATATGGGACAGGGAGTGTATCTTTCTGTGGAGATATACTAGGGACTCTGGAGTTTGGATATTGCTGTGTTGGATATGAAGCTAGTTGGGAGGGATTTATACATGGGTGCAGACCATTAGTTAGCTTGGATGGCTGTCATCTAAAAGGAAAGTACGGAGGGGTGTGCTTGTCAGCAACTGCTTTGGATGGAAATAATGGTTTATTCCCACTTGCTATCTATATATGCACGTCTGAGAGTGAGGCAACATGGGGACATTTTCTTACTCTTATTAAGGACAAGTTGCTTCAACATAGTGAAAGGGTGACCTTCATATCTGACAGGCAAAAGGCCTAGGACTAGCTGTGGAGAGAGAGTTCTATGGACACCCACATAGATTTTGTTTCAGGCACTTCTACAAGAACTTCAAAGCCCATGTGAATGGTAGCCAGCTAATGAAGCAGCTTACATGGGGTGCAGCTAGAGCCTACAGACAGGTATGTAGAACCCTAGAGGGGGGGTGAATAGGGTAATTAAAAAATAACTACAACAATTGATGCAATAAGGACAATTGAAAGTAAAGAGTTGAAAGATCAAACGCAAACGCAAGGATGTATCCTGGTATCCTCTTTTGAGGAAGTCCAGTCCCGGAACTCTCTCCGGCTTAAATCCACTATTTAACCAAATAGTACACACGAGTTTGGATCCGAAGAACTCGCCAACTTCAACACGAGTTTGGATCCGAAGACTCGCCAACTTCTACACACGAGTTTTCTTACGAAGGCTCGCCAACTTCAAACAAAAGAGAATGAGAACTTGTTGATCTTCTAACACGTGAAGATCGAAATGTACAACTCTTTAATACTCTAGCACTTTGGGAGAGGATGACAATGAAAAGCTTGGAAGAGTATTAATGGTGGAGCTCTTGGTTGTTGGAAAATTTATGGAAGAGTTGGTGAGAAAGCTCAAGAGAGAGAGAGCTTCCTTTTATAAGAGAACCAAGAGTTGGTGGCATTTAATGCTCAGAATGCAGACAGACCGGCATGCCGTCGGTATACAGCGGCATACCGTCGGTATACCGGCCAAATAGTAACGGTCATATTAATGACCGTTTGAGAGCATTAAATGCGGCCATTAGTGCTAGTCAGAGCAATTCGAAAACCAAATATTTGATACTCGGTATACCGCCGGTATGTCGGAGCATGCCGCCGGTATGCCGACAATTTGCCACAACAAGTTTTGAGTTGCTAAAAACGGTATACCGCCGGTATGCCGGAGCATGCCGTCGGTATGCCGACAATTAGTCACAGCAACTTTTGGGTTGCTAAAAACGGTATACCGTCGGTATGCTGGAGCATGCCGTCGGTATGCCGACAATTTGTCACAGTAACTTTCTGGACAAGAAAAGCGGTATACCGCCGGTATGCCGGAGCATGCCGCCGGTATGCCGACTATTTGTCACAGCAACTTTCTGTATTCTAAGAACGGTATACCGCCGGTATGCCGGAGCATACCGCCGGTATGCCGTTCTGTAGCTATTTGATTTTTGACTTGTTCTTTTTACTGTCATCCGTCCTTAGGTGTTTACAGATATACCTAGACCAGTACAGACTCGAAGACTCTAAGCAGGAAGACGTCGTCTTATGCAGGGAACGCCGGTAACTGCTACAGTCTTCAAGGAAGAAGGAGAAAGCTCTTGAACGGAAGAACTCCATGTAGTAGATCTTCTGAGAATATATGAAACTGAAGAACAGAAGACTAAACTACGAAGATGCTGTTAATTACTCAAAATAAAATGTGCCAACAAACTCTCCCATTTTGATAATTGACAAAATAGAGAGATAGCATCTTCAGGGAGTAGCTCCCCCGTAGGTAGACACTCCCCCTCAATACGATTTCTCCCCCTTTGTCACTTAGTCAAAGATGGGGATAAACAATAGAAACAGTGCATAATAAAAAGACACGAGTATATAAAGAGAAGCATGCATTAATATATAGAAATAGGGAGTGAATACATGCTGGACCCATACATAACATAGTGATAAAATAAAAGACTCTCCACAACGAGAGCCGGACACTAGAGACAACCATAGATAAAGTCTCCGAAGGACAGCAAACAGCTAGTAACAACCACACACCGGTCCACGAAGGACCACAAAAGACAATATAAAGACAAACACATAAAAACTAGAAACACCGATAAACTGAAACCATCACCAAAAGGAACTCCATCCCTAATCCTCAGCCGGATCATCATCATCATCACCCTGAGCCTGCTGGAATGCGCCAAAAGGATCAATGACGTCAGGGTACATAAACCCATAGGCATTGGGGTCAGAGAAGTGCGGGCCTGTGTACATGGGACCTTGAAGATTAAGATCCAGAAAGGCATCACGGTCTTGAAGAGTGCGCTGAATGAAGTACCCCTGATCGTAGAAACGAGTTTGGATCAGGGCGCCAAGTCCATGAGTGTGGGCCCGCATCTGCTCCTCCGCCTGGGCCATCCGCATATCAAAATGCTGCTGAATGAGCGGCATATAACGGCCCGAAGTAGGAGGGGTAGATGTGGGAGCAGCAGGCGTGGATGCCGGTTGCTCTTGGGAAGATGAGGCATGGGAAGTAGAGGCGCCACCAAGGGAACGAAAGACAGCAAGATATGAGGGGACGTCATCCGAGGAGCAGAGAGACAGATCAACATGTTTGGCCTCCATAAGCAGAGTGATAAAAGAGCCATAGTAGAGATTCTGCTTCCCCGAAGGCAAGACACGCCGGAATTGCAGAAGAAGAGTCTTCGGGAAGGAGAATCGCTTCCGGGCATAGAGATGATACATGCAGACGAGGGCATCACCGGTGATTGCGTCATAATTCCCGCCCTTAGAAAACAGAGTGTGGCACACGATCCGATGGAGCTCGTAGTAAAACGGCTCCAGCTGGACAGAGAGGGCCGAGATGGCAGGAGGGTTGGGACCCTTGCAGATGATTCGGCAGAATTCGTCGAAAGGGGACGCCGACGAGGAGTTGAGAGCACCCAAAGTTGGTAACGCTTCCCCTTTGTCCGGGATGCCTAAGATGTTCTCCACTTCTTAAGAGGTAAGACGGAAGTGGCAGTCATTGACCATAGATTGAATGGCGGATGGATCGTCATCATCCCCTCTCATGTTGCAATAGAAAAGGCGAACAGCAGCGGGGTAGACCGGAATTTGGTGCCGAAGAAGAGAGGAGAGACCGGCGTCGTCAAACAAAGGGACGTGACCGGGGAAGAGGTTCTAGTTGATCGCCCGTCCCTTGAACAGTTGTGATGGACGAAGTGCTGGAACCAAAGCTCGGCCGCCAGAGAGTTGGAGAAGACGCGTTGGTCATAGCCGGTAGGTAGCGCCATCGGGATGAAGGGGTTGAACAAGGAGGAGAAGGAGGATCGGGGGCGCTTAGGGTTTGCCATGTAGAGGGTTTTTGTGCCTTGGTGTGGAAGAAGAAGTAGTAGAGAGGAGATGGAAGAAGGAGGGTTTTTAAAGTAGAGAAGGGAGATGAAGAGATGAGTTTGAAAGGGGGGGTAGGGAGGGAACGGTTATAGAGGAGGATTAAAGTGGGAAGATGAAAAGGTGATGGGATGAAATAATGATGGAGTAAAAAGAGGAGAGAAAGGGGGAAGGTGATTTGAAGAGTAATAAATAGGAAGGGAGTTGAGGAGATGGGTAGTTAAGAGGGATGGGATGGATGAGAGGGAATAAAGAAAGGATAGAAAGAATAAAGGAAGAGAGAGAAAAAAGTGGGCCCCGATCTCAGAGAAGTAGTCCTGTCCGCCACCATTCGGCATACCGGCGGTATGCCGACGTATACCGACGGTATGCCGAGTTTCGAAACAGAACATAATTCTGCTTGGAAAAACGGCATGCCGCCGGTATACCGTAGTATACCGTCGGTGTGCCGTCCGAATGGGACTAAGGATCAAAGGTCAAAATGCCTAGTTCATGGCAAAGGAAAGAGAAGCGATCTTCCGGGAGAGGCTTAGTGAATATATCGGCTAATTGATTGGTAGTATCAATAAATTCAAGATGGATATCTCCTTTTTGCTGATGGTCACGAAGAAAATGGTGTCTAATTTCAATGTGCTTCGTGCATGAGTGACAAATCAGATTTTTCGTGAGATTGATAGAGCTAGTGTTATCACATTTAATAGGGGTACAAGAATGAGAAATGCCATAATCTAAAAGTGTTTGTGATTTCCAAAGAATTTGTGCACAACAACAACCAGCCGCAATATACTCTGCCTCAGTGGTTGAAAGAGCAACAGAGTTTTGCTTCTTACTAAACCACGATACCAAGGACTTCCCGAGGAATTGACATGTGCCACTAGTACTTTTTCGGTCAATCTTGCATTCGGCAAAATCCGCATCCGAAAAGTCGTAAAGTTCAAAGGATAAGGATTTCGGATACCAAAGACCCATGTTAATGGTGCCTTTGAGATAACGAAAAATGCGCTTAACGGTACTCAAATGTGATTCCTTTGGATTGGCTTGATATCGTGCACACAAGCAAATACTAAACATGATATCCGGACGGCTAGCAGTTAAATAGAGTAAGCTACCGATCATACCTCTATACTTACGAATGTCGACCGATGTGCCATCTTCATCACCGTCAAGCTTTGTCGTTGTGGCCATAGGAGTCCTCATTGATTTGGATGAGTCAAGGTCGAAACGCTTGAGGAGGTCCTTTGTATATTTTGCTTGATTGATGAAGGTTCCTTTAGGTCCTTGTTTGATTTGTAATCCCAAGAAGAAGGAGAGTTCACCCATTATACTCATTTTAAATTCTTCCTGCATAACTTTGGCAAATTCTACACAAAGTGTGTTGTTAGTAGAACCAAAAATAATATCATCAACATAAATTTGAACCAAAAAGAGAGTCCCATCATGGGATTTAATAAAAAGTGTGGTGTCAACTTTGTCCTTTGAAAAATTGTGAGAAACAAGAAAAGAGCTAAGACACTCATACCAAGCACGTGGAGCTTGTTTGAGGCCATAAAGGGCTTTATGGAGTTTGAAGACGTGATTAGGAAATTGAAAATCTTCAAAACCGGGAGGTTGTCTAACATAAACTTCCTCTTTAATAATACCATTTAGAAAAGCACTTTTAACATCCATTTGAAATAGCTTAAAGTCATTAAAACAAGCAAAGGCACAGAGCATACGAATGGATTCAAGACGTGCAACCGGAGCATAGGTTTCGTCGTAGTCAATGCCTTCCTCTTGGTTATAGCCTTGAGCAACCAATCGGGCTTTGTTTCGAGTCACTAACCCGTCTTCATTAAGTTTGTTGCGAAACACCCATTTAGTTCCAATAATGGGGTGATTGCTAGGTTTTGGGACAAGTTCCCAAACCTTGCTTCGCTCAAATTGATTTAGCTCCTCTTGCATAGCTATCATCCAAAATTCATCAAGAAAAGCATCATTAACATTTTTAGGCTCTATTTAAAAGATAAAAGCCACATTGGCACAAAGATCACGAGTGGCGGATCTTGTGCTAACACTTGAGGAAGGATCCCCAATGATAAGCTCCTTAGGATGATTGGTGACAAATCTCCATTCTCTTGGGAGATCCTTTGAAGGAGGCTCGAGAGGAGGAGACTCTTTAGATGGGGTCACAACTTCATTGTTAGATGAAGAAGGACGATCCTCAATAGAGGAGTTCTCCAACCCAAACGAGATGTCATCAATATCCTTGGAAGAGGAGAATATGGAAGAGTTGAGTTCATTAAAAGAGACATTGATTGACTCTTCGACAACAAGACTTCTTTTGTTAAAAACACGAAAACCTTTACTATGTGTAGAGTATCCAAGAAATATTCCTTCATAGGCTTTTTCTTCAAACTTGCCTAGGTTATCCTTGGTATTCAAAATAAAACAATTGCAACCAAAAACTTTGAAATATTCAATAGAAGGAATTTTGATGAACCAAAGCTCATAAGGAGTCTTCTTAGTAATAGGTCTAATTAAGACTCTATTAATAACATGACACGCCGTATTAACGGCTTCCGCCCAAAAATATTGGGGGAGCTTATATTGGTTTAACATAACCCAGGCCATGTCGCCAAGGGTTCTATTCTTTCTCTCCACAGCACCATTTTGTTGAGGAGTACGAGGACAAGCAAAATCATGTCCAAAACCATTCTTTTCACAAATCTTTTGAAATCAACATTATCAAATTCTCCTCCATGATCACTCCTAATTTTGTTGATAGAAAAATCTTTCTCATTTTGAACACGTTTACAAAAAGCAACAAATTCACGAAAAGTATCACTTTTGTAAGCACGAAAAATAACCCAAGTAAATCTCGAAAAATCATCAACTAAAACAAAAGCATAAAGTTTGCCACCAAGGCTAGCTACTCTACTAGGCCCGAAAAGATCCACATGAATAAGTTGAAGGGGTCTAGTGGTACTCACAGAGTTGATGGATTTGAAGGATGACTTGGTCAACTTACTTTTCTCGCATTCTTCACAAACCATATCCTTTTTGAAAGGGATACTAGGAAGTCCTCGTACAAGCTTCTTGGAGGCGAGGCGAGAGATGGTATCCATGTTGGCGTGTCCAAGCCTCATGTGCCAAAGCCAACTCTCATCGTTCTTTGCAACTAGGCACCTGTCATTGTAAGTACCTTCAACAAGATAAAAAACATAAATATTGTTTTTTCTAATGCCTTCATACACAATAGTTCCATTGGAGCTATCGGTAATGTAGCATTTGAGTTTAACAAACTTGATATCATAACCATTATCGGTAAGATGGCTAATACTAAGGAGATTATGCTTGAGATTAGTAACAAGACATACATTATTAATACAAGGATAAGGAGGAAAACCGATATTACCATTTCCAATAATATAACCTTTAAGATTGTTACCGAAGGAGACGTGTCCTTCTTTCTTCATCGATAGCGTTGTAAAAAGTGAAGCATCACCGGTCATGTGCCGTGAACAACCGCTATCGAGAATCCACTTGCTTCTAGCATGAGAAGGATTCGTCACCTACAACATAAGTTGAAGATGAACATTTTGGTACCCATAATCTTATGGGTCCATGAGTGTTAGTCTTAGGAACCCACTTAAGAACTCTCATGTCAACTTGTTTTCTTGTATAACAAAAGTTTGAAGTGTGACCGACCAAACCACAATAATTGCACATCAAAGAAAATTTAGAAGAAAAAGTGTGAGTGTTGTGCATATGTGAGTTTCTAGTGTGAGAAGTTCTACCATGAGTGTTATGATGATAGTAAAAAGCATGATGAGAGGTGTTCTTATTAACAAAAGGTCCTTTTCTTGTGTTAGAAAAGGAGTTGTGTGTAGTGTTCATGTAATGGTTATGCCTAGCATTGTGATGAGTGTGAGGGTGTCTTGGAGCATGCACGTGAGTGGTATTCTTATTACCTAAATTCTTACTTCGTGTAAGAAGATCATTATACTTAATAAAAGTGGAATATTCTCTTCTATTAGCATCTTGACATTTGCGCATGGCAAATTCATAAGAGCTTCTAATGGATTGAATCTCATCATCCTTTTTCTTGATGGTGTAAAGAGATTCTTGAAATTTGAGTCGCAAAGACTCTATTTCATCCGTGTCGAAAATAGGAGATTTTCCCTTCACATCAATAATGATACTAGAGAGCCTCTCTACTTCAAGTTGAAGAGCCTCAACCTCCTTAAGAGATTTCTTGTATTTATTCCGAACACCTTTGTGTTCTTTATGTAACTCAAGAATGGCTTTCTCCAAATCATCATAGGTAAGAGTGTTTAAGGAAAAATCATCAAGTACCTCATCGGTTGCCATGAGACAGACGTTGGCATTGTGTTTGCACTCCTTGTCGTTGTCGGAGTCGCTCGCGTCGCTTTCACACCAAATGCTAGTGTTGGCAAACTTTCTGGAGGACGAGCTTCCCTTGCTAGGCTTCTCGTACTTGCTTATGTCTTTTCGTATCATCGGACAATCCCTCTTGATGTGTCTGGGTCTTCTGCATTGATAGCACGCCGGGTCTTCTTCATTGTCCCGTCTAGAGCGGTTGGCCTTGTTGAACTTTAAGAACTTCCGGAAGTGCTTAGCTGTGAGAGCTATTTCTTCATCATCGTCCGACTCATTGTCGTCGGAGCTATCCTTGGAGTAGGACCTTGATGCTTTGAGAGCAAGAGTCTTCTCCTTTTCTTTGGTCTTCTCCTTCTCCTTCTCTTGAATGGAGGATTCCTCTTTGTCCTTCATGTCAAGCTCGTGAGTCATTAGCTTCCCCATGAGGGTCTCTAGGTTCATGACGGTTAGATCGTTCACCTCAATGATTGTGGTAGCTTTAGGACTCCAAGCTTTCGTCAATCCTCTAAGAATCTTTCTTATCTTTTCATGAGTGGGATATTCCTTTCCAAGAGAAGAGAGAGGGTTAATGATGTCACCAAAACGAGTAAACATGCTAGCAATAGATTCATCATGCTTCATTTTAAAAGACTCATATTCTTGCGTGAGTCTACTGATCTTGGATTCCTTCACTTGTGAAGTTCCCTCGTGTGTGACTTCAAGTAACTTCCAAATCTCATTGGAAGTCTTGCAAGTAGAGATTCGGTTGAATTCACTACTATCGAGAGCACAGTAAAGAGCATTCATTGCCTTGGCATCTCGACAAGCAAGCTTCTTCATATTTTCAGCAAGTGTTTTCCGAAGGGTGTCAGAAGCAATATCCTCAATAGCTCTAGAAGGAGTAGGAAGGCCATTTATCACGCAATCCCATAAATCGAAATCTATGGACTTTAGATAAATGCCCATCCTAATCTTCCAGTAATTATAGTTGGTACCATCAAATAGAGGAGGCCTATTTGTGGAGTGTCCCTCATTGTGAAACGTGTTGATGCTAGGGTTAGAGGCCATGGATCACTCAAGGGTGTAAATCCAAATCAAGAGAACGAAGCTCTGATACCAATTGTAGAACCCTAGAGGGGGGTGAATAGGGTAATTAAAAAATAACTACAACAATTGATGCAATAAGGACAATTGAAAGTAAAGAGTTGAAAGATCAAACGCAAACGCAAGGATGTATCCTGGTATCCTCTTTTGAGGCAGTCCAGTCCCGGAACTCTCTCCGGCTTAAATCCACTATTTAACCAAATAGTACACACGAGTTTGGATCCGAAGAACTCGCCAACTTCAACACGAGTTTGGATCCGAAGACTCGCCAACTTCTACGCACGAGTTTTCTTACGAAGGCTCGCCAACTTCAAACAAAAGAGAATGAGAACTTGTTGATCTTCTAACACGTGAAGATCGAAATGTACAACTCTTTAATACTCTGGCACTTTGGGAGAGGATGACAATGAAAAGCTTGGAAAAGTATTAATGGTGGAGCTCTTGGTTGTTGGAAAATTTATGGAAGAGTTGGTGAGAAAGCTCAAGAGAGAGAGAGCTTCCTTTTATAAGAGAACCAAGAGTTGGTGGCATTTAATGCTCAGAATGCAGACAGACCGGCATGCCGTCGGTATGCAGCGGCATACCGTCGGTATACCGGCTAAATAGTAACGGTCATATTAATGACCGTTTGAGAGCATTAAATGCGGCCATTAATGCTAGTCAGAGCAATTCGAAAATCAAATATTTGAAACTCGGTATACCGCCGGTATGCCGGAGCATGCCGCCGGTATGCCGACAATTTGCCACAACAAGTTTTGAGTTGCTAAAAACGGTATACCGCCGGTATGCCGGAGCATGCCGTCGGTATGCCGACAATTAGTCACAGCAACTTTTGGGTTGCTAAAAACGGTATACCGTCGGTATGCCGGAGCATGTCGTCGGTATGCCGACAATTTGTCACAGCAACTTTCTGGACAAGAAAAGCGGTATACCGTCGGTATGCCGGAGCATGCTGCCGGTATGCCGACTATTTATCACAGCAACTTTCTGTATTCTAAGAACGGTATATCGCCGGTATGCCGGAGCATACCGCCGGTATGCCGCTCTGTAGCTATTTGATTTTTGACTTGTTCTTTTTACTGTCATCTGTCCTTAGGTGTTTACAGATATACCTAGACCAGTACAGACTCGAAGACTCTAAGCAGGAAGACGCCGTCTTATGCAGGAAACATCGGTAACTGCTACAGTCTTCAAGGAAGAAGGAGAAAGCTCTTGAACGGAAGAACTCCATGTAGTAGATCTTCTGAGAATATATGAAACTGAAGAACAGAAGACTAAACTATGAAGATGCTGTTAATTACTCAAAATAAAATGTGCCAACAAAGTAGACCAAGCTAAGTATATGGAAGCAATTGAGAAGCAATGTCCTATTGGTCACCAATACCTTATAGCAGAGAGTAGAAACAGGTATTCTACTAATTCATATGCAAATTTTCTTACTGTTACATGGATACATGATACCTATCTTCTGAACTGAAGATAAGTTCATTCATATATTAAGTTCATACATACATGCTGATACATGCTAATTCATACATTATGCTATAGTATCTGAACTTAAGTTCATACTATTTCATACCAACAGGTGGTGCAGAGCATATTTCGAGACAACAACAAAGTGTGAGCATATTACCAATAACTTTTCTGAAAGTTTCAATAGTTGGATTGGTGAACTAAGAAGTAAACCCATCACAATGCTTGTAGAGATGTTCCATATGATGGTAATGAAGTTGATATATGAGAGGAAAATGACTTCAATGAAATGGAGTGACTTGGACTTGACTCCTAGAGCACAGAAAGTGATTGATCAAAGGGCAAAGCAAGTGAACAGATATCACGATACTGGGGCTGATGAGGGCTTATTTTGTGTAACTAGTGTATTCTCAATCGAGAACATATGGACTGTTGATACTCGTATTGGGACTTGTGACTGCTTCGTATGGGATTTAACAGGGATCCCATGTGTCCATGCTATAGCTGCATTGTTACCCAACAGGCCCACATGGACTATGTGAGTATAGAAGCAGACTTTTTAAGGTACACAAGTCCCTACTATCGTGCCACTACCTATAAAAGGGCTTATGCTGGGAAGATTATTCCATTGCTAGACCAATCCTTATAGGATCCAGTAAACAATCACTACTTTGTATTACACTTTTGGTTATACTTCACTTTGTATAGTATACTTATTTGTAATGTATACTTTGCAGCCAGCGTACGAAGTTGGCCCACCTAGTAGACATAGACAACCTGGGAGACCAAGAGGGGCAAGGAGGTTGGAGGCTGACGAGCTGCCAAGAGCATCCAAGAAGCAGAGGATTTGTGGCCGTTGCAAATTACCGGCTGATCACAATGCTAGAGGGTGCCAAGGAGGACCAGTTGGAGGGAACAGCAAAAGAGCAAGGGCACCTAGGCTACCAAGGCCTCCTAAGGAACCAAAGATGAAAAATACTGTCTACAAGAGACCGAAGGTTTCAAGGGGAAAAAAGAAGACTAAACTAGCAGGAACTCAAGTCCCGACGCCTCGAGGATGCTAGTTGAAATATGACTTGAAAACTATAGACTATGTTTGTGTTCCAGTATTTTGTTAAGGTCCACTACATCATCATCATTTTGTAACTCTGTTGGACATCAGTTTATATAGACTCTCTTTATCTTGTAACTCTGTTGGACATCATTTTGTAACTCTGTTCCAGGATAGCTGATTTTGGACTTCTAATTTCTTGTAACTCTCCAGTATTTTGTTAAGGTCCACTACATCATCATCATTTCTTTTGATGTGCATCTTCTTTTCAACAATAACAGTACACTTAAAATTGAATCTGGAACTAGAGGACCCAATTGTCTTTCTACCATTAAACAGATATGTTCAAGATGGGTGTGTGACACCATAAAGCGAACTATATGCATTTGGTGTCGTCCTCATTGAGCTTATCACCGGTCAACATGCACTATACTGCTCATGAATGTTTCTTTGTGGTAGCAGAAAAAAAACCTTGTCAATATTTGCTAATTTGTTAGTGCACATATAAACATGTGAGATTTCCTTACTATACTGCTCATGAAGGTCAATTCCATAGAGCTCCTATTCTTCTATCTAAATGACCTATATTTAGAATGCTGATGTGTTTGGTTCGTTCATACACGCAAGGTCTCTCCATCTGTATTGATGATCTCATATACTTCGACTTTACTTTCTCGTCGCTTTTAATAGTAACTAAACTCAATGTGTGTATAGTTTGAGGTCACTGTAGAAATAACTTAATTACAAGAATCCCATGTTAGAAAAAGATTGCAGCGCCTCTAGTGGTACATCTGTTCCAACTTGCAATTCCAGCTAGTTGAAATATGCTTTGTTAAGAAGCTGTTGAAAACTATAGACTATATCATTTCTAGCTTGCAATTCCAGGTTTATAAGTCAAGAAGATATTTTAACAAGTAATATATAAAGTCTGAAAGTGAATGTATATTATGCAATTCCAGGTTTACATAGCCACGTCTTTTCCAAATGACTTACACAACTGTTCTAGAGTTGTGTTCACTACAATTTGAACTGGAAACTTTGACTCAGAGCGGTCGTTATCACACTCGACAGCCTCATTCAACCATTTGAATGTACCGTTACATTTTCGACATTGTAAGAATCGTCTTCCATAGTTGTGGCTCCTCTTCGACACCATCACGGTTTTTTTTCCTCCACAATTAGGATTAGGACAAGGGGCTTTCTCCCAAGGGCATTGTTGCTTCCAGTGACTTAAGTCACCACACGCGAAACACCCTTCTCTTCGCATTGAGGAAGATGAACTTTCGCGTATGCCTTCACAAATTGCTTCATCCAGCCACTGAAAATTCGAGCAAGGAGGACACTTCAGAAATTTTCTCCCGAGATTTGCCTTCGTATTAGACTTCGACAGGTAACGAATCCCATTGCAGTTCACAGTCTTGCAAGGTGAGCTCAAGAACGAACACTCATCTGCAAGGTGAGTGTGCTTCGAGCATATTTGACATTTTTCCTACAAAAACCAAAAATTTGATGTAAAACCTAAAAATGGTGGAGCCAAAAACAGATTGTTCACACTAGTTGAGAGAAAGGAGGAAAGAGAGGAAGAGAGAGTGCAAACCTTGAAGTTCTTCGAGTGGTCGGCCATGGAAGCGGAGCTTCGAGTGGTCAGATTTGGGTTTTAGGGCAGAATGAAGATCTGAGAAGAAGAAAGAGGGGCGGGGGTTGTTTTAGAAGAAAGGGTAGGTGAGGATTATAAAGAGGGTGGATTGTGGACCGTTAGGAAAGAAACAGAAGGGTATTTCGGTCATAAATATATGACAAACGACACGAATTATTTTTTCTAACGATTTTCGTCATAAGAGGGATTATTTATGCGTATGGTGAATCGAGTGGGGTGCACCACTCATATGTGTACATTGAGTGGGGTGCGACTCAAAAATTTTCAACTATTTTTAATAACTAATGTAAAGAGAAAGTTGTGAGTATATAAAATTATAAATAGTCACCGGTGTGAGTGTTGGCTACTTCTCAAGCACATTATTTTAGTCCCACATCGGCTGGGCAAAGGAACCAATGGGTGAGTGGTTATTATAAATAGGGAAGGAGGCCGTATGGTTTGTTGATATTTCACATGGTTGAGGGTAAACCCAAATCTGACCACTCGAAGCTCCGCTCCCATGGCCGACCACTCGAAGAACTTCAAGGTTTGCACTCTCTCTTCCTCTCTTTCCTCCTTTCTCTCAACTAGTGTGAACAATCTGTTTTTGGCTCCCCCATTTTTAGGTTTTACATCAAATTTTTGGTTTTTGTAGGAAAAATGTCAAATATGCACGAAGCACACTCACCTTGCAGATGAGTGTTCGTTCTTGAGCTCACCTTGCAAGACTGTGAACTGCAATGGGATTCGTTACCTTTCGAAGTCTAATACGAAGGCAAATCCCGGGAGAAACTCACCCATTGGTTCCTTTGCCCAGCCGATGTGGGACTAAAATAATGTGCTTGAGAAGTAGCCAACACTCACACCGGTGACTATTTATAATTTTATATACTCACAACTTTCTCTTTACATTAGTTATTAAAAATAGTTGAAAATTTTTGAGTCGCACCCCACTCAATGTACACATATGAGTGGTGCACCCCACTCGATTCACCATACGCATAAATAATCCCTCTTATGACGGGAATCGTTAGAAAAAATAATTCGTGTCATTTGTCATATATTTATGACCGAAATACCCTTCTGTTTCTTTCCTAACGGTCCACAATCCACCCTCTTTATAATCCTCACCTAGGTGGAGCCAAAAACAGATTGTTCACACTAGTTGAGAGAAAGGAGGAAAGAGAGGAAGAGAGAGTGCAAACCTTGAAGTTCTTCGAGTGGTCGGCCATGGGAGCGGAGCTTCGAGTGGTCAGATTTGGGTTTTAGGGCAGAATGAAGATCTGAGGAGAAGAAAGAGGGACGGGGGTTGTTTTAGAAGAAAGGGTAGGTGAGGATTATAAAGAGGGTGGATTGTGGACTGTTAGGAAAGAAACAGAAGGGTATTTCGGTCATAAATATATGACAAACGACACGAATCATTTTTTCTAACGATTCCCGTCATTAGAGGAATTATTTATGCATATGGTGAATCGAGTGGGGTGTACCACTCATATGTGTACATTGAGTGGGGTGCGACTCAAAAATTTTCAACTATTTTTAATAACTAATGTAAAGAGAAAGTTGTGAGTATATAAAATTATAAATAGTCACCGGTGTGAGTGTTGGCTACTTCTCAAGCACATTATTTTAGTCCCACATCGGCTGGGCAAAGGAACCAATGGGTGAGTGGTTATTATAAATAGGGAAGGAGGCCGTATGGTTTGTTGATATTTCACATGGTTGAGGGCCTGAGGCCTTTGGGTGAAGGTCTAGTTGCTCAGTCCAAACAAGCAGCAAGCACGAATTATTCGCAATTATTTGCTACTTAGTGAATAAAATGCAAATTATTGGCCATATCTGTGAATTCTTCCCGAATAAGCAGGTTGCATTCACCAATTATACACGACTTTTTTGAATAAGTCGCGGATATTGTTACTATGGTCGTATCATATAGTTTTAACATGCAATTCTTATACTGTTACCGGCCAACATCGGGATTCTTTTTCACAGTTAACTCATCAAAATAAAATTAATAAAGAGAGAAGTATGAAAAGAATGGTATCGTCACAATGATTTAGTCGTGTCGGAAATCAACATGGTGCAATGTAATCCAAAAAAATGTGTTCAATCCACTATACAATTTGCCAAAGTTGTATGTGTATAAATTTCATAATATTCATCTATCTTAATATTATTTCCTTCAAAACCATATATGAGGGATATTTTGTCTAGAAGAAAATAAATAAATAATAATATCTGTTGTGGGGAATGATTTATTAGTGTTGAATATTACTCCACTCAAGCTACCGAGAAAGAACAAATAATACATAAAATATATTTTTTATAGTTTTTAATAATAGTAATTATTTTGGTTTTGTTGAAACGAGGAACTTTGAAACTTCGATCTGAAACAACTGCTAATATTGCAAAAACTGACACTCATAAGAAATGATTGAAACTGCTCATGCGACGAAAGGTTTGTTCTTAATTGCATGTTCACTTTAGTATGGTTAGGTTACCTTATTGAGGTTTTGTCACTTACTTTTGTTTGTGGCATATTTTATATTCAGTATTTATATGGCATGTTGTTTATTGTATCTTGTTACGTCCCTTTGAGGACCTGGTGAATTCTCCAGATGTGTGTTTGTGATATTCACAGGTGCTCTAGCCAAGTCCATGATCTACTTTTTCTTCGAGGATGATTACACTTGGATCGTATTCGCATCGCTCGATAAAATTTTGTTATCATTTATTTCTCTCTTTTCGTTGGTAGTGGATTTGTCTCCGCCCGACAACTTGTAAATGATAATTCATGAGATTATTATAAAGTCTTTACTCCTTATTTGTTGATGAGATTAGTATCGTGGTTTACTGCATTTTACAGCTTACGTATACATACGATAGTTCCATATATTGGAGTATACATCGTATGTATGCAGCTGGCATGTCGACGTACTTAGTCCTAAGCATTTTAGGACTGAGGCATTACAACCTCTCAATATAATTACTTCTTGTTCGATAAAATCTTGAGGATAGAATTTTTCAGCAAGACTACAAATATCATCAACTTCAAATGCTTTGTAGTCATCCCTTGGATCCAATGCCAAGCTAAGAATTAGAAGTTCCATTGCCCCTTCAGTGAACCTACTTTCGAATTCCTCAAGCTGAAAATTTATAACCTCGTTAAATATATCAAAATGATAGTAATGCTCAAATGTAATGTCATCTCGTTGTTGGCAAGAGCAACCGCTACCCATAGTATAATGAGCACTCATATTAGGTTTATCAATCGTATGTCGCTCGCAAAATAAATTAACATTCATAAACAAAATATTCCATCCATCTTTCTCTTAACTTGTGAAGAAGTTTCTTGGTAGTGGAAACAAGACTCATTGCATTCACGATGTCTTGAGATTTTTGTTGCAAGGCTTGACAAAGTACTTCTGTGATTCCCATTATAGCATTCATCAAACGTAACATGAATACAAATTCAAAGGATTTCATTGATTTCAAAGCACCCCTAGCTTCCCCACGTTGAGCTCTCTTTGTAGCTAGCAATGTTCTCAAGAACTGTACAAGTTGCATCAAATGTAATCATCAAGTGACTAACTGAACCAAAATGGGAACTCCAACGAGTAGCTCCAGCTCGTTGTACACTACCAATTTGATGACTCCCTCTACTTGTTTGAAGTTCACCGGTAGCAATTTTGAATGCAACTTCATATGCTTGAGCAGATCGGAACTCACTTTGACGTTTGGGAGAAGAAGAAATAAGGTTGACAATAGTTTCCACCATTGAAAAGAACAACCATATATCCTGCTCATCCTTAGCTGTCTCAACTAATGCTAGTTGAAGTCGGTGGGCAAAGCAATGCACATAATACGCACAAGGACATTGTTGGCGAAATAAAGCTTGTAGACCATTCCATGCACCACGCATATTGCTAGCACCATCGCATCCTTGGCCTCTCATATTGTCGATAGAAAGATTGTACTTAGTAATGACCTTGCATATCTCTTCTTTGAGAGTTAAAGCTGTGGTATTTTCAACCCCCACAACACCAAAAAACCATTCACGTAAAATACCATCGTCATCAACAAATCTTAAGATAATAGCCATTTGTTCTCTATTGGACTCATCTTGTGCTTCATCAACAGGAATACAAAATTTCTTATCCCCAATTTGTTCACGTATCTTACATTTCACCCCATGAGCTATAATATACAAAACTTTCTTTTGAATTAATGGTGTGGTATATTAAGCATTTCCCGGAGCATTTTCTAGAATAACTTCAGCAACTTTTTCATTCCAATTTGCGACAAAGTTTAGCAATTCAAGAAAGTTTCCCCGATTTCTTGATCCAATTGACTCATCATGACCTCTAAAGGCACATCCTTGATATGCAAGCCATAAAACACAACGAATAGTGGCCTTCACTCGCAATCGATTTTTCTCCACCAACTCTTTAGATTGTACTCTAAATATGCTTTCTATGCCTCTTGACAGTCTTTTTAAATTTTCGTGAGACCGTACATGAGCCATGTGAAAGGAATTTGGACCTCCCATGTGTTGCAAAAAAGAACAATTTTTTCCATCATTCACCCGCTTCCAACTTCCAAATCCATCTTTTGTAAATGTAGTACGCTTAGGAGGATATATTTCAAAGAGAAAGCTTGGAAAACAATACACTTTATCCTTCACGGGAGAATATTCTAACCAAGGAAAGTCTTTAAACCACGAGGTAATAAATCGACGATTTTGTTCTCCTGATGATTTAGAGGATGGATACCCTTGTAGTGGTTGATATGGCCCCGCATTGATATAAGTCCATCGAACTTCGTCCCGTTGATTAACGGGGTATTAGCCTATTTGAAGACGTAACCCCGGATCCCGTTCAAAAGAAGCAACATCAAATTCTATAGGCTCCACTCTTTGAACTTTAGTACGGCGTTCTTCATGAACTTCAATGGAAGGAGGACATCTTCCATCAACTTCATTTATAGGTTGTTGCTCATCGTTGTCATTTGAATGATGTTGCTCACCCACTTCTCTAGATGTAGTTCCCTTGGACATATCCTCTTTTGATTTTTCATTGTTGTTTTCCTTGTAGAACGAAAGCATAGTTTTTTTTGGCTTGGGTGCTCGACTCATTCTTAAAGATACTTGATTATCTAGATAAGCCAAAAAAATCATATATCAGTAACTAAAAGAGTTGGGCAGCAGCTGTTTGATGCTACAAGAAGAGTAGAAAACAAGAGTTGGGCAGCAAGAGTAAAAAATAAGAGTTGGGCAGCAGTTGTCAGAAACTCAAGATGAGAATTTATATGAGGCATTTCATCAGCTACAAGGAGGAGGATCACCTCTGGAGGGTGAAGCATGCACATTAGCACTCGCCACTCACATCTGGTCTAAAATTTTGCAAATCACATGGATTTCACAATATGATATTGAAGGTGACTGAGATTGTTATAAACTCAGTAAATAACTGCTCACAAATCATCACATAAAAAAATTAGACTTCAAGTGGAGGAGGCAAGATCCATTCTATTTAATTCTACAGATTACTATGCATCATATTATCCCAGATTATCCCATGTATTAGCAGAAGCTTTAGTACAATTTTCACTTTGTGTATTGATTTCCACTTCAAGTGGAGGAGGCAAGATCTATTCTATTTAATTCTACTTCTACAGAGTACTCTACATTGAATATTTTTCACTTTCTTTGTCTATTCATCAGCTAAAATATCTTAAAAAGAGGGGAAAGAGTTCAACAATTAACAAAGAAGAAGAAGAAGAATTAGAAAATCTTACTGCTATTGTCGATGACGACGACCGAAGACTGGAGAGAACGAGTCGAACTCGTCGAAAAAGAAAAAGATGACCGGACTCCGGAGCTGTCACGACGGCATCGGTGGGCTAGGGTTTCACCACCTGGCCCTAACTAAGTCGAAAAGGCAGCAGCCTGGAAAGAGAATCGGGAGATTTGGGGGGGGGGGCTTAATTGTATTATTTTACAATTTGGAGAGAACGAGTCGAACTCGTCGAAAAAGGAGAAGATGATCGGACTCCGAAGCTGTCACAACGGCGTCGGCGGGCTAGGGTTTCACCACCTAGCCCTAACTAAGTAGAGAAGGCAGCTGCCTGGAGAGAGAATCGGGAGATTTGGAGGGGGTTAATTGTATTATTTTATAATTTTACCCTACTATAGTAAAAAAATTACAAAAATGGCCCCGGGCTACAGCCCGGGTGGGCTTGGGCCTAGTTTTGCCCCTGTCTGGATATCAACTGATTTTTCACAAGAAGGCTAACATGTGTTTATATTGAACTGTCTTAAGATGACTACTGTTGTATGTTTAGGTCTTCTTGGGAGCTTTGTTCCCTGTGTACTCTATGGAAGTAATGCTGAGAGGCTTGGCTCAAGCCGTGGGACATTTGCAAATAACTGCTTGTGTTGGGTTTTGGCCTTTGTATTAGAAACTTTAGTCCCACATCGGCTAGGCCAAAGGAGTTGTATCTCTATATATTAGTTATGCTATTTTAGAGATGCACATGTGGTGTGGAGGTGCACATGGGTGTGTCATGTGGGGTTATTTTTCTAATGGAAATAAGGCTAAATAAACAATTGAAAGCATTCATGCTTTTTGCTCTTGGGAAATTTATTTCCATGGGAGCTAAGCCCCGTAGGGGCTTAGCGACCCGGACTCGGACTCAGACTCGGGCTCATGAGGCGTAATGTGGCATTTTGTTGGTGCACTTAGCACATCAGCATCGTCGCTAGGCACATAGTTCGCTTAGGTTGCGCTCGTTGTACGAGCTACTTGCGCGGCCAGGCGCACGGCCAAGTTGCGCAGGCCAGGTTGCGCGGCCAGGTGCGCTGCCAGGTTGCGCGGCCAGGTTGCGCTGCCAGGTTGTGCGGCCCAGGTTGCGCGACCAAGTACGCACCTAGTGGCGTGCCCAGTTGCGTGCTCAATTGCGCGGGTGGCGCAGGGTGCACA
The DNA here is from genome assembly GCA_029216955.1 of Iris pallida. Taxonomy (NCBI): domain Eukaryota; kingdom Viridiplantae; phylum Streptophyta; class Magnoliopsida; order Asparagales; family Iridaceae; genus Iris; species Iris pallida. The sequence goes on along the minus strand of JANAVB010044114.1, from coordinate 412,718 downwards.
GGTGGCGCAGATGGCTCAAGTGGCTTAGTACGCGTTCAGCGCGTGGTGTACAAGGCGTACGGGATACGCGAGGTGCGCAACTTGCTTCAGATCGTGCATGTGCATGATCTGAGCGGTTATTGCACGTTTGATGTGGTTATTACCATATTTCGAATAGTGTAATAACCGGGCAGTTGCTACTCGGGCCTATAAAAGGTCTCTTCTCTCTCACAGGCAATACACACAGAGGCATATACAGAGAGTTACGAAAGTTTACAAGTGTTTCTTAATACAAGTAAACAGAAGTCTTGAGAGAGAATAGAAGCTTTGCACCAGCGTTGCTTTTGCACGGGAGTCCGTGTACGATCCGAGGAGTCAGAAGAGCAGAAGTGTTCCAAAGTTCTCCAACAAACTTGCTGGTTCCTGGAAGCTATTCGTGTGGGGCGAATGTAGCTTTGAGCAACGGTGGTTATTCACCCCAGCAGGATATTCTTCCATCTATCGCCTGTCATCTTCTTCACTGCTGTGGATTACGAAATCTTCTTAGATTCTCGTAATATCACATGCTGCTGTAACGAGATCTTCTTAGATCTTTGTTAAACTTGTGCAACCTTACTAGAAGTGTTGCGTTGAAATATTATTTTTACAATTGTTTCATCTTCTCAGTTTTCCATTGAAAAAATTATGCTCCGGTACTAACAATCTCAAAGCTATATTCCTATGATAAAAAAATTTAATGCTTCCCACCTCAATACTGACTTTTGTAAGTTAGAAAAGTTTGATGGAGAGCATTATCAAGTCTGGAAGAGGAACGTTTATCTCACTCTTCAACTCAGAGACGTTGATTATTTGCTTCTTGAAGTTGAACCTACTATTCCAGATGTTGGGTCTGCTGCCGCAATTACTACGGCTACTAAACTTTAGGCCAAGTAGAGAAGGAAGAATAGCATTTGCTGGCTGCTTATCCTGAATGCTATGAAGGATTCCCTAGCAGAATCCTACTGTAAGAAGACTATTGCCAGAGACATATGGGCGTCTCTAGAGAAACTGTACGAAGAAGACAAGAACAGGAGCAAGATATTTATGGTTAAAAATATCACAAATGGCAGTTTGAGGACGAGAAGTCCATGCTGCCGCAGGTGAAGGAATTCGTGAAGCTACGACAGAAGCTAGAAGAAGAGGCGATGCCCCTTCCTGACAAGTTTATGGTTGGAGGGATTATCTCGAAGCTTCCCGCTGGGTGGAGTAAGTTCTATGCAAACATGCATAGGAAGAAGCTTGAGATCAGCCTTGAAGATCTCTTGCAGGAAATCTATGTTGAGGACCACATGCGGGCTCAACTGAAGGTGGACGCACTGTCCAAGCAATTGGCTAACGCCAATCTGGTTCATACCAAGGAACCAAGGAGAAAGCAGGCAGCTTCCTATAGCAAGAAGAAGGACTCTAACAATCTAAAAGTCAAGGGAACTTCGTTCAAGCAAAAGAAGCCAAAGTCTCATTTGGCTTGTTTCAAGTGTGGCAAGAAGGGCAACTTCAAGAATGAATACAAAGCAAAGACCAAGCAATCAGAGCAAGGAGAGCCTAGTAAGGTATCTATGATCACTGACGTTGTTGCTATGATTGCGCAGGTTGATGCGGTAGGGACTGACTCTGACTGGTGGATAGATATTGGAGCCACCTGCCATGCCTGCTCCAGCAAGGAGTGGTTCACTACCTACACACCTACTTCTGAAGTGGTTATGGTGGCAAACCAGGCATAAGCTGAAGTGCTCGAGATTTGGACGGTAGTATTGAAGCTGACTTCTGGCAAGTCTCTGACGCTTCAAGGCGTGAAGCACGTACCTGCTATCGCCAAGAACCTGATCTCAGGAGGCCTACTTTGCAACGCAGGCCTCGGAATGGACATCAATGCTGGCCAGATGGTGATGTCTATCAAGGGAACATATTTTGGAAAAGCTTTTATACCGAAGGAATATTCAAAATTCAACTTGTAAATCAGTCCAATATTATTAATACAATTACTCCTTCTGCTTATACTTTTGAGTTGTGGCATAATAGACTAGGACATGTTCATTATAAACGAATAAACAAAATGTCTAGTCTAGGGCTTATCTCCAAGTGTGGGGGTAAGGTAGAGAAATGTGAAGTTTGTGCTCAAACAAAGATCACAAGAAAACCCTCTCCTCAGGTTAATCGAAGTATAGATCTTCTGGAGTTGGTACACTCCGATATCTGTGACTTCAAACAATTTTTTAGAAAGGCCGAGAAGAAGTATTTCATAACTTTCATCGATGACTTCTCAAAGTATGCGTTCGTCTACTTGCTGAAGACTAAAGACAAATAATTCAAGAAGTTCAAAGATTTCAGAGCCGAAGCTGAGCGGCAGACTGGACAACAACTCAAAAGAATAAGAAGTGATCGAGGTGGGGAGTACAGGTCTCATAAATTTGCATCATTTTGCAAAGAACATGGAATTGTCAATGAGACTACGACTTCGTACTCTCCTCGATCAAACGGAGTAGCAGAGAGGAAGAACAGAATGTTAATAGAAATAATTAACTCAATGTTGTTAACTGCGGGTCTTCCTAAGTGCTACTGGGGAGAAGCTGCATTGACGGCCACTTTTATTTTAAATAGAGTGCCTCATGCAACTTCAGATATTACTCCTCATGAACTCTGGTTCAAGGTCAGACCTAACTTGAATGTCATTCGAGTGTGGGGGTGTCTGGCATATGTCAAGCTTCCAGATCTGAAGATTCAGAAGCTTGGGACAAGGACTACTAAGATGGTCTTCTTGGGGTATGCCGAGAAGAGTGATGTTCGAAGATTTCTTGATACTGAGTCAAATCATATCATTGAATCTCGTGACACAAAATATTTTGAAGACAAATTTGCAAGGCACAAGAATATTATTCTTGCGGATATACCGAAGAACAATGAGGGTGCGCAGGAAATTGAAGTCTTTAATGAAGATGTGGTCCAAGAAGATGTTGTTGTTAAAACAACGATTGAACCAGAATAAGCTGAGCCGTCAGCTAAGCGTGTGAGGAGGCCGAAGGACTTCGGAAGTGACTTTGTCACCTATCATGTAGAAGCAGATCCGCTTACCTATGATGAGGCGATGAAGACCAGAGACACGATTTTCTGGAAGGAGGCGATTGACAATGAAATTGATTCCATCACCTCAAATAACACTTGGGTGTTGGTTGATCTTTCTGAAGGAGCGAAACTTATCGGATGCAAATGGATCTTCAAGAAGAAGATCAAAACAGACGAAACTATTGACAAGTTCAAGGCTAGGTTGGTAGCCAAGGAGTTTTCTCAGAAGCAGGAAATTGACTACTTTGATACGTATGCTCCAGTAGCCCGGATGACCACCATCAGAATGTTGATTGCTCTCGCAGCAATACATAAGATGGTGATACATCAAATGGATGTAAAAACGACTTTCCTAAATGGTGAGCTGACCGAAGAGATTTACATGCAACAGCCAGAGGGATTTATCGTAAGGGTCTTGAAGACAAAGTATGCAAGTTGGTGAAATCTTTGTACGGTCTTAAGCAGGCTCCCAAGATGTGGCATGAGAAATTTGACAAAGTTATAAAGTCAAATGGCTACATGGTCAGCGAGACAGACAAGTGTGTTTACACGATGTTCGCTGATGGAAGAGGTGTGATCGTTTGTCTGTACCTGGACGACATGCTTATCCTAGGTACAGAAATTCGTTGTGTCACCGAGACAAAGAAATTCATCTCGAGCAAGTTCAGTATGAAGGACTTGGGGGAAACTGATATGATCTTATGGATCAAGATCATCCGGACAGACACTAGACTAGTACTGTCACAGTCTCATTATATTGAGAAAATGATCACTCGTTATGGGTATCGGGATATTCCAGGGATCGATACGCCGTACAGGTGTGATATGAAGGTGAAGCCTAATTTAGGGGAAAGCGTCAGACAGCTGGAGATGCAAGCGTAATCGGGAGTTTGATGTATGCTACTACTGCCACAAGGCCTGACATAGCTTTCGTCGTAGGAATGCTGAGTCGTTTCACGAGCAGCCTAGGTGTTGAACACTTGAAAGCTATGAAACGGGTTATGAGATATCTCAAGAAATCTCAGACATATGCACTGTACTACAGCGGAGATCCGCCGGTAGTAGAAGGCTTCAGTGATGCCAGCTGGTGCTCAGAAGTGGAGAACGATAGGTCTACAGGTGGATTCATTTTCACAATGGGTGGAGCTGCTATATCGTAGAAGTCAAAGAAGCAGACTATGCTCTCGCGGTCATCCATGGAATCTGAGTTCTTTGTACTTGATACCGCAGCCGAGGAAGCAGAATGGCTTCAGACGCTCATGTATGATCTTCCAGTGGTTGGGACGCAAATACCGGCGATATCGATATACTGCGACAACCAGGCGACTGCGGCGGTGGCATCAAATGACCGCTTCAACGGAAAGAAGAGGAATGTGCGGTTGAAGCACAGGGCAGTACACGATCTCATCAAGAGGGGTGTTATTGCAGTGATTTATGTTGGGAGTCAGGAGAACCTAGCGGATTCGTTCACCAATGGCCTCAAGCGCCAGCTGGTCGATGACACAGCTTGTAAAATGGGCTTGAAGACATTCTGATATTGTATTATTGTATTCCTACCATAAAGTTTTATGCTAATAGTTCAAAGAGAAATCTACTAGGTATCTAGCTTTTGGTTCAAGGGAGGACCACTAATCGAAAGAATATCAGGAACGGTGGGTACATGTTGTATTAGGCATGGAGAGGTTACGGACCTACAACCACTGTTGTCTACTGTTGTTTTCTGCGGAAAACAGATCTTGTGGAAATGTTGTCTTAAATGCCTTAATGAGTTCTCAGGCAGAGTGAATGCCTAGTGTGCTTTACAGGAAGCACGGTAGAATAGCACTACAAGGAGTGAAACTCCATGCTACTGTGGGGTGACTCCACCATGAGGTTCCCAGGCATGGGGTAATGCTTCGACTTTGCTAGCCAAGTCACAGCGGCGTAGCACCGCAAATAGGCAGTTAGCCTAATGATGTATGTTAAAATAAAGAGGGGTGTAGTCAGCACTACAAAAAGGAGGAGTTCCTCATGTTACAGTGGCAAGACACCACGATGAGGTATCCGGTTAGGGATAAAGCCTCGGCCTTGCAAGCCATGTCGTTGCGATGTAATACCGCAAGGGAGCCTAAGGCTTCATGCTGGGTAGTTTGGCACTACAAAGAGGCGGTGGCCTTATGCTACAGTAGTATAACACTACGATGAGGTTCCATTTACGGGGTAAGGCCTCGGCTTTAAGCCTTGTCAAAGCGGCGTAGCACCGCAAGGGAAGCTCAAAGCGCTTCATGCCATGTCTCTTTATAATGAACTCACCTATAGTGTATGGACAAAGATCTCAGGCCGTCTCTTGAGGGTAAACTTGTAGACGCCCAAAATTATATACTGAAAGCAGGGTGGCACAGGGCCTTTAATGTGTAGCCAGAAGCACATGTAACTACATTATATGAGTGGGAAGAATTTCAGCTATGGTACAGAATTCAAGGCTTAGTCCATTATTGTATTATAGTCTGTTGTTTGACCCATATGCAGGAAGATTCAAGTCGTCAGCGACATCTCTCCTAATGCATGATGGACAGTTACTGTGGGGAACACTTATACCCATATATAGAGTTATGTGGGAGAATGTTGGGTTTTGGCCTTTGTATTAGAAACTTCAGTCCCACATCGGCTAGGCTAAAGGAGTTGTATATCTATATATTAGCTATGTTATTTTAGAGATGCACATGTGGTGTGGAGGTGCACATGAGCGTGTCATGTGGGGTTATTTTTCTAATGGAAAAAAGGCTAAATAAACAATTGAAAGCATTCATGCTTTTTGCCCTTGGGAAATTTATTTTCATGGGAGCTAAGCCCCGTAGGGGCTTAGCGACTCGGACTCGGGCTCATGGGCTCATGAGGTGTAATGTGGCATTTTGTTGGCGCACTTTGCAATTAGCACGTCAGCATCGTCGCTAGGCGCATAGTGCGCTTAAGTCGCGCTCGTTGTGCGAGCCACTTGCGCGGCCAGGTGCGCTGCCAGGTTATGCGGACAGGTTGCGCAGGCCAGGTTGCGCGGCCTGGTTGCACGGCCCAGGTTGTGCGACCAGGTACGCGCCCAGTGGCGTGCCCAGTTGCGCGCACAGGTGCGTGCTCAGTTGCGCGGGTGGTATAGGGTGCGCAGGGTGCGCAGGTGGCACAAGTGGCTCAGTGCTCGTTCAGCACATGCTATACAAGGCGCGTGGGGTGCACGAGGTGCGCAACTTGCTTCAGATCGTGCATGTGCATGATCTGAGCGGTTACTGCACGTTCGGAGTAGTTATTACCACGTCCCGAATGTTGTGCTAACCAGGCAGTTGCTACTCGGTCCTATAAAAGGTCTCTTCTCTCTCACCGGCAATACACACAGAGACATATATAGAGAGTTATGAAAGTTTACAAGTGTTTCTTAACACAAGTAAATAGAAGTCTTGAGAGAGAAGAGAAGCTTTGCACCAGCGTTGCTTTTGCACGGGAGTCCGTGTACGATCCGAGGAGTCAGAAGAGCAGAAGTGTTCCAAAGTTCTCAGACGAACTTGTTGGTTCCTGGAAGCTATTCTTGTGGGACAAATATAGCTTTGAGCAACGGTGATCATTCACCCCAGCAGGATATTCATCCATCTATCGCATGTCATCTTCTTCGCTGCTGTTGATTACGAAATCTTCTTAGATTCTCGTAATATTGTATGCTGGTGTAACAAGATCTTCTTAGATATTCGTTAAACTTGCGCAACCTTCCTAGAAGTGTTGCGTTGAAATATTGTTTTCACAATTGTTTCATCTTCTCAGTTTTCCATCGAAAAAAATTGTGCCCCGGCACTAACAGCTTGTTCTATACTGGTCCATATATGCTTGGAAACTCTTTCTTTGGTTGGAACTGCATAGCACCATGGTTTTCATATCCTAGCCGTACGTCTCTACGCCGTAGATTCAATCTTGAGGTAAATTCTTCTCTTTTTTTCAAGTCTAATAAGTTGTTTTGCACTAGTGTATACTGGACTTCAAAGTGATTGATCTTGGAGCTGCTCTTAGCATGCCAACCCATGCCTTGTTCTTTGTACTTGATTTATCATTGAACTGTTAATCACCACTACTCTTCAAATAAGTGAGTCAGCTTAAAATAAGCTGCGAATATGATAATTTGTTTAGTCTTAGTCATTTAGTTTGATAGCTGCTAATTGAGTAGAAATTAGCAAGCACTTGGCAAAGATAAAAAGGCATTTCCTTGCTTTGAATTCCCTGAAACTAATATATCAATCATCAATATTTGGCGCGGTAACTATCACTTGTATCAATCTATCAGATGGAAAAGACCGACAATCCTTTATCTCCATTCACATACTGACAAAATATTTCCACTGCATGTGATTTGTTGATATCTACGGAGATGAAGAATATTCTTGTTGAGGTCTCTGCTGGCGCTGAAGAAACCAGATTGTCCACTGTTATCATGGGTTTCATAACGTGCACACTAAACCAGTTAAACTCTTTGGGAAAACAGCTTTGATGGATTACCTGAACTAAAGTTCCTAATACACCTGATTTGTCATTTCCGTAAGAGTCTATCTTGGGTCTCAAACAAGCTTTCCGTGTCTGGTTCGACAAGTTCAACCAGATCGTTCAGCATATTGCTTTCTCTCTGAATGTGATTGATTCCTCTCTTTTCATTCATTCTTGGCCCTAAGACATGGCTTGTCTATATGGATGATGTAATCCTTCTGTCTGAGATTCACTCGGCATATTCAAAGTGACATCCATACTATAGTAAGAACTTGGATGATTTGCAAGTTGGCCGGGCCTGGCCGGTACGAAATTTGGGTGGGCCGGGCCGGGCCGTGTCTGGATCGGACTTATGGGGCCCATGTACTGTAACGGGCCGGGACTAAGGGTGGAAATCCTAGCCTAGCACGTGGCCCACGACACGATGGACTTTGGGTTGGGGCCGGGCCGGGCCGGATCTAGACTAAATAAAATCAACCAATATAAAAAAACAATTGTTCACTATATTTGAAAATTCTATTTTTTACTATATCTAGGTGATTAATTAGTTTCTATCAAACAATTAACATTTTAACTTGGAAAATATGTTTTCACTATATCTGATTGATTGACCAATATCCTTTGGATCACAACATTTGCTTTGTAATTTCCAGCTTTCACACAGTCTACTATGCTCTTCTCTTTGACCAGTTGTCCTCCTACAAAGGAATCACCTATTCAATAAACATAATACAGATGCTTAAGCAATCATTCAAAGAAAAAATGAGAAGCAGGCATTTAAAGAATAAAAGAAGTCGCCCATGTGATCATTTAACGTCCACTATCTCGGAAAGATAAAAAGGAAAAATCTGAAGAATATTATTTGATGATCAATACCTGCGCCATTTGTATCAACCAGCTTCTCCTTTGGTAACAAGATCACGGGAACAGTGTTAACTGCACAAAACAAAAACAATTCCTATATTAATCACTTGAAGTACCCATAAGCACTTCTTATATTAGTAATTTTAGAACTTGCTTTAGTTCTTTCGTCACTCATAGTTACATTTTACTTCCGGCCTTGATTTGAATAAAGATTGAAAAGAAGCAAATGAACTTGCAAAAATCTAACAATAATGCAAATAGCTCACCTTCCCATCCTCGGCCACAATAGTTGTTCGACTCGTTGCATCTTCTTCTTCCACCCAACGCCCACCGCAAGCCCCTGCACACCCGTGCGATGCCCCAGGCTCGTACGCATCCGCGCATGAGAACACTTAACAAAATAGTGCCATAGCAATTCTCTCAGCATGCCCTACCCAAACACGTCGTTGACACTAATACGACCAAGTGTGATCCGACTCAAGAACTGCCTATTTCCCACTAGGTGATTAATTAGCCAAAGTTTCGGGCCGTGCTCGAGCTTTGGGCCAAACATGGACTCTCTTATAGGCAGAAACATAAGGGCCAGCATGTCCCAATATGTTGGGCTGGGCCGACACATGGACCAATTTTTCGGGCCAGGCTCGTGCCAGGCTGGGCTGGTCGAGCCCAATTGACAGGTCTATTTGCAAGATTTCCTTCCAAGCAAAGTTTTAAAAGAATCTCTTGTTGGAAACCGACTTTTTTGGTTGTTGTCCTACGAACATCTATTGATTAGAATGTTCATCCCTCCCGTATTAGCTCCTTCTCTGATGCACCTCTCTCAAATTTTGGCATAGATGATGATCATGTTGAATAAATTATTTATTTTATTGTTAGTAACACAAATATTTCTTTTGTTCTAAGGACTATCAACCAGTTATGTAGTCTTTTAGTATTTCTCATCTTCATGTTATTGAGCATATTCTTCCTTACTCGAAGAAGTCTCCCGGTCATGGACTTCTTTATTACTTTCCTCATTACCAAATTGTCTATTTTGATGTTTACTATGTGGTTATCACCACTTTACTAGTGGTTTATACACTTTCTTCGGGAGTACTTGGTTGTTGATGCAAGAAACAAACACTGGTCACATGCTCTTTTGTCCAAGGAAACGACACGTATTGGTGGCAGAAACTATTTAAATTATTTTTGATACATCACTTGCTACGAACTCTTTCGTGTCTGTACCACACATCCTATGCTCGAATCTACTGCATGTGAATCCCTTCGCACATATGATCGGGCATTGTTTCCTCCTAACGATCTAAGGATCGATTGTAACAACCAGTTTTTCAGATGAGGGTATTTTTGAAATTTTGTAATTATATTTATTATTTATTGATATTTATTTCACATTATGATTTTTAGTAATTTTTAATTATTTTTAAACTATTTAAAAACTGTTTTAAGTCATGACTTGTGATTTTGGTGTGCAGCTAGTGAAACCGTAGAGACTGCATGACCTAGAGCCTAACCGTGTCATTAGGATGTTTTAATTATCATTTTTAGTCTAGGGGTAATTTGGTTATTTTGACTTATTTGAATTATTTGGTGATTTATTGAATTGGTGAATTCTAGGTTGACCTTGACTTGATGAGACCTAGTGGACTAGCCTAGAAGCTAACCCTAGTTATGACCACTTGGTTAGATTATGAAACCCTAGTTAACCTAAGTTAATGATACTCTAGTCATTAGGATTAAATTGGGGAAATAGAGATAATAAATAGGTTGGTTAATGACTTGTGATTTCATAAACCATGACTTATGGCTTAAGGTCCATAGAGGCCCATAAACCAATTAGTGAAACCAAAACCCTAACCCTAGCATTTATGGCCAGCCACCTAGGGTTCCACACCCCTATTTAATGTCTCTACCACTTAGGGCTAGCCTCCTTTAGGAAATAGCAAAGTTTGGAAATAGAGGTAAAACCCTTTCTTCCCCAATCCATAACTTCTCCATTTCAACTCCTTTTTTCTTCTAATTTCTTGCAATAGATCCTAATCTCTGTGTATTTCCTGACTATGGTGAGAAATTTTAGTGGAGGAGCAATTTGGAGGAGTTTGGGTGGCAAGAGAAACACCCCTCTTTGAAGCTTTTTGGGCTTTTTCACACACCTAGGTAATTCCTAATCCTCTCCATAAAATAGTAATTTAATTGCATGAATAGGAAGCCCTAGGAATACCCTAACTACTGGTATAGGTATTGCTAGATTTCGTGTCCAATACGTGTCCGTATCGGACACGTATCAGTGGGCATACTAGGTGTTCGACGAAATGCCACAAGGATTTATTTTTTGTATTTTTGAATTCTAATTTCATGGATCTCTAGATCTAGGTATGAGTAGCAATGTTTGTGAAGACTGAGTTATTTTTGTGTCTTTTTTGTGTCGGTTTTGGACACGCACACGCACGCAGCAGGCTACGCACAGTGCCCTACTGCTCGGGCACTGTAGCGGACACGACACGGTGACTCAGGCCCTGAAAATTTGTGGACACGGAGGCCTAGTGACTGACACCATGTACGTAAAATTTCAGAGGACTTCATTGAGTGGTTCGAGAGATTTTTGACCCGCACTGTTTTCCTCACTGTTGCACACACGCACAGACACGCGTCTGATACGCACGGTTTTATTGGACACGACGCACTTTGGACACAATGCAGACACTTGTGCACCTAGCCCTACTATGGGCGAACCCACGTACACGAGCACGAGGCACGTGTCGCCTTGTGTCGAGAGCACGAGGGCTCGACACGGCTGCACGAGGCCATGATTGCACTATTTTTCTGACACAGTTATTTAGTTAGCTTTGACATGAATGTGTCCACTTCGTGGACACGTATAGGCTTGTGGGGACACGTACACATGTGTTAGATGTTTACCAACCACTAGTTTGTATTTTTTTAGCATGATTTCAGTTTGGAATTATATTTTCCCCCACTGCACTGATACAAGCCATTGTTTTCAGTTTTCTGAAGTTTTAAATTATTTTTGAACTGTTTTATTGATGCTAATCACTATATTAATTCCCCCACATGTGTACTAGGCTATTTCACTGATTTGTTATCGACTAGTATGGAGTTTTGGACTTTGAATGGATTTTGAGACTGCTAGATAAAGAGTCAACTGATACATTGATTGTTCATTCTGAAAATTATTCTATTAACTGAGGTTGACTTCTGATTTAATTTCCATAATTAAACTGATTTTAATACTTGGATTTCCCTGTTAGAATTAATTTCATGTGTTAGCTACTAGGGACTGAATTTATGAACTGAAATGTTTTCCTATCTAATGATTCATGAGTTGTTCGAAATCCTGAGATTTTGATAAGGGGTTTTCGAATTTGTGTGGGGGTTAAACATATGTACTGTCATTTACATGTGCACTGTGTTTAGACTGATTTGGAATTTTTCTTGATTTCAATTTTGTAATACTCACTGAGATAGGTTCATGTTTTTGGTTCAATGGTTTGAGTTTTCAAATTTGTTTTGGGATGCTGAGATTTGAATTTTGTTGGATATATGAACTGTCATTCCCTGATATTAATTATATCTCACTGAATCCCTGTCATTCACACACAATGCATATTTTTTCCTGAGAAATTATCTACACAAATGCACGGTTTGATTTCACACACTCATGCACTCCTTGCTCTGCACACCATTGTCACTTGACACACTTGTTGAACTGTTTTCTGAGAATTCACACATTCCTTCTTCTCACTGCCCATTTGCTTATGTTTGCTTGATGTTTTATTATGAAACCCCCCACTTCCTTTCAACTGAATCAAAAACTGAATTGAGTTTGATGAATGGATGGACTGTCATTGAACTTTTAATACATTGTTTTCCTGAGAATACACTAGCTGCATTCCTGAGAATTAATACCATGTTTTCCTGAGATTTCAAACCCTTCACTAACCAAGCTACTATCATGACACCCCACTGTTCTGACTCCTGAAAACACTGATGTATGCACACTGTCACTTGAAATTGTTTTTCCTGAGATTTTGTGCACATATATTCCTGACACTACAACCTGTACATCACTGAACTGGTATACTAATGCTATTTACTGAAATCAGTGCACACACCCATGGTTTGATTTTCTGAGAACTTGAAATCTGGAATGTAGACATGTTAGGAATGATTTGGATTGGGAATTTTGGTTCTGAGTTATGTTGGTGTTGATTTCCACAAAATCCTGAGACATTGTTGGATGAACAGAGAGTGTGTTACCTGAGTTTCTAATTCACATAAACTGTCTCTCGGTTTGAACTCATTGAAACCTGGGACTGAAATCTGGGAGCATATGTTTGTACACTTCTAGACACACAACTCTAACCCTTTCACCCACATAGCTCCTTGAACACACACATGATTGTATCCCTGTTAGACAGTCCCTACTGTGCAGTCCTACATATATGTATGTTCAGTCACTTCATAGTTCTATTCTCTGATATTGCACTCACTCACTCTACATGCTCCACACACACACACATGGACTGAAACCTATCTCTAAACACACCATGCCATATTCCTATTGACTTGATACACCCTATTACACACTAACCTATCAAACCTGTCACATGACACACATACATATGCATTGCCCCTATCTTCTATGTGTATATATATATATATATATATATATATATATATATATATATATATATATATATATATGTGTGTGTGTGTGTGTGTGTGTGGTATATAGCTTGTGTGATATATGTAGTATAACATAAATATTTTACATTGCATATATAATTAAAATGTATGTATATATATATGGGAATTGATATGTGTGTATTACCTATATGGGTGTATGGCATATAGTTTAGGTAGCACAGCCTATGGGGGGTCCTTTGTGTAGTCTTGTGTACATGGAATATATACACTTGAGTGTTGGGTAATGTAGACTAGTGTGACTTGAATTGGTGTGTGTTTGCTAGCCTAGGCTTGGTTAGGCCTAGTGAGACTTGACTGGACTAGGATGGACCTAGTTGACTAGAGTGTTGACCTAGTTTGACCTAGACAGTTGACCAGGTTTGACTTAGAGTTGACTTTGACCTAGATTGGCTTAGAAATCGTGTAGTTTGCATTGTAGCTTTCAATTCTCTTGTATTTTATATATCATGACCCATATTACTCTGTTTTGGACATTGTGACTCTGGTGCAGGCATCTGATATTACACTACTCTTGTCAGAGTATCAGGCGAGTACATTCTCTGATAGTTCTCTCATTTATTTGTCAATTACTGTATTTCAGTTCTAGTTAGCTGTATGTGATTCTCTGTTACAAACACGTATTGTTATTTCTGGATTCATGTATACGACACACATTTATTTTCTGGCCTCTATTACTGGTATCATCATTTCCGGCTTCTATTACTGGAATCATTTACTGGAATCATCCCGGAATCATTTACTGGTATCACTGTACTTGGCTGGACTCATCTTGAATCATTGTGTCGGAATTCTGGATTCACTTGCTGGGAGGGGAAATACTAGAGTAAGACATATAGACATACCCATTTCTGGAATCACCCTTTGCTGGAATCATACTGGAATGATAGCCATCTCACACCCGGCCAGGTGTGTGATGTGCCGGATTATCCATAGCCGTTTACATGTCGATCTCGGTATTTTAAAACACACTGCTAGAGTATAGGCCGGACTCACCCTGGAATTATTGATCACTAAGGCTGGAATCGTCCCTTACTGGATTCATCTTGTATGAGATTCATCCTGTACTGGACTTACATTGGAGTTACACTGGTCTGCATTGTTGCCTGGACTTTATATCATATTACCCTGGTTCAGCTAGTTCTATTTTTACAGTCTTCATTGCTATGATTCTTCTCTTGTTTAGTATTTACTTTCCTTGCACTTTATCTGTCTTTCTTACCATCACCTGAATATAAACTGCCATTTTCATCAATACAACTGTCTATAACTGCTTTATAGTTTTCTGTCATTTACTTGGGTTTACTAGATGAGATGTGCTCGTTCCTGTCCTGACTGGACCTGTTAAAAATTTTACAGATGATTGCCCTGAGGACACATGCCCTACATTTTACTGAGGAGATGGCTTAGCTACCTATGGCCCCGACACTCAGGAGTGATTGGGAGTTTAGTTAGTCTGTCTTGTTTTAGTTTTCCTGTTTAGATCTGGAGTTGTATATAAAGATTTGAGACTTGAGATGTATTTGAGATTATTCAGATGTTGATATTATTTCAGTAGTTTGTTGTCTTCAATTTCTTAGTTATATTCTGTGTTATCTTATCGTGCTTAGACTGTGATTGAGTTACACCATATCTTATACTTGTCCTCCGTTCGGAGTTGATCATGATGAGTACATTATATACTGCATGAGTTGATGGTTAGTTAGAGACTTAGAACAGCATTCTACCGCCGACACTGCGGCGTAGGCTGGGCGCTGTTACGTACTCGTACCCTCACAGTGGGTACGGGTCGTGACACGTTTTTAGTGGTGGCCCATGCAGGTCGAGAATCGCATTAGTGCGATATCGTGGTAGTACGACGACTTAGTTGTACTCTGCGAGCCTGCGATATGACTGAGAGATAGGCTTTACCGGAGAGGCACTCAATCACAGTTAGGAAAATTTTGCTTTAAATCATGCCATCTACATATCGTACTGATTTGCCTTCTTTGAAATAACTGTCCTCCTTTGATATATCGATTCCTGCTCAGTATTGACTTCCTTGTTCGATCTGTCTTCAGGATGGTGGAGACACGATCACATCGCTCTGGTGCAGCAATTGCTGTAGAGGGGACTGCCACCTCTCAGCCAGATCAGCAGGGCCAGGAGGCTGCAGCTCCTGCCACCTCTGCCCATATTGAGACTTTAGCAGCAACAGTAATGGATATGCCTTCACCAGCTCGGGGGCAGGACCCAGTCATCCCAGAGATGCAGTTCCAGCAGCCGCCGCCTACAGGACACGTGGATGCGGCTCAGATGTTTGCCTACTTCCAGCAGTTTATGGACCGGCAGCAGGCCCGACAGGACCGAGGCATGGAGTTGGCCCTTTCAGCAGTCGCAGCTCGACCAGTGATCCAGCAGCCGAGGACACCGGGGATAGAGCAGTTCCAGAAGATGAGCCCCAGAGACTTTCTGGGGACAGAGGGGATTTTATATGCTGACGAGTGGATCGAGCATATAGAGGAGATCTTTCGCCTGGCCCGGATACCGGCAGATCTCCAGATAGAGGCAGCAGCTAGCCGGATGCGAGATCTTGCTCGCACCTGGTATCAGTCAGACCCCAGGGTGGGGGTAGCTGGACAGACTTGGGAGGAGTTCAGGGGCTTCTTCAAGAAGAAGTTCTTTCCAGATTCAGCGCTCAGAGCCTTGGAGTCGCAGTTCGAGACTCTAGTTCAGGGGAGCCTGTCAGTGGAGAAGTACGCTGGGGAGTTTGGCCGCCTCGGCAGATTCGTAGAGGGCTTGAGCGAGACGGCGAAGGCCCAGAGGTTCCGGAAGGGTCTGGTCAAGGAAGTCAAGTCCCTGATCAAGGGCAACAGAGATGCCACTTTCGAGGAGATTTTGACGGGAGCTTTACTGGCTGAGGATGATCTTGAGCTGAGGCTCAAGAGGGGACGGGACGCTCACGGTACCAGCAGTAGCGGAGGCCAGGCCAAGAGGCCTCATGTGCAGATTCAGCAGACGCGGGCACCAGTGGGAGTTCACCAGGTGCAGCATCAGTATCGGGGTCAGGACCCGAAGGCAATCAGTTGTTCCTACTGCAAGAAGCCGGGACACATTTGGGAGCAGTGCAGGAAGAGGTTGAAGGTTTGCTATTTCTGTGGGTCAGCTGCCCACCAGAAGATAGATTATCCCATTGCACCTCCTTTTGAGGGGGCTAGGCCACCTGTAGCTCAGCACCAGAGGGATGGAGCTTTTGCGATGGCAGCCGAGGAGACTGACGTCGCAGGTGATGGATTAGCAGGTTTGACCTTCTTGTTCTTCCTCCCCACTTTCATATGTGATTTCTCTTAGTACCTGCCAGGATATTGCTTATGATTGCTAGATAGTGTAGCTCCCTGCTTGAGACTGTGGAATCATGACCAGTAGGATTGTATTGCTTCGACTTGATTGATTGGGGGTTTGACCTAGGAGAGGTGCGATCATCTTAATTTCGAGGACAAAATTTATATAAGGTGGGTAGGATTGTAACACCCAGTTTTCTAGATGAGGGTATTTTTGAAATTTTGTAATTATATTTATTATTTATTGATATTTATTTCACATTATGATTTTTAGTGATTTTTAATTATTTTTAAACTATTTAAAAACTATTTTAAGTCATGACTTGTGATTTTGGTGTGCAGCTAGTGAAACCGTAGAGACTGCACGACCTAGAGCCTAACCGTGTCATTAGGATATTTTAATTATCATTTTTAGTCTAGGGGTAATTTGGTTATTTTGACTTATTTGAATTATTTGGTGATTTATTGAATTGGTGAATTCTAGGTTGACCTTGACTTGTTGAGACCTAGTGGACTAGCCTAGAAGCTAACCGTAGTTATGACCACTTGGTTAGATTATGAAACCCTAGTTAACCTAAGTTAATGATACTCTAGTCATTAGGATTAAATTGGGGAAATAGAGATAATGAATAGGTTGGTTAATGACTTGTGATTTCATAAACCATGACTTATGGCTTAAGGCCCATAGAGGCCCATAACCCAATTAGTGAAACCAAAACCCTAACCCTAGCATTTATGGCCAGCCACCTAGGGTTCCACACCCCTATTTAATGTCTCTACCACTTAGGGCTAGCCTCCTTTAGAAAATAGCAAAGTTTGGAAATAGAGGTAAAACCCTTTCTTTCCCAATCCATAACTTCTCCATTTCAACTCCTTTTTCCTTCTAATTTCTTGCAATAGATCCTAATCTTTGTGTATTTCCTGACTATGGTGAGAAATTTCAGTGGAGGAGCAATTTGGAGGAGTTTGGGTGGCAAGAGAAACACCCCTCTTTGAAGCTTTTTGGGCTTTTTCACACACTTAGGTAATTCCTAATCCTCTCCATAAAATAGTAATTTAATTGCATGAATAGAAAGCCCTAGGAATACCCTAACTACTGGTATAGGTATTGCTAGGTTTCGTGTCCAATACATGTCCGTATCGGACACGTATCAGTGGGCATACTAGGTGTTCGACGAAATGCCATAAAGGATTTATTTTTCGTATTTTTGAATTCTAATTTCATGGATCTCTAGATTTAGGTATGAGTAGCAATGTTTGTGAAGACTGAGTTATTTTCGTATCTTTTTTTGTGTCGGTTTTGGACACGCACACGCACGCAGCAGGCTACGCACAGTGTCCTGCTGCTCGGGCACTGTAGCGGACACGACACGACGACTCAGGCCCTAAAAATTTGTGGACACGGAGGCCTAGTGACTGATACCATGCACGTAAAATTTCAGAAGACTTCATTGAGTGGTTCGAGAGATTTTCGACCCGCACTGTTTTCCTCTCTGTTGCACACACGCACAGACACACGTCTGATACGCACGATTTTCTTGGACACGACGCACTTTGGACACAATGCAGACACTTCTGCACCTAGCCCTACTATGGAAGAACCCACGTGCACGAGCACGAGGCACGTGTCGCCTTGTGTCGAGAGCACGAGGGCTCGACACGGCTGCACGAGGCCATGATTGCACTGTTTTTCTGACACAGTTATTTAGTTAGCTTTAACACGAATGTGTCCACTTCGTAGACACGTATAGGCTTGTGGGGACACGTGCACATGTGTTAGATGTTTACCAACCACTAGTTTGTATTTTTTTAGCATGATTTCAGTTTGGAATTATCTTTTCCCCCACTGCACTGATACAAGCCATTGTTTTCAATTTTCTGAAGTTTTAAATTATTTTTGAACTGTTTTATTGATGCTAATCACTATATTAATTCCCCCACATGTGTACTAGGCTATTTTACTGATTTGTTATCGACTAGTGTGGAGTTTTGGACTTTGAATGGATTTTGAGACTGCGATATGAAGAGTCAACTGATACATTGATTGTTCATCCTAAAAATTATTCTATTAACTGAGGTTGACTTCTGATTTAATTTCCATAATTAAACTGATTTTAATACTTGGATTTCCCTGTTAGAATCAATTTCATGTGTTAGCTACTAGGGACTGAATTTATGAACTGAAATGTTTTCCTATCTAATGATTCATGAGTTGTTCAAAATCCTGAGATTTTGATAAGGGGTTTTCGAATTTGTGTGGGGGTTAAACATATGCACTGTCATTACATGTGCACTGTGTTTAGACTGATTTGGAATTTTTCTTGATTTCAATTTTGTAATACTCACTGAGATAGGTTCATGTTTTTGGTTCAATGGTTTCAGTTTTCAAATTTGTTTTGGGATGCTGAGATTTAAATTTGGTTGGATATATGAACTGTCATTCCCTGATATTAATTATATCTCACTGAATCCCTGTCATTCACACACAATGCATATTTTTTCTTGAGAAATTATCTACACAAATGCACGGTTTGATTTCACACACTCATGCACCACTTGCTCTGCACACCATTGTCACTTGAAACACTTGTTGAACTGTTTTCTGAGAATTCACACATTCCTTCTTCTCAGTGCCCATTTGCTTATGTTTGCTTGATGTTTTAGCATGAAACCCCCCACTTTCTTTCAACTGAATCAAAAACTGAATTGAGTTTGATGAATGGATGGACTGTCATTGAACTTTTAATACATTGTTTTCCTGAGAATACACTAGCTGCATTCCTGAGAATTAATACCATGTTTTCCTGAGATTTCACACCCTTCACTAACCAAGCTACTGTCATGACACCCCACTGTTCTGACTCCTGAAAATACTGATGTATGCACACTGTCACTTGAAATTGTTTTTCCTGAGATTTTGTGCACATATATTCCTGACACTACAACCTGTACATCACTGAACTGGTATACTAATGCTATTTACTGAAATCAGTGCACACACCCATGGTTTGATTTTCTGAGAACTTGAAATTTGGAATGTAGACATGTTAGGAATGATTTGGATTGGGAATTTTGGTTCTGAGTTATGTTGGTGTTGATTTCCACAAAATCCTGAGACATTGCTGGCTGAACAGAGAGTGTGTTACCTGAGTTTCTAATTCACATAAACTGTCTCTTGGTTTGAACTCATTGAAACCTGGGACTGAAATCTGGGAGCATATGTTTGTACACTTCTAGACACACAACTCTAACCCTTTCACCCACATAGCTCCTTGAACACACACATGATTGTATCCCTGTTAGACAGTCTCTACTGTGCAGTCCTACATATATGTATGTTCAGTCACTTCATAGTTCTATTCTCTGATATTGCACTCACTCACTCTACATGCTCCACACACACACACATGGACTGAAACCTATCTCTAAACACACCATGCCATATTCCTATTGACTTGATATACCCTATTACACACTAACCTATCAAACATGTCACATGACACACATACATATGCATTGCCCCTATCTTCTATATATATATATATATATATATATATATATATATATATATATATATATATATATATATATATATATATATATATATATATATATTTTTTTTTAAATATATATATATATATATATATATATATATATATTTATATATATATATATATATATATATATATATATATATATATATATATATATATATATATATATATTTATATAAAATATATATATATATATATATATATATATATATTTTATGTAAATATATATATATATATATATATATATATATATATATATATATATATATATATATATATATATATATATATGTGTGGTATATAGCTTGTGTGATATATGTAGTATAATATAAATATTTTACATTGTCCATATAATTAGAATGTATGTATATATATATGGGAATTGATATGTGTGTATTGCCTATATGGTGTATGGCATATAGTTTAGGTAGCACAGCTTATGGGGGGTCCTTTGTGTAGTCTTGTGTGCATGGAATATATACACATGAGTGTTGGGTAATGTAGACTAGTGTGACTTGAATTGGTGTGTGTTTGCTAGCCTAGGCTTGGTTAGGCCTAGTGAGACTTGACTGGACTAGGATGGACCTAGTTGACTAGAGTGTTGACCTAGTTTGACCTAGACAGTTGACCAGGTTTGACTTAGAGTTGACTTTGACCTATATTGGCTTAGAAATCATGTAGTTTGCATTGTAGCTTTCAATTCTCTTGTATTTTACATATCATGACCCATATTACTCTATTTAGGACATTGTGACTCTGGTGCAGGCATCTGATATTATACTACTCTTGTCAGAGTATCAGGCGAGTACATTCTTTAATAGTTCTCTCATTTATTTGTCAATTACTGTATTTCAGTTCTAGTTAGCTGTATGTGATTCTCTGTTACAAATACGTACTATTATTTCTGGATTCATGTATACGACACACATTTATTTTCTGGCCTCTATTACTGGTATCATCATTTCCGGCTTCTATTACTGGAATCATTTACTGGAATCATCCCGGAATCATTTACTGGTATCACTGTACTTGGCTGGACTCATCTTGAATCATTGTGTCGGAATTCTGGATTCACTTGCTGGGAGGGGAAATACTAGAGTAAGACATATAGACATACCCATTTCTGGAATCACCCTTTGCTGGAATCATACTGGAATGATAGCCATCTCACACCCGGCCAGGTGTGTGATGTGCCGGATTACCCATAGCCGTTTACATGTCGATCTCGGTATTTTAAAACTCACTGCTAGAGTATAGGCCGGACTCACCCTGGAATTATTGATCACTAAGGCTGGAATTGTCCCTTACTGGATTCATCTTGTATGAGATTCATCCTGTACTGGACTTACATTGGAGTTACACTGGTCTACATTGTTGCCTGGACTTTATATCATATTACCCTGGTTCAGCTAGTTCTATTTTTACAGTCTTCATTGCTATGATTCTTCTCTTGTTTAGTATTTACTTTCCTTGCACTTTATCTGTCTTTCTTACCATCACCTGAATATAAACTGCCATTTTCATCAATACAACTGTCTATAACTGCTTTATAGTTCTCTGTCATTTACTTGGGTTTACTAGATGAGATGTGCTCGTTCCTGTCCTGACTGGACCTGTTGAAAATTTTACAGATGATTGTCCCGAGGACACATGCCCTATATTTTGCTGAGGAGATGGCTTAGCTACCTATGGCCCCGACACTCAGGAGTGATCGGAAGTTTAGTTAGTCTGTCTTGTTTTAGTTTTCCTGTTTAGATCTGGAGTTGTATATAGAGATTTGAGACTTGAGATGTACTTGAGATTATTCAGATGTTGATATTATTTCAGTAGTTTGTTGTCTTCAATTTTTTAGTTATATTCTGTGTTATCTTATCGTGCTTAGACTGTGATTGAGTTACACCATATCTTATACTTGTCCTCCGTTCGGAGTTGATCATGATGAGTATATTATATACTGCATGAGTTGATGGTTAGTTAGAGACTTAGAACAGCGTTCTACCGCCGACACTGCGGTGTAGGCTGGGCGCTGTTACGTACTCGTACCCTCACAGTGGGTGCGGGTCGTGACACGTTTTTAGTGGTGGCCCATGCAGGTCGAGAATCGCATTAGTGCGATATCTTGGTAGTACGGCGACTTAGTTGTACTGCTGCGAGCCTGCGATAGGACTGAGAGATAGGCTTTACCGGAGAGGCACTCAATCACAGTTAGGAAAATTCTGCTTTAAATCATGCCATCTACATATCGTACTGATTTGCCTTCTTTGAAATAACTGTCCTCCTTTGATATATCGATTCCTGCTCAGTATTGACTTCCTTGTTCGATCTGTCTTCAGGATGGTGGAGACACGATCACATCGCTCTGGTACAGCAATTGCTGTAGAGGGGACTGCCACATCTCAGCCAGATCAGCAGGGCCAGGAGGCTGCAGCTCCTGCCACCTCTGTCCATATTGAGACTTCAGCAGCAGCAGTAAGGAATATGCCTTCACCAGCTCGGGGGCAGGACCCAGTCATCCCAGAGATACAGTTCCAGCAGCCGCCGCCTACAGGACACGTGGATGCGGCATAGATGTTTGCCTACTTCCAACAGTTTATGGACCGGCTGCAGGCCCGACAGGACCGAGGCATGGAGTTGGCCCTTTCAGCAGTCGCAGCTCGACCAGTGATCCAGCAGCCGAGGACACCGGGGATAGAGCAGTTCCAGAAGATGAGCCCAGAGACTTCCTGGGGACAGAGGGGATTTTATATGCTGACGAGTGGATCGAGCATATAGAGGAGATCTTTCGCCTGGCCCGGATACCGGCAGATCTCCAGATAGAGGCAGCAGCTAGCCGGATGCGAGATCTTGCTCGCTCCTGGTATCAGTCAGACCCCAGGGTGGGGGTAGCTGGACAGACTTGGGAGAAGTTCAGGGCTTCTTCAAGAAGAAGTTCTTTCCAGATTCAGCGCTCAGAGCCTTGGAGTCGCAGTTCGAGAGTCTAGTTCTGGGGAGCCTGTCAGTGGAGGAGTACGCTGGGGAGTTTGGCCGCCTCAGCAGATTCGTAGAGGGCTTGAGCGAGGCGGCGAAGGCCCAGAGGTTCCGGAAGGGTCTGGTCAAGGAAGTCAAGTCCCTGACCAAGGGCAACAGGGATGCCACTTTCGAGGAGATTTTAACGGGAGCTTTACTGGCTGAGGATGATCTTGAGCTGAGGCTCAAGAGGGGACGGGACGCTCACGGTACCAGCAGCAGCGGAGGCCAGGCCAAGAGGCCTCATGTGCAGATTCAGCAGACGCAGGCACCAGTGGAAGTTCAGCAGGTGCAGCATCAGTATCGGGGTCAGGACCCGAAGGCGATCAGTTGTTCCTATTGCAAGAAGCCGGAACACATTTGGGAGCAGTGCAGGAAGAGGTTGAAGGTTTGCTATTTCTGTGGGTCAGCTGCCCACCAGAAGATAGATTGTCCCATTGCACCTCCTTTTGAGGGGGCTAGGCCACCTGTAGCTCAGCACCAGAGGGATGGAGCTTTTGCGATGGCAGCCGAGGAGACTGACGTCGCAGGTGATGGATTAGCAGGTTTGACCTTCTTGTTCTTCCTCCCCACTTTCATGTGTGATTTCTCTTAGTACCTGCCAGAATATTGCTTATGATTGCTAGATAGTGTAGCTACCCTGCTCGAGACTGTGGAATCATGACCAGTAGGATTGTATTGCTTCAACTTGATTGATTGGGGTTTGACCTAGGAGAGGTGCGATCATCTTAATTTCGAGGACAAAATTTTTATAAGGTGGGTAGGATTGTAACACCCAATTTTCTAGATGAGGGTATTTTTAAAATTTTGTAATTATATTTATTATTTATTGATATTTATTTCAAATTATGATTTTTAGTGATTTTTAATTATTTTTAAACTATTTAAAAACTGTTTTAAGTCATGACTTGTGATTTTGGTGTGCAGCTAGTGAAACCGTAGAGACTGCATGACCTAGAGCCTAACCGTGTCATTAGGATGTTTTAATTATCATTTTTAGTCTAGGGGTAATTTGGTTATTTTGACTTATTTGAATTATTTGGTGATTTATTGAATTGGTGAATTCTAGGTTGACCTTGACTTGTTGAGACCTAGTGGACTAGCCTAGAAGCTAACCCTAGTTATGACCACTTGGTTAGATTATGAAACCCTAGTTAACCTAAGTTAATGATACTCTAGTCATTAGGATTAAATTGGAAAAATAGAGATAATGAATAGGTTGGTTAATGACTTGTGATTTCATAAACCATGACTTATGGCTTAAGGCCCATAGAGGCCCATAACCCAATTAGTGAAACCAAAACCCTAACCCTAGCATTTATGGCCAGCCACCTAGGGTTCCACACCCCTATTTAATGTCTCTACCACTTAGGGCTAGCCTCCTTTAGGAAATAGCAAAGTTTGGAAATAGAGGTAAAACCCTTTTTTCCCCAATCCATAACTTCTCCATTTTAACTCCTTTTTCCTTCTAATTTCTTGCTATAGATCCTAATCTCTGTGTATTTCCTGACTATGGTGAGAAATTTCAGTGGAGGAGCAATTTGGAGGAGTTTGGGTGGCAAGAGAAACACCCCTCTTTGAAGCTTTTTGGGCTTTTTCACACACTTAGGTAATTCCTAATCCTCTCCATAAAATAGTAATTTAATTGCATGAATAGGAAGCCCTAGGAATACCCTAACTACTGGTATAGGTATTGCTAGGTTTCGTGTCCAATACGTATCCGTATCGGACACGTATCAGTGGGCATACTAGGTGTTCGTCGAAATGCCACAAAGGATTTATTTTTTGTATTTTTGAATTCTAATTTCATGGATCTCTAGATTTAGGTATGAGTAGCAATGTTTGTGAAGACTGAGTTATTTTCGTGTCTTTTTTTGTGTCGGTTTTGGACACGCACACGCACGCAGCAGGCTACGCACAGTGCCCTGCTGTTCGGGCACTGTAGCAGACACGACACAACGACTCAGGCCCTAAAAATTTGTGGACACGGAGGCCTAGTGACTGACACCATGCACGTAAAATTTTAGAGGACTTCATTGAGTGGTTCGAGAGATTTTCGACCTGCACTGTTTTCCTCACTGTTGCACACACGCACAGACACGCGTCTGATACGCATGATTTTCTTGGACACGACGCACTTTGGACACAATGCAGACACTTGTGCACCTAGCCCTACTATGGGCGAACCTACGTGCACGAGCACGAGGCACGTGTCACCTTGTGTCGAGAGCACGAGGGCTCGACACGGCTGCACGAGGCCATGATTACACTGTTTTTCTGACACAGTTATTTAGTTAGCTTTGACACGAATGTGTCCACTTCGTGGACACGTATAGGCTTGTGGGGACACGTGCACATGTGTTAGATGTTTACCAACCACTAGTTTGTATTTTTTAGCATGATTTCAGTTTGGAATTATCTTTTCCCCCACTGCACTGATACAAGCCATTGTTTTCAATTTTCTGAAGTTTTAAATTATTTTTGAACTGTTTTATTGATGCTAATCACTATATTAATTCCCCCACATGTGTACTAGGCTATTTCACTGATTTGTTATCGACTAGTGTGGAGTTTTGGACTTTAAATGGATTTTGAGACTGCTAGATGAAGAGTCAACTGATACATTGATTGTTCATTCTGAAAATTGTTCTATTAACTGAGGTTGACTTCTGATTTAATTTCCATAATTAAACTAATTTTAGTACTTGGATTTCCTTGTTAGAATCAATTTCATGTGTTAGCTACTAGGGACTGAATTTATGAACTGAAATGTTTTCCTATCTAATGATTCATGAGTTGTTCGAAATCCTGAGATTTTGATAAGGGGTTTTCGAATTTGTGTGGGGGTTAAACATATGCACTGTCATTTACATGTGCACTGTGTTCAGACTGATTTGGATTTTTTTTTGATTTCAATTTTGTAATACTCACTGAGATAGGTTCATGTTTTTGGTTCAATGGTTTGAGTTTTCAAATTTGTTTTGGGATGCTGAGATTTGAATTTGGTTAGATATATGAACTGTCATTCCCTGATATTAATTATATCTCACTGAATCCCTGTCATTCACACACAATGCATATTTTTTTCCTGAGAAATTATCACACAAATTGTCACTTGACACACTTGTTGAACTGTTTTCTGAGAATTCACACATTCCTTCTTCTCACTGCCCATTTGCTTATGTTTCCTTGATGTTTTAGCATGAAACCCCCACTTCCTTTCAACTAAATCAAAAACTGAATTGAGTTTGATGAATGGATGGACTGTCATTGAACTTTTAATACATTGTTTTCCTGAGAATACACTAGCTGCATTCCTGAGAATTAATACCATGTTTTCCTGAAATTTCACACCCTTCACTAACCAAGCTACTGTCATGACACCCCATTGTTCTGACTCCTTAAAATACTGATGTATGCACACTGTCACTTGAAATTGTTTTTCCTGAGATTTTGTGCACATATATTCCTGACACTACAACCTGTACATCACTGAACTGGTATACTAATGCTATTTACTGAAATTAGTGTACACACCCATGGTTTGATTTTCTGAGAACTTGAAATCTGGAATGTAGACATGTTAGGAATGATTTGGATTGGGAATTTTGGTTCTGAGTTATGTTGGTGTTGATTTCCACAAAATCCTGAGACTTTGTTGGCTGAACAGAGAGTGTGTTACCTGAGTTTCTAATTCACATAAACTGTCTCTTGGTTTGAACTCATTGAAACCTGGGACTGAAATCTGGGAGCATATGTTTGTACACTTCTAGACACACAACTCTAACCCTTTCACCCACATAGCTCCTTGAACACACACATGATTGTATCCCTGTTAGACAGTCCCTACTGTGCAGTCCTACATATATGCATGTTCAGTCACTTCATAGTTCTATTCTCTGATATTGCACTCACTCACTCTACATGCTCTACACACACACACATGGACTGAAACCTATCTCTAAACACACCATGCCATATTCCTATTGACTTGATACACCCTATTACACACTAACCTATCAAACATGTCACATGACACACATACGTATGCATTGCCCCTATCTTCTATGTATATATATATATATATATATATTTAAAATATATATATATATATATATATATATATATATATATATATATATATATATATATATATATATATATATATATATATATATATATATATATATGTGGTATATAGCTTGTGTGATATATGTAGTATAATATAGATATTTTACATTGCCCATATAATTAGAATGTATGTATATATATATGGGAATTGATATGTGTGTATTGCCTATATGGGTGTATGGCATATAGTTTAGGTAGCACAGCCTACGGGGGGTCCTTTGTGTAGTCTTGTGTACATGGAATATATACACATGAGTGTTGGGTAATGTAGACTAGTGTGACTTGAATTGGTGTGTATTTGCTAGCCTAGGCTTGGTTAGGCCTAGTGAGACTTGACTGGACTAGGATGGACCTAGTTGACTAGAGTGTTGACCTAGTTTGACCTAGACAGTTGACCAGGTTTGACTTAGAGTTGACTTTGACCTAGATTGGCTTAGAAATCATGTAGTTTGCATTGTAGCTTTCAATTCTCTTGTATTTTACATATCATGACCCATATTATTCTGTTTAGGACATTGTGACTCTGGTGCAGGCATCTGATATTACACTACTCTTGTCAGAGTATCAGGCGAGTACATTCTCTGATAGTTCTCTCATTTATTTGTCAATTACTGTATTTCAATTCTAGTTAGCTGTATGTGATTCTTTGTTACAAACACGTACTGTTATTTTTGGATTTATGTATACGACACACATTTATTTTCTGGCCTCTATTACTGGTATCATCATTTCTGGCTTCTATTACTGGAATCACCCCGGAATCATTTACTGGTATCACTATACTTGGCTGGACTCATCTTGAATCATTGTGTCGGAATTCTGGATTCACTTGCTGGGAGGGGAAATACTAGAGTAAGACATGTAGACATACCCCATTTCTGGAATCACCCTTTGCTGGAATCATACTGGAATGATAGCTATCTCACACCCGGCCAGGTGTGTGATGTGCCGGATTATCCATAGCCGTTTATATGTCGATCTCGGTATTTTAAAACACACTGCTAGAGTATAGGCTGGACTCACCCTGGAATCATTGATCACTAAGACGGGAATCGTCCTTTACTGGATTCATCTTGTATGAGATTCATCCTGTACTGGACTTACATTGGAGTTACACTGGTCTACATTGTTGCCTGGACTTTATATCATATTACCCTGGTTCAGCTAGTTCTATTTTTATAGTCTTCATTGCTATGATTCTTCTCTTGTTTAGTATTTACTTTTCTTGCACTTTATCTGTCTTTCTTACCATCACCTGAATATAAACTGTCATTTTCATCAATACAACTGTCTATAACTGCTTTATAGTTCTCTGTCATTTACTTGGGTTTACTAGATGAGATGTGCTCGTTCCTGTCCTGACTGGACCTGTTGAAAATTTTACAGATGATTGCCCTGAGGACACATGCCCTACATTTTATTGAGGAGATGGCTTAGCTACCTATGGCCCCGACACTCAGGAGTGATCGGGAGTTTAGTTAGTCTGTCTTGTTTTAGTTTTCCTGTTTAGATCTGGAGTTGTATATAGAGATTTGAGACTTGAGATGTATTTGAGATTATTCAGATGTTGATATTATTTCAGTAGTTTGTTGTCTTCAATTTCTTAGTTATATTCTGTGTTATCTTATCGTGCTTAGACTGTGATTGAGTTGCACCATATCTTATACTTGTCCTCCGTTTGGAGTTGATCATGATGAGTACATTATATACTGCATGAGTTGATGGTTAGTTAGAGACTTAGAACAGCGTTCTACCGCCGACACTGCGGCGTAGGCTGGGCGCTGTTACGTACTCGTACCCTCACAGTGGGTGCGGGTCGTGACATCAATATAGGTTCATGATAGATCTAATCTAAGTCTGACGGTATGACAACAATAGTCCGGTTGGCTGTTGCTTGCCTAGAAACAGTTTGGGATTTGAGAGGATGTAGGATTTTTGCATGCTGGACTTTGTACGAAAGTGACAAGTAAATTTCTTATTGATTTCAACACGTTCTTGCCCCTATATTTAAAGGTTTCATAAAGGGTATCTTGGTAAATACTCCGATTTCCAAGTTAGGGTTTGAGTACGAATCCTTCCAATCTCATCATTGATTTTTTGTAGAATCTTCTAGACAATTCAAGACTCTTATAGAACCTACCATACAATTCTGTTTTTATGTCATATTACGTCCCGCCTACACTTACGACATGGATAATATGAGAAGTCATATTCGTCATAGTAACTGTCTCTTTTTCGTCTGTTAACACTCATGTGGACCAAGTAGGACTCCTTTACTCACAGACCAGCTTGTGAAATAAATTTTTAAGTGTAATAGGTCGGACAACATAGGATGTTATGTTACTCTCCTCATGGTATTTTTTGAGTGACAGATTTCTTATTTATCATAAACTATCTTCATGAGTGATTCACTGTGCTTAATCTATGATCGTCGCAACCTTTGGGTTCACTAAATGTATATAGTCTAAGTGTGGATGCACACTCAGAAGATACTATAATGCCCTAATATTTGAAGACTTATTACTTTACTCACATGAAGGATATCTCTGTTGACATTAGCATAGTTAATCCATTAGAAAATCCTTGTTAGTGTCGTGTTCAATGAACTCGTTGAACTAAATGAGAACTCGTACTCTCGCTATGGTGTCAGCTACACCATAGCATTATAAGATAAGCTGGACTCATGAGTTCGACGCACAATACACCAACCTATTCGGTTTCACCAATATCTTTCTTGGTATACCTTTGGCCAAGAACATGTCTTAGAGCGTAACTTAAGGGATTTATATCGTATCCAAATCATTTCATGACAGTACGAAATTCATTGCTTTTGGCCCTGAAACTTTATTACATTATCATCAATTTTGTTGGTATAATCTAAATATGATAAATATAATGTCATTAGATTAATAATCAAAATGTCTGTTAAATCTAGTAATATTTGTAGAATTGAAATACCTTTCAAATGGGATGTGAATTGGTTGTGAAGGCATATCACTATGAACTCTGTTGGTTATTACCACTTTACTAGTGGATTCTACACTTTCTCCGGGGACTACTTGATTACTTGTTGATGCAAGAAAGAAATAGTGGTCAAATATGTTATCTAGACTTGGATACGGGTGTCGGATAAGTGTACATATTCAAGAGTTAGACCCTTCAAACTTATAGAATAGGAATAATGAGATGATTATTATTGATGAGAGACTACATATATATAGGAGAGGCTAGCCTCCTCTCATATTATTCTAAGCAATGTGGGACTAAAGCCCATTAACTCATAAATCTAATATAACACTTAACACCCTCCCTCAAACTGGAGCATAGATGTCAATCATGCCCAGCTTGTTACATAAAAATTGAACCCGAGGACCCAGAAGAGGCTTTGTGAAGATATCAGCTATCTGGTCGCCGGTCCTCACATGTTGAAACTTTATCACTCCCTTTGTATATTCATCACGAACAAAATGAATGTCAATTTCAATATGTTTCGTCCGTTCATTAAATACTGGGTTTGTGGCAATGTGAATAGCAGACTGGTTATCCCAACATAGATCTGCCACTTGAGACCCTGCGTCTTCTTCCAGTTCTTGTAGGAGATGCTTCATATATAATATCTCTGACGTGCTATGAGCAATAGCTCGATATTCTGCTTCTGAGCTTGAGCGTGCTATCACACTTTGTTTCTTGCTCTTCCATGATACTAGATTTCTGCCAATAAATACTAAGTAGCCAGATGTAGACCGTCTATCTGTCAGGCTTGCTCCCCAGTCAGCATCAGTAAAATACTCAATGTGAGTGTGTCCATTATTCTCCATTAGAATTTCTTTTCCTGGATTCTTTACTAGATAACACAGAATTCTGAGAACTGCCTGCCAGTGTAGAATTCTTGGAGAAGTCATAAATCTACTTGCAATACTCACTGCAAAAGAAATGTCCGGACGCGTCATAACCGCCAAGTAGTTGAGTTTTCCAACTACTCGAAGATACTGATCTGGATTGGTCATCAGGACCCCTTCGTCTGGAAGTAACTTCGTCCCTGGATCCATAGGTGAGCTTGCTCCCTTTGCTTGCATCATGCCTGCATCATTTAGTATGTCCAGCACATACTTTCTTTGAGATATTACAATATTTCGCTTACCCCGTGTGACCTCAATGTCCAAGAAATAGTTCAAGGATCCCATATCCTTGGTTTGAAATTATTTTCTAAGAAACTTTTTGAGACTTGCAATACCCTGACTGTCATCTCCCGTGATTACAATATCATCAACATAGACACTAAGGAGTATTCTTCCAGCAGATGTGTGTTGATAGAAGATTGAATGGTCCTTCTTTGATTGACACATGCCAAATTAAGTAACAACATGTGTAAATCGACCAAACCATGCACGAGGTGATTGTTTCAGACCATAGAGGCCTTCCTCAGATGACACACTTTACCCTCCCTTACAACGAACCCGGGAGGTTGCATCACATATACCTCTTCATCAAGATCTCCATGGAGAAAAGCATTCTTTATATCTAGCTGAAGTAACGGCCAGTCATATCGAATGGCCAAGGCTATGAGGACACGAACGGATGTTATTTTGGCCACAGGAGAGAATGTCTCGAAGTAATCCTCACCATAGGTTTGAGAGTATCCTTTGGCCACCAGACGAGCCTTCAGTCGATCAAGAGTGCCATCCGATTTTACCTTAATCATGAACACCCATTTGCAGCCGACTGCCTTTTACCAGTAGGTAAGTCGACTAAGTCCTAAGTATGATTCTTCTGGAGAGCTTTCATCTCCTCGTTCATGGCAGCACGCCAACCAGGATATCAGAGACCCTCCTCAGCGGTATTGGGGATCTGAATCCCGTTAATAGTAGCCACCAGAGACTGAGTGTGACTGGTAAGTCCTTTGTAGCTGTCAACATACTTGAGATGATCACGATAGGCACGACGAGGACGTTCTGGAGGCGGAACCGCCGGAGCTGCTGGTGGAACTGGTGGAGTTGCTGGTAGAACAGATGGAGGCAACTCATTGGAGCCAGAGCTGCTGGTAGAACCAGAGGAGGATGATTCTATGGGTGATGTCGACAATGGCTAAATCGGTGTATGTGGACCATCTGCCTGAAAGACTGGCTCGGTAAGGGAGGGCACTCGTACGGGAAGCTGTTGTGTTTGAGGAGGAAATAACAAAAAATCCTCTTTTGGATAGACCAGAGGAGCCGGACCCGTTGATTGTAGGAATGGTAGAAATTTTGTTATATCAGAATACACCAACTCAAAAGGAGCGGAAGCAATTTTATTTGGACTCACCGGATAAGGAACCCGATAATGCTTAGCTAAACTACGTGGCTCAAAATAAAAAGAAGAGGGAATATCTAAGATGGGTATATTTTTTGGAGAGCTTATGACTATGGATGGCCTAACCGACAATGTAACTCGACAAGATCGAGTTTCATGCTGGCACAGACAATAGAAGGAGTTGCGTCAAATAGGTACAAGCCTCCAGCCACATGTCCCTTACCGATAGTCTTTCCAATTTTCAGGTCCTGAAAAATACAACCATCAGGAAAAACTGTTATAGAGCAATGTAGTTCACGAGTAATTTGACTAATAGAAATTAAAATGAACGGGTTCCCAGGAGTAAGCAGTACAGAATTGAGTGACAGTCCAGAAGAAAGATTGGCACTTCCACGGCCTCGGACTGTTAGGGAACCGCTATTAGCAACAGTAATGCTAGAAGCACAACGTACAGGTACATAATCATATATCATATCTGCATCACCAGTCATGTAAGAGGATGCACCAGAGTCAATTATCCATTGCTTAGATTTTACTATGCACGCGGCTGAGTATCCGGCTGTGGAACCAGATGTGGATGCTTCACCACGACGTTGAGCCTAGAAATCAAGGAACTCTGTATATGAGACCGAAGTCATCTGAATAGATCGGAAACCATCATCAGGGGTATCAGTGGTGATATTAGCAACAGATGACTTAGTGCATTGCCAATAGAAATGGCTAAGCTGACTACAGTTAAAGCATGTGCGCGGTCTTTCTCCATCACGACCGCTATTGCCCCGTCCTCCATCACGACCAGCATTACGGCCACGCTGTCGGCCGCCACGACCACTACGAAATCCTGTATGAGCGGCCAGAGAGCAGAACAATCAGCATAAGTATCACCCGGAGTGGTCTCAATGACTTTGGCTGCCCGAAGGACATGATAGTGTACTTCTAACATGGACGGTTCATCAGATCCAGCAATAATCTGAGAACGAGCAGAGTTCGTATCAGGACGGAGAGAGGCGAGATAAGCCATGACATGAAGCTGCTCACGTTGAGCCCGTGCTTCATTAATATCCGACGTAAGAGGTAATACGCGGTCGATCTCATCCGTCATAGCCTTGAAGGCCCGAAAATGATCTTTATGAAATTTGTCTCCTTGATTTGCTCGGTAAAAACCGTCGACCGAGTCATACATACGAGACAAATCGCGTTTACCATCAAACGCCGTCGCCAACATTTTCCATAACTTCTTTACGGAGTCCGTATTTTGAACCATGTCTTCTACCGATGGTTCCATGGAATTCATTAACTGTGTAAACAGTCGACTATCATCTACCTCCCATTGCTCAAAGATGGGATCATCGTCTGCTGGAGGATTGTCAATCAGATGTTTGGACAACCGTATTCCTCGAAGTGTCTTCTCGACCTTCTTTCTCCATGTCGAGTAGCCCTCGGTCCCTTCCAACCGTCGATCGATAATTCGAATGGAGGAAATCGTCGTGCTAGTGCCCGCTAGTGTGTTGCTGATACTAGTATCTGTGGCACTGCTATTCGCCGTAGAGTCTACCATTTATCAGAGATTCGACTGTCGATTTGTTCTTTCCACTTGATAAACACAGCAACTCTGCAAATGAGCTAAAAACGGAGCCATAACCGGCATACGTGCATAGAAAGCAGAGAGTGTGGATCACAAGCCAGGACAGAGAGATAACCCATAGTAACCTCTGATAGATCCTGGTGTGAAGATCAAGAAAGAAACAAAGATTCATGCACAACAAACCATATGTGTGCTCTTTGTTAAATTTTCAGCATTGATGGGCAGAGGTTCCAACAAATATTTCCCCTCTGAGAATCCCAACAATAATTTTTGTTGTTAAGAAACTAAACTAGGGTTTGGAGGGAGTGGGTGGCGGCTGACGGAAGGAGAGGGTTAGGGTTCGGGATTGGAGGCATCGAAGGGCTGACCGGGGGGGTCAGCAAGTCGGAGGGGGGGCAACAGCAGCGGGGGGGGGGGGGGGGGGGTGGGGTGAAGGCTAGGGTTTTTTGTGGAGATTAGGATTTTGTGGAGAGAGGAAGAGTGGGGAGGGGGGTGACTGCTAGGGTTTTGACTCTGATACCATGTAGAATAGGAATAATGAGATGATTATTATTGATGAGAGACTACATATATATAGGAGAGTCTAGCCTCCTCTCCTATTATTCCAAGCGATGTGGGACTAAAGCCCATTAACTCATAACTCTAATATAACACTTAACAAAACTCATAATTAAAGGATATGTGCATTCGGTTGAAAATGATCCAAAAATTGGGTACGGGTACGGAGATACCCTATTAATATTTATATATATATATTGCTAAATAAATATGATGTAAAATAAATATCTATTTGATCTCAGAATTTGATTTCTTCATATAACTTCTCTCCACCCAAACAAAATCTTGAAACAATCATAATTTTGTTTTAAAAAGTTTGAAAACATTTCTCTTCCCTCCTCTTTCTCCTCTCTCCAGCTTAAAAACGTTTCCACTGCCCTCTTTAGCATATCAACACCATCTAGTCTCTCGCACTCTGCATTTACAGAAATTCGAAAAACTTTTATCTACCGTCTCGACGCCACTTCTCAATTTTTTTTGGGGGGGGGGGAAATGATAGATGAAACGTTTGTGGATTTTTCATTCTCCATATAGGGAGAGAGAATCCCAAACCAAATCAAGATAAATGTCTGTATTCCTTCAAATATTTGTGATTTATCAAATATGTTTTTCCATCTTATTTTTTTTTCTTTGAGCATGCCTTCCCCCATGAACTTCTTCTTCATTTTGTCGTGTCTGTTGGTCACCTTGACAAGTCCAAACATGATCCTGTACCCATACCCATGTTGGGTCGTGTCGACCTTGGTACCTCGGCCTAAATTGCCGAGTCCATGTAACATAGGTGGTCACACGCTCTTTGGCCGAGGTTGACTATTGTTATGTCACTACCAAAATTCATCGCTTTAGCGACGGCCTGTTAGCGACGGATTAAGTCCGTCGCTAGTAGCGATGTGTCATTAACTTTAGCGACGGATACGGCCGTCGCTAAGACGATGTGTCATTAACTTTCTGATACGCGCTTTGACGGAAATCCGTCGGTAATTCGTCGCGAGATGTACGAGTATGGTTGACGGAAATCCGTCACGAAATCGTCTCTGGGCGACAACTTGGCGACGGATTGTTTTTGGCGACGAGACTTTTCCCGACGGATGTTTTTGCCCAAAATCCGTCGGCCATCCGTCGGCATTGCCATTTACCGACGGCCGGACGACGGATACGGCCGTTGCAAAAGCGATGAATTTTGGTAGTGTGTGGCACATGTGCACCTGTAGCTTAAAATCCTTCTCACAAATCTTGTTGTATCTCTTACCTCCTACATCCCTACATTGTGGCAACAAAGTCGTCATTCACATTGTTGCCATTCCATCATCCATTGGCGCCCAAACAAGTTGAGGTAATCGGCACTTCATATTGTAATAAGATGTAGCTCCAAGAAGTTAGTATTCATCATGTTCCTGTTGCTACGTGATCGACTGATCTACTCCAAGAAGCTCTTTCTTGACCCCTCTCTTTGAAAACTTCAAAGTTACTTTTAATTAATTTTGGTTTGATTGATATCTATATTCCAACTTGCGCTCAAACTTTGCCTGGGAGTGTTAAAGTGTTACTCTTCTACTGCCATATTGTTTCTCCTTGTACTCCCTCCTTAGTCCCACATTGGTTAGGAACTAAAGCGGAAAAAAACATTAACCTACTACTATGAAAAGCTATTCATTCACTGCCGTCAATAAAACTTTATCCCATCAAGTTGGCTCCATTCTCAAGATACCTCAATAATGACACCTATGCCTTATTTTACTTCAGTACTTAGTATTTCAGTTTTTTTCTTATAATAGTTTTTACCACCAAAGCCCCAAAGTTGCATGTTTACAAACGACTACACAATGTAAAGCCCGAGAATTTATTATGAAATTTATCTTAGTCCTTGTTATTCAAGTGTTTAAAACCGAAAAGATACATGATGAATACATTACTAATTGTTTTTTGTAGTTGAGAAAAATAATGTTTGATGGAGGAGAAGATGCATCTTGGGTTATCTGTGTACTGCTCGAGCTTTTTCCGAGTAAATCTTGTTAGTTTGATAGCCAAGCCTCACTAGCTCGAAAATTGCGTCTAGCCTGCATCCCTTTATTAGGTGGTGCCTAGTAAGGAACCCTTTCGTTCTTGTTTCCCAATTATGATTAATGCCACCATTCAAGTACATGAAGACAAAAGCCATGGCTATTGAACTGAAAAGGTACATGAATACATTACTAAGGGCCCGTTTGGTTTGCAGGATTGGACAACGTAATGTAATTGTCATTACGTTGTAAATCTAACTCGGATGTTTGGTTGGACAAAAAAAATTAGATGTAATGTAATCGCGATTACAAGTTTGATTACATTACATCAGTTTCTTCTAAACTCAATTACATCATAAAATCTATGTAATCGCAATTACATTACAACTTAAGCGGAATGTTGGTATGTTATAATTTGGTCTTTTTGTTCGTTTTTGGTCATTTTTTTTGTTGTTTTTGTTTATTTTTGGTCATTTTTGTTCGGTTTTGGTCGTTTTTGTTCGTTTTTTGTCATTTTTGTTCGTTTTTGGTCAGTTTATGTTGTTTTTGTTTGTTTTTTGTCGTTTTTTTGTCGTTTTTGGTCGTTTTTTGTCGTTTTTGTTCGTTTTTTGTTATTTTTGTTCGTTTTTGGTTGTTTTTATTTTTTTGTTCGTTTTGTCCTTTTTTGTCGTTTTGTCCCTTTTTTCGTTTTTGTTCGTTTTTTGTCATTTTTGTTCTTTTTTGTCATTTTTGTTCGTTTTTTGTTGTTTTTGTTTGTTTTTTGTCGTTTTTGTTGTTTTTGTCTGTTTTTTGTCGTTTTTGTTCTTTTTTGTCATTTTTGTTCGTTTTTCGTTGTTATTGTTTGTTTTTTTGTCGTTTTGTCATTTTTTTGTTGTTTTTTTGGTCCTTTTTTTTCGTTTTTTGTCGTTTTGTTCGTTTTTTGTAATTCTTATTCGTTTTGTCATTTTGTTCGGCTTTTTGTCGTTTTTGTCCTTATTTGTTCGTTTTTTGTCTATTTTTTGTCATTTTTGTTCGTTTTTTGGTTGTTTTTGTTTGTTTTTTTGTCGTTTTTGTCCTTTTTTGTTGTTTTTGTCCGTTTTTTGTCGTTTTGTTCTTTTTTTGTTATTTTGTTCATTTTTCGTTGTTTTGGTTTGTTTTTTTTGTCGTTTTTGTCCTTTTTTATTATTTTTGGTCTTTTTTGTTCGTTTTGTTCGTTTTTGTTCGTTTTTTGTAGTTTTGTTCGTTTTTTGTCATTTTTGTTCGGTTTTTGTCTTTTTTGTCCTTTTTTGTTCATTTTTGTCGTTTTTGTTCATTTTTTGTCATTTTTGTTCGTTTTTGGTTGTTTTTGTTTGTTTTTTTTTTGTCGTTTTGTCCTTTTTTGTTGTTTTTGTCCGTTTTTTGTCGTTTTTGTTGATTTTTGTCATTTTTGTTCGTTTTTGGTTTTTTTTTTTGTCGTTTTTGTCCTTTTTTTGTTCTTTTTTCCCTTTTTTTGTCGTTTTTGTTCATTTTTTGCCTTTTTATGGTTTTTTGGTCAATTTTGCGTTTTTTATCGTTTTTTTTATCGATTTTGCACATTTTTTGCCATTTATGCATGTTGTTTATCGATTTTTGTCGATCTTGTACGTTTTTGACCATTTTTCACGTTTTTATCGTCTTCTATCGTTTTTTGTCGATTTTGCATGTTTTTTGTCGCTTTTTTTTTATCCTTTTTTGCTTTTTTTGGGGTCTTTTTTCACTTTTTTTTGGTCGTTTATGCTCGTTTTTTCTTTTTGTTTGTTGTTTTTGTCGTTTTTGGATTTTTTTTTTTGCAAGTTTTAAATCTTTTTGTCGTTTTTTGCTCGTTACCATTATTGGTCACTTTTTATGGTTTTCACATTTTTGATCTTTTTTTTGGTCGTTTTTCTTTTTTTATCGCTTTTTAATTTTTGGTTTTTTTTTCCTTCTGTTTTGTTCGTTTGTCATTTTCGGTATTTTTTATTTTTTGTCTTTTTTTCGTTTTTGGTCTTTTTTAGCAGAAAACAAACCATTTTCCCCCTTTTTTATTATTTATTTTTATTTTCTTTTTCTTTTTTCTTTTTAAATTTTTGAAATTTTGTATTGATCAACTTTTTAAATTTTATGTTGTATTTTAAAAAAATATTAAATTAAAAATTCAATTACATTACATGGTAAACCAAACACATGAATGCAATTAACATTACATTACATGGTTTGATTACATGTTTTAACCAAACATAGTAATGTAATTGTAATTCCATTACATTACAAACTCAATTACATTACAAATCCAATTCCATTACGATTACGATTACATTACAATGAACCAAACGCAACCTAATTGTTTTTGTAGTTGAGAAAAATAATGTTTGATGGAGGAGAAGATGCATCTTGGGTTATCTGTGTATTACTGGGGCTTTTTCCGAGTAAATCTTGTTAGTTTGATAGCCACAAAGTGGATGCGATCCTCACTAGCTTGAAAATTGCGTCTAGCCTGCATCCCTTTATAAGGTGCTGCCTAGTAAGGAACCCTTTCGTTCTTGTTTTCCCAATTATGATTAATGCCACCATTCAAGTACATGAAGACAAAAGCCATGGCTATTAAACCGTAAAGATACATGAATACATTAAGTGCATAAATGGTTCACGACCATCATTAGTGTTGGGTTTTTAGCCTTTAGTTTTGGTTTTTAGTCCCACATCGGCTAGAAAGGAATGTGTATCTCCATATATATGAGTTTTTGCTCTTTATGGAGATGCACATGTAGTGCACATGGGTGTGTGCCATGTGGGATTAATTATTAATGGTATAAAGGCTTAATCAACAAATTAAGAAGCTGTAAGCTTTTTGCTCTTGGAAATTTATTTCCATGGAGCTAAGTTTTCCATGGAGCGTCTCCTAAGCGTCGCTCGACTTCCAGAAGACCTCAAGGCCAAAGCAGTAGGACTTCAACTGCTAAATGTTGCAAGCACCTGGTATCGGAATGAACCCCGACTCCAGGACAAGCAGCTTGACTGGGACACCTTCAAGAGGTTGTTCCAGAGAAAGTTCTTCCCAATATCAGAGTTGCGGGAGATGGAGAGGCAATTTTAGAACCTGAAGCAAGGAAATATGACTATTGGAGAATATGCTGCAGAATTTGGCCAACTCAGCCGTTTTGCCAAGAATTTGGTAGCTGACCCTGATGATCGTGCTGAAAGGTTCAGATATGGGCTGAGAGAAGAGATCCGCACCCATGTGATCTCAGGCGGTACTAAGACTTATGAAAGGATCCTGGAGCGAGCTCAGGATATAGAGAAGAGTCAACCCGCTCGCTCAAAGAGGGATTATCCTGGAACTAACAACTTCTAAAGTAATCAGAAGAAGCCCAACAACAACTGGCTTTCGCACCACCAGCAGACGAGAAACAATGATAGAGCACCTCAGAGGCAGATCCCTGTCTGTAATTTTTGCAAAAGGTCAGGACATCAGTCGAACATATGCAGGAAGAGGCTAGGACACTGTCTAGTCTGTGGGTCTGCCACCCACCAAGTGAAGGACTGCCCCTCGTCGATCCACCGGACTGGAGCAACTCAACAGAAAGGTCATCTACCCACTCAGCAACAACAGTTTGGGCAACATCAACAGAAGACTGGGCGAGCTTTTCCCTAATAGCAGAGGAACAAGAGCCAGAGTAGGAATCTACCGCTGATGTCATCGCAGGTTTCATTTATAAGCAATCACAGCCTGCTTTAGCATTATTTGATTCGGGTGCATCACATAGTTTTATATCAACAAAATTCATCTCTACACACCACATAGTTACAGGTTTTAGCAGGAAGATATGTAGGGTTATGACCGGTGGTGGACCCCTACCCATCACGAAGACCTGTAACTGTCCCATAAATATATCAGGCCACCAGTTCATAGCACCTTTGCTTGTGATGCCCTTACCCAACTATGATATAGTCCTAGGGATGGACTGGTTGAGTAAGCATCATGCGCTGATAGATTGTCACAGAGGATGTGTAGTCTTCAGCCCATCTGGAGAGCCGAAGTTTGAAATCTCTCGAACTCCGGAGGATATTGAGTGTGTTACCTACACTTCTATCACAGAAGAACCCGGACGTCCCCATCCTATCATAGCAGAATTTATGGACGTCTTCCCTGATAGTCTTCCCGGATTACCCCCAGATCGAGACATAAAGTTCACCATTGACCTAGTGTAGTGCCATGTTCCGCGAAGGCACTAGATAGACAGAAAGATTGGATTGTTGGTTCTGCAACAGAAGACGATTAATCTGGGTGAGTGGATGAGGTCTCATTTGCTGATTCGCTTACGCCTTAAAAATTTGAGTTTTTGATTGAATACTTTTGTTAATAACAAGATGGTAAATCATTGAGTATGCTTTAAGAGAATTCACATGTTGCCTTGCTAAGAAATGAATGTTGCCTTGATAAAGAGAACCTTGTCATGCTAATAATAAGACGGTAACCAGTATGTATGCTTGTAAGAGATTTATCATGTTGCCATGCTAAGAAAAAGGAAAGAGAGAACCTGTATGCTAAAGAAAGAATAATTTGCATGCTAATAAGAAATGCTATGATGCCTGCCTTTGTATGTCTAACGTAGAGGGCATCCATGTGAAAATGGGTGTCGGTATGTCTAACGCAGAGGGCTTCCATGTGAAAATGGGTGTCGGTATGTCTAACGTAGAGGACATCCATGTGAAAATGGGTATCGGTATGTCTAACGCAGAGGGCCCCATGTGAAAATGGGTGCGGGTATGTTATCTGGGGGCTTCGGCTCTATTATCTGGAAGTTCGACTCTGTTATCTGACGGACTTAAATGAATAATTGCTAAAAGATCAAATGTGCCTAAAGAGTTTGGATCATATAGAAAAATGTTGGTTTTATCATGTTTATGCTAATCCTTGTTTTGTGCAGGGATGGACGGTCGGCTATGGTAAGAATCACTTAAAAGTGATACATATGTACTGCTTAAGTCTTGACATGAATTGCTTGTAAAGATTTATCTATGCCATGAAATGCTATGTTCCACTAAAGAAAAGATATGATACCATGCTTAATCTTGTCCCTGCGAATGTCTTGAACAAGAGAAAGGAATGCTAATGATGTTGTCCCCAAATGAAATGATATGATCATGAAACACGCTGCGCACTCTACGATAATAAGTCATCGTGCTTGAAATGATTAGTCCCTTGTATGCTTGAAATGAACTGTGGCTTTTCAAAGATATTTTCAAAAGATTGTAAACTGAATCTATATGCATGGAATGAATCTAGGTAAAACTAGCAAGATCACATCACAAGAAAATGTTTTCTCACTAAATGAACAGTGATCGTTTCAGACAAATGTAGCTCTTTGTTCACAATCACCAGTATGCTGATATACTGACCCACCATCAGTCTGTATGCAGGTGCACTGTGCATCGAAAAGGATAGTCCGAAGCGATAGCCCGAGCCTCATCCTCAGGAGCCAGAAATCAGAAGAGATGCCCAAAAAATGACATCTGTTGCAAGAGTTTTGTTTTGTATATAAAGGGATGTAATGTATAGGAACGAGATCATTGTAATCTGTAAAGTTCTGAGAGAATGTAACGTTGTATCAGAAAGAATCGAGAGCTTGTAATCTGTTCAAATGAAATAAATAAAGAGAATTGTTTCTTGTTACCATTGTGTTCCATGCTTGTATTCTGAAATATGCCGCTGCTGCTTCAATTATCTGCGATACGTTCCGTTGTGTATTGTCAATCTTGTCTTGCTTCAGGTCCTGGCCTTGTGCAAGCACAACTTAGGCTTGCACGGCATCACGCCCTAGCGAGGACGAATGGTCTCACAGAGTCCGAAGCGAGGACGAAAGGACTCTGCAGGATCAGGACGTGACAGAATGGTATCAAAGCAACACGATCCTCTGGCCAATTTTGATTCGATTGAATTCAAAGAAGTTCTCCCCATCGAAAAAATTTCCTTTGCCTACTCGATATCAATAATGAGATGAACGTTCCATACAATAAGTCCGTAAATATTTTTATGATGCCGGTAAATGTTTTATCGATTTGATTGATTGAGATTGAAATGCTTGATTGAAAAAGAGTTTTGATATGATCTGAATTATGATTTCATGGATTGATGATGGCGAAGGATGAGGACTATCACTGCTAAGGATATCGTAAGTTTCTCCTTAAGTTTCGAGGACAAAACTTCTTTTCGGTGGGTAATTATGTAGTGCCCCGCTCCGCGAAGGCAGTAGATAGACAGAAAGATCGGATTGCTGGCTCTGCAACAGAAGACGATTAATCTGGATGAGTGGATGAAGTCTCATTTGCTGATTCACTTACGTCTTAAGAATTTGAGTTTTTGATTGAATGCTTTTGTTAATAACAAGATGGTAAATCATTGAGTATGCTTTAAGAGAATTCACATGTTGCCTTGCTAAGAAATGAATGTTGCCTTGATAAAAAGAACCTTGTCATGCTAATAACAAGACGGTAACCGGTATGTATGCTTGTAAGAGATTTATCATGTTGCCATGCTAAGAAAAAGGAAAGAGAGAACCTGTATGCTAAAGAAAGAATAATTTGCATGCTAATAAGAAACGCTATGATGCCTGCCTTTGTATGTCTAATGCAGAGGGCATCCATGTGAAAGTGGGTGTCGGTATGTCTAACGCAGAGGGCATCCATGTGAAAATGGGTGTCGGTATGTCTAACGCAGAGGGCCCCATGTAAAAATGGGTGCCGGTATGTTATCTGGGGGCTTCGGCTCTGTTATCTGTTATCTGGGGGCTTCGGCTCTGTTATCTGTTATCTGGGGGCTTCGGCTCTGTTATCTCTTATCTGGGGGCTTCGGCTCTATTATCTGGAAGCTCGACTCTGTTATCTGACGAACTTAAATGAATAATTGCTAAAAGATCAAATGTGCCTAAAGAGTTTGGATCATATAAAAAATATTGGTTTTATCATGTTTATGCTAATCCTTGTTTTGTGCAGGGATGGACGGTCGGTTGTGGTAAGAATCACTTAAAAGTGATACATATGTACTGCTTAAGTCTTGACATGAATTGCTTGCAGAGATTTATCTATGCCATGAAATGCTATGTTCCACTAAAGAAAAGATATGATACCATGCTTAATCTTGTCCCTACGAATGTCTTGAACAAGAGAAAGGAATGCTAATAATGTTGTCCCCAAATGAAATGATATGCTCATGAAACACGCTGCGCACTCCACGATAATAAGTCATCGTGCTTGAAATGATTAGTCCCTTGTATGCTTGAAATGAACTGTGTCTTTTCAAAGATGTTTTCAAAAGATTGTAAACTTAATCTATATGCATGGAATGAATCTAGGTAAAACTAGCAAGATCATATCACAAGAAAATATTTTCTCACTAAATGAACAGTGATCGTTTCAGACAAATGTAGCTCTTTGTTCACAATCACCAGTATGCTGATATACTGACCCACCATCAGTCTGCATGCAGGTGCACTATGCATCAAAAAGGATAGTCCGAAGCGATAGCCCGAGCCTCATCCTCAGGAGCCAGAAATCAGAAGAGATGTCCAAGAAATGACATCTGTTGCAAGAGTTTTGTTTTGTATATAAAGGGATATAATGTATGGAAACGGGATCATT
Source organism: Iris pallida (assembly GCA_029216955.1). Taxonomy (NCBI): domain Eukaryota; kingdom Viridiplantae; phylum Streptophyta; class Magnoliopsida; order Asparagales; family Iridaceae; genus Iris; species Iris pallida. The sequence continues at coordinate 368,500 of JANAVB010044114.1, read as the reverse complement.
GTAATCTGTAAAGTTCTAAGAGAATGTAACATTGTATCAGAGAGAATCGAGAGCTTGTAATCTGTTCAAATGAAATCAATAAAAAGAATTGTTTTTTGTTACCATTGTGTTCCATGCTTGTATTCTGAAATATGCCGCTGCTGCTTCAATTATCTGCGATACGTTCTGCTACGTATTGTCAATCTTGTCTATCTTGTCTTGCTTCAGGTCCTGGCCTTGTGCAAGCGCAACTTAGGCTTGTACGTCATCATACCCTAGCGAGGACGAACGGTCTCACAGAGTCTGAAGCGAGGACAAAAGGACTCTGCGGGATCGGGGTGTGACACCTTGTCCCCGGCTCTTCCCCTATTTCTAAAGGATGCTACAGAGTCAACCCGAAGGAGGCAAAGGAGATGAAGGATCAGATCAATGAAATAAAGGCTTTGGGATTTATCCGAGACGGAGCTTCACCCTGGGGAGCACCTGTCTTATTTGTGTCCAAGAAGGACGGAACAGTACGGATGTGCATCGACTACCGGGCGCTGAACAATATCACCATCAAGAACAAGTACCCTCTGCCCCGGATCGATGACCTATTTGATCAACTCAGTAGAGCTAAGGTGTTCTCGAAGATAGACCTTCGATCTGGTTACCATCAAATTAAGGTCAGGAAGGAGGATATTCCAAAGACGGCGTTCAACACCAAGTATGGGCAGTTTGAATTCTTGGTCATACCGTTTGGACTGATGAATGCTTCTGCTATATTCATGAACCTTATGAACAAGGTTTTCCATGAATACCTAGATCAGTTTGTCGTTGTCTTCATCGATGATATTCTGATCTACTCGAAGACTGAAGAAGAGCATGAAGAGCACCTCAGGAAAGTTCTGAAAACTTTGAGGAAGGAGAAGCTATATGGTAAGCTATCCAAATGTGAATTCTTTCTAGACAAGGTGGATTTTCTTGGCCATGTTGTCACAGGAGAAGGAATTTTGGTAGATCCTAAGAAGATAGCTGCTGTTGAGAAGTGGTCTACCCCAAGCTCAGTTGCTGAAATCAGAAGTTTCTTGGGCTTGGCTGGCTACTACCGAAAGTTTGTGAAGGATTTCGCCAAGATTGCTGAACAAATGACGAAGCTCACTCGGAAGAATGAAGAGTTCATCTAGACGGAAGCTTGCCAGGCATCGTTTGAGGAACTGAAGAAGAGACTTACAACAGCACCGATACTTGCGCTACCCGCAGGTACCGGAGGTTTCTCAATATACAGTGATGCCTCTGGGAAAGGACTGGGTTGCGTTCTTCAACAACATAGGAAAGTGATTGCTTACGCATCTAGGCAATTACGGACTCATGAGAAGAACTATCCCACATATGATCTGGAGCTTGCTGCAGTCATCTTTGCTTTGAAGTTATGGAAGCATTATCTCTATGGAGAGAGAGTGGAAATATTTACAGACCACAAAAGTCTGAAATATATTTTCACTCAGAAGGAGTTGAACATGAGACAAAGAAGATGGCTAGAGCTGATGAAGGATTTTGACATCGACTTGCAGTACCATCCGGGTAAGGCTAATGTGGTTACAGATGCACTTAGTCGATACCCAGTGGCGATGTTCTTAACTAAGGAGCGGTACTTGTTGGAGGACATAGAGAAGCTTGGTCTGGAGATTGCACTGCCTGAGGAAAAGATGAAGGATCTGGGGCGAGAAGCTATTATACCTGGAACTGACTCAACCATGATGCAGTTGCAATTGCGTTCAAGTCTGATGGACAAAATCAAGGAGACACAATTCCAAGATGAGACGCTTTGCAAACTCAGAGATCAAGTGCTGGCAGGAACACTTGAAGGATTCTCTATCGCCAGTGACGGAGCATTGAAGAATGGTACGAGGCTGTGTGTACCATCTGGCGAACTGAGGAATGAGCTGATGCAAGAAGCGCACCAGTCACAGTATTCTATACATCCTGGAGCTAATAAGATGTATCAGGATATGCGTACCATTATTTGGTGGTATGGAATGAAGAAGGATGTATCCAGATTTGTGGCTAGATGCTTGATTTGTCAACAAGTGAAGGCTAGCAGACAGAGACCCGCAGGACTTCTACAGTCGCTGGACATTCCAGAGTAGAAGTGGGAGCATATAACGATGGACTTCGTGTCAGGATTGCCTCGATCCCAAGGAGGAAAGGACGCCATTTGGGTTATTGTGGACCGACTGACGAAGTCGGCTCACTTTATCCCCTTCAAGGTTGGTTTATCCACCGAGAAGTTGGCGGCACTGTACATGCGGCACATCTACCGGATTCATGGAGTTCCGGTAAGTATTGTATCAGACAGAGACACTAGATTTACCTCTCATTTTTGGAAGAGTTTGCATGACAGCTTGGGAACACAATTGAAGTTCAGCACAGCCTATCATCCTCAAACTGACGGACAATCAGATAGGACAATCCAGACGCTTGAAGACATGTTGAGATCTTGCGTCTTGGAATTTAGAGGGTCTTGGGAAGACCATTTGTACTTGGTAGAGTTCTCTTACAACAACAGCTACCAAGCTAGCATCGGTATGACACCATTTGAAGCACTTTATGGACGTTGTTGCCGCACTCCAATTGCTTGGGACGACGTAGGAAAAAGAGTACTGCTTGGACCTGAAATGGTGACTGATGCAGCAGAGAAGGTAAAGGTGATCAGGGACAAGCTCAGGATTGCTCAAGACAGACAGAAGCATTGGGCAGATAGCAGTCGTCGACCACTAGAGTTTGAAGAAGGAGATAGTGTCTTTGTGAAGATCTTCTCTACCAGAGGAACTATCCGATTTGGCAGAACTGGGTAGTTGAGTCCCAGATACATCGGCCCATTCGAAGTTTTGAGCCAAATTGGAGAAGTAGCGCACCGATTAGCTCTACCAGCTAATGTTGAAGGCGTGCACAACGTCTTCCACGTTTCACAGCTCAGACGCTAAATCCCGGATCCGAGTCACATTCTGGACCATTCGGAGCTGGAGATTGGACCGAGCCTCACAGTGCCAGAGAAGCCAGTGGCGATTTTAGACAGAGGTGAGAAGAAGACCAGGAACTCTGTGACGCCCATAGTCAGAGTTATGTGGCGACACAATTCCCCCGGCGAGTCTACCTGGGAGCGAGAAGACGAGATGCGGGAGCAGTATCCATATTTATTTGAGACCTGAGGTAATTCCTAACCCTATCCTTTAAATTCGAGGACGAAATTTTAACTAAGGAGGGAAGGTTGTGAAACCCGTAAAACTTTTAGTTAATTAATTGAATAATTAAAATTAGCTAATTATTAATATAAATCATTATTAGTGGTTAATTTAGGAAAATGCATTTTTTTAGAAAAAATATTATTTCTGGAATTTTAGAGTTTAGACAAAACCCGTAAAAATTTTACTTTTAAATTGTTGCTATTTAATTATTACTATTTAAAAAAAAAACCATATTTTAGAAAAATTATTTTCCTGGAATGTTGAGTTGGACCAGACCAGTCCCGAACCCGTTCCCGTCCCGAACCCAAGTTTATTTTTCCGAAACTAACTTGAAAATCCCTTAATATATATTTATAGATATATATATATATATATCATTTTCTTATATAAAAAAATAATTCTTTACTCACTCTCATTGACTCTCTTTCTCTCTCTCTCAATTCTCATTAACTTACTGAAAGGAAAACCTTTCCTTTTCGTTCTCGACCAAACGGCCGCAGCCGACCCTCGGCTTCCACAAACCGTCGAAACCCCCTCCTCTTCCCCTTCTGTAACCTCTCTTCCCCTCTCCCTATATAAACCCCATTTCTCTCTCTTTCTCCATCATCCATCCACAAATCCCTAAAAATTTTCCCCAAAATCCCGAGTCCTAAATTTGCAGCCAACCGGAGCTTCTCCGGCGAACCCCTGTGCGGCGCCACCCCGTAGACCCTCCCCGCAGGCCCGAGCACCGCCCTCCAGGCCGACCCCCTTCGCCTCCGCCTGGCCAGACCCGAACGTCCCCATTTCCAGCATCGGCCGCCACCCCGGCGTCGATCCCACTCCGGCCCCGATCCGAGGCCCAGCCCAGGCGAGCCCCGTGTCCCCTGTCCAGTACCCCACTGTCGTTCTGTTCTCGTGCTTTTTCTGATCTTCTTTTTTCGAGCCGATATCCTGTTCCCGTAGGCGTGCTTGGATTTGTTGTCCGATCCCGGTTCGGTACGTGTCGTGCAGCCGCGATCCGGCGAGGCATGTTCCGAGCTATTCTCAGTCGTCCGTGGATTTTCTTTTCTCCATTTTTTATATCTGAGAGCTCTAGCCGAGCAACCCAAGGTATATTTCCGTTTTCCTGTTTCCATTTTTTATATTCTATGATGAGATTTGGTCCCCGATCCCATTACGGGATTCGGTTAGACGATTCGAATTCGGAAATTCCGAAGTTCGTTTGATATTTTCTGTGGTTTTCTTCCCTGGGGCAACTCAGAACTTCCGAGTTAGCTCTGTGATTTGCTCGATAGCTTTGTTTCAGAATGGTTTCTGTGGATTTTTCTTTGTGTTCTGTTGGTTTTGGTTGGTTCTGTGGACTTAAATTCAGATTTTTCGAATAATAGTATTCTGGTTATTATGCTGTGATATTTTTTTGAATTCGTTTCAAAAATATTTTAGGAATATAATTTATATGTCTAAATGGGTTTCCCGGGTATGGGACTTGTATTGGTGATTGTGACACATTTTCCCAGTTTTGGGTTATCCCAAATATAGAGGAGGTGCTGCCCAAATTTTTATAAAAATTATACAAATGGATTTTAAATCAGTTTTCGAAAATATTTATAAATTAGATTTTTGGGCGACGGCCGTACTGGTCCATAGGCCCTAGCTAAATGCAAACGAAACCAGGGTTTCCGGACGTTGAGGCATTAGCTATTTTGATGATTGGACCAAAGTCTGAGACTCGAAATTAATTTAATTTAATTACTAGTTTTATTTTGTGATTAATTTGTAGGATAATTTTTAGAGACTAACAAATATTTTTCTTCTTATTTAAATTCATGTAAAATGGTCTGTAAGGGCATAAGCCCATTTATTTCTGTTGTGTGCAATTTGTAATAGTTTAGTATTCTTTTATTTTGTTTTCTGGCTAATGTTCTGTCGTGAATGCGTAATAAAAAAATTTATTTATTTTACAAAAAGAAAATAATAATGTTTCATCACATTACAATTTCAAGTTTGTAATATTTAATTCATGCTTTTCCCATTTAAAGGAAAAAAATGTAGTTTTATTATATAATTATAAAAATAACCAGTTTCACCAATAAACCGATAAATACAAAGTTTTCCCGAAATTAAATATAAAGTGATTTTTTTTCATAATTAAATGTAACGCACCAGAAACTCGAGTTTTGCTTGTGATAGTATAATAAAGATTAAAAATCGACTATGACAAATTTAGAGATTGTAGCTAGCACATATAGCATGGGAACTTTGGAAATCTAAGGCAGACTTCTCGATTGTAGGATTTCGAGGACAAGTTTGATTCCAATCTCGGAGACATTCCCCAATCCAGTCAAACCAAGGCAAGTACATTTTGTGTTAGTTTACAATTATTTAGTAATCGTTTTATTGCAAGTTTAAACCACGATGCAACACGGAACTCTCTTTGAGAGCATTGACTGATTAACTATTGGATACTGGAGGAGTAGTGTAATGAGTATGACCACATCCAAAGTAGTATAATGACTGTGTTAGCTTACCCCTCATACACACGGGGATAAGCCATATCGTATCAATAGGATACAACTGTACAACCTAATTCGGTCATATTCATTGCCTATTCACATCACAATATTTTAACTGCTGGAAAACTATTTATTTCAAATTGTTTAAAAGTGCATAACTCTATTATTATTTCAATTGTTGGATTATCATGAAGTGTACTTTGCTCCTTTACTGACTGGATTCCCCGTAGGTACTATGAACGATACTGAGCTATTGATAAGTAGCTACTATGACCTTGAGCTGTACCCGGCTGTTCTACCAGAGGATGATGATGATGAGACTGCTAATTAGATTTATTTCCAGTTTATGATTATGTGGAAAACAAATATTTTATTTCTGTTGTGGTTTGTATTTGAAACTTTGTGTTGGACAAGTCTTTAATTATCAAAGTATTAAAAGTTGTGGCAATTAGACTGTGTTGTTGATTACCTGCATGAGTGATACAGCTTACTGCCGCCGTCTCAACAACGGTGCAGGCTGGGCATGATCCGATTCGACCCAAGAAATTGGTACCGGGTCGTGACAAAACTACATGTCAACGAGTCCAGAATGACGATACGAACTCAACGGTATATCCGAAATTGGATTCCGATGAGCTGATCTCAAAATGACCCATTGAACCGGATATTGGTATCCGACTTGCACCGAAATGCGTGCCGGAACCAATGTCCACTAAAACCTAGCAAATTATATGTCAACGAGTCCAGAATAACGATACGAACTCAACGGTATATCCGGAATTGAATTCCGATGAGCCGATCTCGAAATGACCCGTTGACCCGGATTGTGGGACCCACTTTGCACTGAAATGCGTGCCAGGGCTCACGTCCTCCAAATCTAACAAATTTTATATGAAAACATGCCAGAACGACGCCACGAGTCTACTGGTGGTGTCAGAAATGAAATCTGAAGTCCCGTGTTCAAAAATGGAATTTTACAAGTTGGAAATTGTGAATTCGGATGGCCAACTTTGGCGTCGAATTCAACCAATCAAACAAGCTCATAATAAAATGAAACTGGAGGAGTAGTAAGAGGGTTATACCAGCTTTGCACAGGAACTAGTAGCACGCCAAATGGAGCTGCGGTGGAGGAGGTACAAGCTGACGAAGTTGGCTCCGCAAAACTGCCCAAAATTTATACAATATAAACGGTCAACTTAGTAGCCGGTTTTGATGTATCAAACGATAAAATTAACGGACGAAAATTGACAGGAGTGAAGGTGGATATACCGAGATTGTAACGGAGTGAAGAAATTGCCGATCCAACGGTCGAATTTTTCGAAATCGTGCGCAAAGTCGCTACAACGGGGCGGCATTTTAGCTTCGTTTCCGGGCTCGTCACGACGGGAACCCGTGCCAAACGCACAAATCGGACGTTTTTCACGTCGGGGACGCGGGACTCGCCACGGTGCCTGTCCCGGGGGTGCACCCGTCCAAGGGGCGGCCAGCCACGGCGGCCACGCCGGAGGCTGCGGCGCCCGTACGCGTGGCCAGTGGTGCGCGGCTGTGCAGCTCACTGCTGCTGTAGCTGTTGTGCGCTGCTACAGTGCGCGGGGGAGGGGGGGGGGCTGTACGCCTGACCTGGCCCGGCGGGGGCGGCTGCTGTGTAGTGGAGGTGGTAGCGCACGGATGGTGGACGTTGGTGGTGATGGTTGTTGCTATGGGAATGAAGTGGTGGTGGTGGCTATGTGATGAAGAAGAGGAGGAGGCTGGTGGAGAAGGCCTGTTGGTGGGTGGCCGACCGAACTCGGCCACGGCGGAGCTCCGGCCAGGGGGTGGCGGTGGTCGGGTATGGCTGGTGTGGGTGAGATGCTCGGGTGATGTTGCTGTTGTGAAAAAAATATAGGAAATAATGGGAGTTGGAGAGAGAGAGATGAGTGAAAATATATTAATGTGTGTGATAAAGAGAGGAGAGAGAAAAGGCTATCCCTAGAAGTTAGGGCCGGTAATGTGTGAGGAAGGGGTGTTGTTGGCTGCTATAGGGTTGGAGGGAAATTAATAGTGAGGATTTATTTGGAGAATCCAAAGGCTAGGAGTTATTTATAGGAAAAATAGGTCATTCCTATGGATTTTAATAAAGAAAATTTTCTATTAAATATTAAAATAGGTAGATTGAGTATTTGATATTTTTTAAGGATAATGTGGCTGAGGGTGTCATGATGGAGGATAACATGGAGCTGGGGTTGGGTTCAGTGGAGCCGGATTGGATCAAAATCGGACATGGCGCAATAATCAAATTTAAATAGGTGTTTACGATCATGGGTAAATAAGTAGCATGTGGAAATTCTAATAAATGGGACACAAGTATGATACGGGTAGTAGGCTCAATGTGGGCCATGTCCATATTTGGGGTTGACAGGTTTTGGTCAACAGGGTACCCACAAATCAAGTTGGAAAATGAATGTGACACCGTAGGGTGAAATAAAATCGGGTCACGTGTCAGGAAGTTGTGTGAACAAAATGGAGCACAAAATGGTGTGTTTGAGTGGGACACGAAGGTCATGAGTGAAGAGCGTCTCGAGTAGATCATGCATGAGAAGTTGGTTTCAAGAAAATGACTGGTCTGGTGCTCCCAAATCAAAAGTCACGAAAACGTGCATAAGATGATCAAGGAAAAGAGTGGGAAAAATTAATTAATGATCAAATGGTCTAATTCGACCCGAAGTTCTGCAAAGCAAAAGATTACAAGGGAACAAGTTTGGATGGGATATTATATACCATCATGAATGTAATCATGTCCACTACAAAACTCGTGAAGAAGGTTTCCAGAGTTGAACATCCCTGACACTCCAAATATCAAAGGCACGGAAAAGTATACTTAAAGATAATATACAGAATAATTTATTTATCGAAACTAATTCAATCAGAAAAATTAAAAAAAATCAACCCGAAATTCAGGGTGCTTACAGGGAACATATTTCGGGAAAGCTTTTTATACCGAAAGGATGTTCAAAATTCAGCTTATAAATCAGTCCAATGTTATTAATGCAATTACTCCTTCGGCTTATACTCTTGAGTTGTGGCATAATAGGCTAGGATATGTTCATTGTAAACGAATAAACAGAATGTCTAGTCTAGGGCTTATCTCCAAGTGTGGGGGTAAGGTAGAGAAATGTAAAGTTTGTGCTCAAACAAAGATCACAAGAAAACCCTTTCCTCGGGTTAATCGAAGTACAGATCTTCTGGAGTTGGTACACTTCGATATCTGTGACTTCAAACAATTCTCTACAAAGGATGGGATGAAGTATTTCATAACCTTCATCGATGACTTCTCTAAGTATGCATTCGTCTACTTGCTGAAGGCTAAAGACGAAGAATTCGAGAAGTTCAAGGAGTTCAGAGCCGAAGCTGAGCGACAGACTGGACAACAACTCAAAAGAATAAAAAGTGATCGAGGTGAGGAGTACAGGTCTCATGAATTCGTATCGTTCTGCAAAGAACATGGAATTGTCAATGAGACTACGACTCTGTACTCTCCTCAATCAAACGGAGTTGCAGAGAGGAAGAACAGAATATTAACAAAAATGATTAACTCAATGCTGTTGACTGCGGGTCTTCCTAAGTGCTACTGGGAGAAGCTGCATTGACGGCCACTTTTATTTTAAATAGAGTGCCTCATGCAACTTCAGACGTTACTCCTCATGAACTCTGGTTCAAGGTCAGACCTAACATGAATGTCATTCGAGTGTGGGGGTGTCTGGCATATGTAAAGCTTCCAGATCTGAAGATTCAGAAGCTTGGGACAAGGACTAGTAAGACGATCTTCTTGGGGTATGCCAAGAAGAGTGATGCTCGAAGATTTCTTGATTTGAGTCAAATCATATTATTGAATCTCGCAACGTAGAATATTTTGAAGACAAATTTGTAAGACACAAGAATATTGTTCTTGCGGGTGTACCGGAGAACAATGAGGGTGTGTAGGAAACTGAAGTCTTCAATGAAGATGTGGTCCAAGAAGATGTTGTTATTGAAACAACGATTGAACCAGAACAAGCTGAGCCGTCAGATAAGCGTGTGAGGATGTCGAAGGACTTCGGAAGTGACTTTGTCACCTATCATGTGGAAGCAGATCCGCTTACCTATGATGAGACGATGAAGATCAGAGACGCAGTTTTCTGGAAGGAGGCGATTGACAATGAAATTGATTCCATCACCTCAAATAACACTTGGGTGTTGGTTGATCTTCCTGAAGGAGCAAAATCCATCGAATGCAAATGGATCTTCAAGAAGAAGATGAAAGCAGACGGAACTATTGACAAGTTCAAGGCTAGGTTGGTAGCTAAGGGGTTTTCTCAGAAGTAGGAGATTGACTACTTTGACACGTATGCTCCAGTAGCCCGGATGACCACCATCAGAATGTTGATTGCTCTCGCAGCAATACATAAGATGGTGATACATCAGATGGATGTGAAAATGGCTTTCCTAAATGGCGAGCTGACCGAAGAGATTTACATGCAACAACAAGAGGGATTTGTCGTCAAGGGTCTTAAAGACAAAGTCTGTAAGTTGGTAAAATTTTTGTACGGTCTTAAACAGGCTCCCAAGATGTGGCATGAGAAATTTGACAAAGTTATAAGGTCAAATGGCTACATGGTCAGCGAGACGGACAAGTGTGTTTACACAAAGTTCGTTGATGGAAGAGGTGTGATCGTTTGTCTGTACGTGGACGACATGCTTATCCTAGGTACGGATATGGGTTGTGTCATGGAGACAAAGAAATTCATCTCGAGCAAGTTCAGTATGAAGGACTTGGGGGAAGCTGATGTGATCTTGGGGATCAAGATCATCCGGACAGACACTGGACTAGCGCTGTCACAGTCTCATTATATTGAGAAAATAATCACTCGTTATGGGTATCGAGATCTTCCAGGGATCGATACGCCGTACAAGTGTGATCTGAAGCTGAAGCCTAATTCAGAGGAAAGCGTCAGGCAGTTGGAGTATGCAAGCGTAATCAAGAGTTTGATGTATGCTACTACTGCCACAAGGCCTGACATAGCTTTCGCCATGGGAATGCTGAGTCGTTTCACGAGCAACCCAGGTGTTGAACACTGGAAAGCTGTGAAACGGATTATAAGATATCTCAAGAAAACTCAGACATATGCACTATACTACAGCGGAGATCCGCCGGTAATGAAAGGCTTCAGTGATGCCAGCTGGTGCTCAGAGGTGGAGAGCGAGAGGTCCACAGGTGGATTCATTTTCACAATGGATAGAGTTGCTATATCGTGGAAGTCGAAGAAGCAGACTATGCTCTCACGGTCATCCATGGAATCTGAGTTCTTTGCACTTGATACCACAGCCGAGGAAGCAGAATGGCTTCGAGAGCTCATGCATGATCTTCCAGTGGTTGGGGCACTACCGGTAATACCGATATATTGCGACAACCAGGCGACTGCGGTGGTGGCATCAAATGACCTCTTCAACGGAAAGAAGAGGACTGTACGGTTAAAGTACAAGGCAGTACACGATCTCATCAAGAGGGGTGTTATTGCAGTGATTGATGTTCGAAGTCAGGAGAACCTGGCGGATCCGTTCACCCAGGGCCTCAAGCGCCAGTTGGTCGATGACACAGCTTGTAAAATGGGCTTGAAGGCATTCTGATATTGTATTATTGTATTCCTACTATAATTTTTTATGCTAATAGTTCAAAGAGAAATCTACTAGGCATCTAGCTTTTGGTTAAAGGGAGGACCACTAATCGAAAGAATATCATAAACGATGGGTACATGTTCTATTGGGCATGGAGAGGCTACGGACCTATAACCACTATTGTCTACTGCGGAAAACGGATCCTGTAGGAAGGTTGGCTTAAATGCCTTAATGAGTTCTCAGGCAGAGTGAATGCCTGGTGTGCTTTACAGGAAGCACAGTAGAACAACACTACAAGGAGTGAAACTCTATGCTACTATGGGGTGACTCCACCATGTGGTTTCTAGGCATGGAGTAATGCCTCGACTTTGCTAGCCAAGTCACAGCGGCGTAGCACCGCAAATAGGAAGTTAGCCTAATGTTGTATGTTAAAATAAAGAGGGGTGTAGTCAGCACTACAAAGAGGAGGAGTTCCTCATGTTACAGCGGCATGACACCACGATGTGGTACCCGGTTAGGGATAAAGTCTCGGCCTTGCAAGCTATGTCGTTGCGACGTAACACCGCAAGGGAGCCTAAGGCTTCATGCTGGGTGGTTTGGCACTACAAAGAGACGGTTGCCTCATGCAACAGTAGTATGACACTACGATGAGGATCCCTTTACGGGATAAGGCCTCGGCTTTAAGCCAGGTCATAGCATCGTAGCACCGCAAGGGAAGCGCAAAGCGCTTCATGTCATGTCTCTTTATAATGAACTCACCTATAGTGTATGGACAAAGAGATATCAGGCCGTCTCTTGAGGGTAAACTTATAGATGCCCAAAATTATACACTGAAACCAGGCAGGCACAGGGCCTTTAATGTGTAGCCAGAAGCACATGTAACTACATTATGTGAGTGGAAAGAATTTCAGCTATAGGACAAAATTTAAGGCTTAGTCCATTCTTGTATTATAGTCTGTTGTTTGACCCATGCGGGAAGATTCAAGTCGTCAGCGACATCTTTCCTAATGCATGATGGACAGTTACTGTGGGGAAAACTTATACCCATATATAGAGATATGTGGGGGATTGTTAGGTTTTAGTCTTTTTTATTAGGAATTTTAGTCCCACATCGGCTAGACCAAAGAAGTTGTATCTCTATATATTAGCTATGCTGTTTTAGAGATGCACATATCGTGTAGAGGTGCACATGGGTGTACCATGTGGGATAATTTTTCTAATGGAAAAAAGGCTAAATAAACAATTGAAAGCATTCATGCTTTTTTCTCTTAGGAAGTTTATTTCCATGGGAGCTAAGCCCCATAGGGGCTTAGCGACTCGGACTCGGACTCGAACTCGGGCTCATGGGCTCATGAGGCATAATGTGGCATTTTGTTGGCGTACTTTGAACTTAGCACGTCAGCATCGTCGCTAGGCGCATAGTGCGCTCAAGTTGCGCTCGTTGCGCGAGCCACTTGCGCGGCCAGGCGCGCTGCCAGGTTGCGCGGCCAGGTTGTGCAGGACAGGTTGCGCGACCAGGTGCCCTGCCAGGTTGCAGGGACAAGGTTGTGCGACCAGGTGGGCGTCCAGTGACGTGCCCAGTTCCGCGTACAGGTGCGCGCTCAGTTGCGCGGGTGGAGCAGGGTGCACAGGGCGCACAGGTGGCGCAAGTGGCTCAGTGCGCATTTAGCACATGGTGTACAAGGCGCACGAGGTACGCGAGGTATACAACTTGCTTCAGATCGTGCCTGTGCATGATCTGAGCGATTACTGCACGTTTGGAGTGGTTATTGCCATGTTCCGAATGTTGTGCTAATCGGACAGTTGCTATTCGGGCCTATGAAAGGTCTCTTCTCTCTCACAGGCAATGTACATAGAGCATATACAGTGAGTTACGAAAGTTTACAAGTGTTTCTTAACATAAGTAAACAGAAGCTGTGATAGAGAAGATAAGCTTTGTACCAGCATTGCTTTTGTACGGGAGTCCGTGTACGATCCGAGGAGTCAGAAAAACAGGAGTGTTCCAAAGTTCTCCGACGAACTTGCTGGTTCCTGGAAGCTTTTCGTGTGGGGCGAATATAGCTTTGAGCAACGGTGATCATTCACCCCAGCAGGATATTCATCCATCAATCGTCTGTCATCTTCATCTTCTTCGCGTCTGTGGATTACGAAATCTTTTTAGATTCTCGTAATATCATACGCTGCTATAACGAGATCTTCTTAGATCTTCATTATACTTGTGCAACCTTCCTAGAAGTGTTGTGTTAGAATATTGTTTTTACAATTTTTTCATCTTCTCAGTTCTCCATCGAAAAATTGTGCCCCGGCACTAACAATCTCAAAGCTATATTGCTACGATGGAAAACTTTAATGCTTCACTCCTCAATACTGACTTTTGTAAGTTAGAAAAGTTTGATGGAGTGCATTATCAAGTCTGGAAGAGGAAGGTTTATCTCACTCTTCAACTCAGAGATATTGATCACGTAGTTCTTGAAAAGGGACTTACTGTTCCAAATGTTGGGTCTGCTGCCGCAATCACTGTGGCTACTAAACTTTAGGCCAAGTGGAGAAGGGAGAATAACATTTACAGGCTGCTTATCCTGAATGTTATGGAGGATTCCCTAGCAGAATCCTACAGTAAGAAGACTATTGCCAGAGACATATGGGAGTCTCTGGAAAAACTGTACAAAGAAGACAAAAACATGAGCAAGATATTTGTGGTTGAAAAATATCACAAATGGCTCTTTGAGGACGAGAAATCCATGTTGCCGCAGGTAAAAGAATTCCTGAAGCTACGACAGAAGCTGGAAGACGAGGCGATGCCCCTCCCCGATAAGTTTGTTGTTGAGGGATTGTCTCGAAGCTCCCTGCTGGGTGGAGTAAGTTCTATACAAACATGCATAGGAAGAAGCTTGAGATCAGTCTTGAAGATCTCTTGTAGAAAATCTATGTTGAGGACCAGATGCGGGCTCAACTGAAGGTGTACACACTGTTCAAGCAATTGGCTAACGCCAATCTGGTTCATACAAGGGAACCAAGGGGAAAGCATGCGGCTTCCCACAGCAAGAAGAAGGACCCTAATAATCTGAAAGTCAAGGGAACTTCTTTCAAGCAAAAGAAGCCAAAGTTCCATTTGGCTTGCTTCAAGTGTGGCAAGCAGGGCCACTTCAAGAATGAATGCAAAGCAAAGACCAAGCAATAAGAGCAAAGAGAGCCTAGCAAGGTATCTATAATCACTGACGTTGTTGCTATGATTGCACAGGTTGATGCGGTAGGGACTGACTCTGACTGGTGGGTAGACACTGGAGCCACTTGCCATGTCTGCTCCACCAAGGAGTGGTTCACCACCTACACACCTACTTTTGAAGTGGTTATGGTGGCGAACCAGGCACAAGCTGAATTGCTCGGGATTAGGACAGTGGTATTGAAGCTGACTTCTGGGAAGTCTCTGACGCTTCAAGGCGTGAAGCACGTACCTGCTATCACCAAGAATCTGATCTCAGGAGACTTACTCTGCAATGCAGGCCTCAGGATGGACATCAATGCTGGCCAGATTGTGATGTCTATTAAGGAAACATATTTCGAAAAAGCTTTTTATACTGAAGGGATGTTCAAAATTTAGCTTGTAAATCAGTCCAATGTTATTAATGCAATTACTCCTTCGGCTTATACTCTTGAGTTGTGGCATAATAGGCTAGGACATGTTCATTATAAATGAATAAATAGAATATCTAGTGTAGGGCTTATCTCTAAGTGTGGGGGGTAAGGTAGAGAAATGTGAAGTTTGTGCTCAAACAAAGATCATAAGGAAATCCTTTCCTCGGGTTAATCGAAGTACAGATTTCTGGAGTTGGTACACTCCGATATTTGTGACTTCAAATAATTCTCTACAAAGAGCGGGATGAAGTATTTCATAACCTTCATCGATGACTTCTCTAAGTATGTGTTCTTCTACTTGCAGAAGGCTAAAGACGAAGCATTCGAGAAGTTCAAGGAGTTCAGAGCCGAAGTTGAGCGGCAGACTGGACAACAACTCAAAAGAATAATAAGTGATCGAGGTGGGAAATACAGGTCTCATGAATTCGTATCGTTCTGCAAAGAACATAGAATTGTCAATGAGACTATGGCTCCGTATTCTCCTCAATCAAATGGAGTAGCAGAGAGGAAGAACAGAACGTTAACAGAAAATGATTAACTCAATGCTGTTGACTGCGAGTCTTCCTAAGTGCTACTGGGGAGAAGCTGCATTGATGGCCACTTTTATTTTAAATAGAGTGCCTCATGCAACTTCAGACGTTACTCCTCATGAACTCTGGTTCAAGGTCAGTCCTAACTTGAATATCATTCGAGTGTGGGGGTGTCTGGCATATGTCAAGCTTCCAGATCTGAAGATTCAGAAGCTTGGGACAAGGACTACTAAGACGATATTCTGATATTGTATTATTGTATTCCTATCATAAAGTTTTATGCTAATAGTTCAAAGAGAAATCTACTAGGCATCTAGCTTTTGGTTCAAGGGAGGACCACTAATCGAAAGAATATCAGGAACGGTGGGTACATATTCTATTGGGCATGAAGAGGTTACAGACCAGCAACCACTGTTGTATACTATTGTTTTCTGCAAAAAACGGGTCCTGTAGGAAGGTTGGCTTAAATGCCTTAATGAGTTCTCATGCAGAGTGAATGCATGGTGTGCTTTACATGAAGCACGGTAGAATAGCACTACAAGGAGTGAAACTCCATGCTACTGTGGGGTGACTCCACCGTGAGGTTCCCAGGCATGGGATAATGCCTCGACTTTGCTAGCCAAATCACAGTGGCGTAGCACCGCAAATAGGCAGTTAGCCTAATGCTGTATGTTAAAATAAAGAGGGGTGTAGTCAGTACTACAAAGAGGAGGAGTTCCTCATGTTACAGTGGTACGACACCACGATGAGGTACTCGGTTAGGGATAAAGCCTCGGCCTTGCAAGCCATGTCGTTGTGGCGTAACACCGCAAGGGAGCCTAAGGCTTCATGGGAGGACCACTAATCGGAAGAATATCAGGAACGGTGGGTACATGTTCTATTGGGCATGGAGAGGTTACGGACCTACAACCAGTGTTGTCTATTGTTGTTTTCTGCGGAAAATGGATCCTGTGGGAAGGTTGGCTTAAATGCTATAATGAGTTCTCATGCAGAGTGAATGCCTGGTGTGTTTTATAGGAAGCACGGTAGAACGGCACTACAAGGAGTGAAACTCTATGCTACTGTGTCAGGAACGGTGGGTACATGTTCTATTGGGCATGGAGAGGTTACGGACCTACAACCATTGTTGTCTACTATTGTTTTTTACGAAAAACGGATCCTGTGGGAAGGTTGGCTCAAATGTCTTAATGAGTTCTCATGCAGAGTGAATGCCTGGTGT
Source organism: Iris pallida (assembly GCA_029216955.1). Classification (NCBI taxonomy): domain Eukaryota; kingdom Viridiplantae; phylum Streptophyta; class Magnoliopsida; order Asparagales; family Iridaceae; genus Iris; species Iris pallida. The sequence goes on along the minus strand of JANAVB010044114.1, from coordinate 351,783 downwards.
GCTTTATAGGAAGCACAGTTGAACAACACTACAAGGAGTGAAACTCCATGCTACTGTGGGGTGACTCCACCATGAGGTTCCCAGGCATGGGATAATGCCTCGGCTTTACTAGCCAAGTCACAGCGGCGTAGTACCGCAAATAGGCAGTTAGCTTTTGGTTCAAGGGAGGACCACTAATCGGAAGAATATCAGGAACGGTGGGTACATATTCAATTGGGCATGGAGAGGTTACGGACCTACAACCACTATTGTCTACTGTTGTTTTTTGCGAAAAACGGATCATGTGGAAAGGTTGGCTTAAATGCCTTAATGAGTTCTCATGCAGAGTGAATGCTTGGTGTGCTTTACAGGAAGCATGGTAGAACAGCACTACAAGGAGTGAAACTCCATGATACTGTGGGGTAACTCCACCATGAGGTTCCCAGGCATGGGGTAATGCCTCGGCTTTGCTAGCCAAGTCACAGCGGCGTAGCACTGCAAATAGGTAGTTAGCCTAATGTTGTATGTTAAAATAAAGAGGGGGTGTAGTTAGCACTACAAAGAGGAGGAGTTCCTCATGTTACAATGTCACGACATCACGATAAGGTACCCGGTTAGGGGTAAAGCCTCGGCCTTGTAAGCTATGTCGTTGCGGCGTAACACTGCAAGGGAGCCTAAGGCTTCATGCTGGATAGTTTGGCACTACAAAGAGGTAGTGGCCTCATGCTACTGTAGTATGACACTACGATGAGGATCCCATTACGGGATAAGGCCTCGGCTTTAAGCCATGTCATAGCGGCGTAGCACCGCAAGGGAAGCGCAAAGCGCTTCATACCATGTCTATTTATAATGAACTCACCTATAGTGTATGGACAAAGAGATATCAGGCCGTCTCTTGAGGGTAAACTTATAGATGCCCAAAATTATATACTGAAACCAGGCTGGCACATGGCCTTTAATGTGTAGCCAGAAGCACATTTAACTACATTATGTGAGTGAAAAGAATTTCAGCTATGGTGCATAATTCAAGGCTTAGTCCATTCTTGTATTATGTCTGTTGTTTGACCCATGCGAAAAGATTCAAATTGTCAGCGACATCTCTCCTAATACATGATGGACAGTTACTGTGGAGAACACTTATACTCATATATAGAGATAAGTGGGGGATTGTTGGGTTTTGGTCTTTTTCATTAGAAATTTTAGTCCCACATCGGCTAGACCAAAGGACTTGTATCTCTATATATTAGCTATGCTATTTTAGAGATGCACATGTTGTGTGGAGGTGCACATGGGTGTTCCATGTGGGGTTATTTTTCTAATGAAAAAAAGGCCAAATAAACAATTGAAAGCATTCATGCTTTTTGCTCTAGGAAAATTTATTTCCATGGAAGCTAAGCCCCGTAGGGGCTTTGCGACTCTGACTCGGACTCGGACTCATGGGCTCATGAGACGTAATGTGGAGTTTTGTTGGCGCACTTTGCATTTAGCACGTCAGCATCGTCGCTAGGCGCATAGTGCACTTAAGTTGCGCTCATTGTGCGCGCCACTTGTGCGGCCAGGCGCGCTGCCAGGTTGCGTGGCCAGGTTGCACAAGCCAGGTTGCGCGGCCAGGTGCGCTGCCAGGTTGCGTGGCCCAGGTGCGCGCTCAGTTGCGCGCACAGGCCCTCGGTGGCGTGCCCAGTTGCGCGCTCAGTTGCGCGGGTGGCGCAGGGTGCGCAGGACGCGCATGTGGCGCAAGTGGCTCCGTGCGCGTTCAGCGCATGGTGTACAAGGCACGCGAGGTACGCAACTTGCTTCAGATCGTGCCTGTGCATGATCTGAGCGGTTACTGCACGTTCGGAGTGGTTATTACCACGTCCCGAATGTTGTGCTAACCAGGAAGTTACTACTGGGGCCAATAAAAGGTCTCTTCTCTCTCACAGGCAATGTACACGGAGCATATACAGTGAGTTACGAAAGTTTACAAGTGTTTCTTAACACAAGTAAACAGAATCTGTGAGAGAGAAGAGAAGCTTTGCACCACCATTGCTTTTGCACGGGAGTCCATGTACGATCCGAGGAGTCAGAAGAGCAGGAGTGTTCCAAAGTTCTCCAACGAACTTGCTGGTTCCTGGAAGCTATTCGTGTGGGACGAATATAGTTTGAGCAACGGTGATCATTCACGCAGCAGGATATTCATCCATCAATCGCCTGTCATCTTCATCTTCTTCGCTGCTGTGGATTACGAAATCTTTTTAGATTCTCGTAATATCATACGCTGCTGTAACGAGATCTTCTTAAATCTTCGTTATATTTGCGCAACCTTCCTAGAAGTATTGTATTGGAACATTATTTTTATAATTGTTTTACCTTCTCAGTTCTCCATCGAAAAATTGTGCCCCGGCACTAACAATATATACAGCCCCTCCTTTTAATAATACGCTTACTTTTTACCTTAAACTACTAACTTTTATACCCACCTCAATTGTAATCTAATTAATTTGGACGCCCATCTCACGTGTATTCAGAAACCTCTAACGCGTGTTTGTGCGTCATAAAAGCTTCCTCTCACGCGTGTTTGTGCGTCATAAAAGCTTATTCGTAACTTGAATGTCAGAGTGGCATTCGAGGACTATTCATGTTCTTCTCACGCATGTTCGTGTACTCATAAAAACTTAAACATTGGAGCGGGACTCGAAGATTATTCATGTACCTCTCATGTGTGTTCTTACATTTAGAAAAGCTTGCTCATGTACTCAGAGTGGCACCCGGGGCAACTCTTATCCCTCTCACTCATGTTTGTGCACTCATAAAAGCTTGAACGTAGGAGTGGCACTCGGGGACAATTCATGTCCCTCTCACACGTATTCTTGTATTCAGAAAAGCTTGTTCGTGTACTCAAGAAAGCGATGACACTTACATGAGAAAGAAAATTTTATTGATCCGATGCCCAACATTTTTCGAGAATCCTGATGGTAAGAAAAATTTCTATCAATTAAATGTCCACCGTGGACTAAGAATTTTTTTTTTAGTAAACATGAAGGAAAAACGATTGACATTTATTGTATTACATATATATATATATTTGTAACATTTTTCATTTTTTATTGTAACATTTTAAGGCCATATGACATTTATTGAATTACATATATATATTTGTAAGACATTTATTGTACAAACATTTTAAGGCCAAATATGACATGTACAAACATTTTAAGACCAAACAAATATGATCATTTTTTAATCACTAACATATATGCTAATAGTTTTTTCATATTAGCTGTCATTAACTTTATTGCATATATTGGGTTGTCCATAAGTACAATAGAAATAATATGTCATGGTACTAATACTTCCATATTAACTATATTAGAGTAAAGTTAGTATTTGTGAGAATGACCTTGACCTTAACTTTAACTGGCTGCACTTTGGATTTCAAATAATTATATTTATTGTAGTTAAATGTTTAACTAATACTTATGGATTGAATGACTTATACCAAGTACTTATTATATTATTTTGAATAACTATCATATATGCAACATGCTAGTAGCTTCCGTATTAGCTATCATTAGTTTTATATAATTACTTTCCATGTGGATTCCTTATTGTAAGTAGATACTTGGGTTGTCTATAAATATGTACTAAAGATACAATCATATGATAATACTTCAATATTAACTATATTAGAGTAATTTAGTATTTGTGTGAATAACCTAACAGGCTGCAGATGGGATTTAAAATAATTACATTTATTGCAGTTAAATGCTTAACTAATTCTTATTCTTTGAATGCCTACCAATTAATCATATTATTTTGAATAACTATCTTATATGCTAGTAGTTCCATATTAACTACCAGTAATTTACGTAATTACTTTCTATATTGATTCTTATTGTAATTAGATATTACGTAAGTATACTAAAGTACAATTACATGGTAATACTTCAATATTCTGTAGTATCCGCAACACATTTTTGTAATTGAAAATTCGAATGTCGTATAGAACGGTTTAGGTGGTACCTTTTTATCTGATTGGTAAAGATTTGAGAGTTTCAGAGCTATTATTTAAATCAACATAGCCTAACGACCCTTAAAGACATGAACGGTTTAGGTGGTACTTTTCTATCTGATTGGGTAAAGATTTGAGAGTTTGAGAGCTATTAGTTAAATCAGCATAGCCTAACGACCCTTAAGACATGCTATAACTAGTGGTCTAGAGACCCCACCGACCTAGAATGATTTTTATGGTATTTAAGATTTATTTTTAAATTATGTGAATCATTTGGGAATTTTTTTGTTTAAAGTAGAAAATGACTTACTTTCAAATTTCTGAGAATTACTGTAGGTAGCCCTGAACCTAGGAACTCCCCAAACTTGTCACATATGTTCCAAATAACCTATTTGAGTTTCTAGAATATTTTGATATTTTTCTCAATTTATTTGGTAACTTTAAAGGCCCCAATCGAAATTGAGTATCTAGAAGCTGGATATAGTTGTTTTGGGATAATGCCATAAAAAGGCCACCAGCCCCTTGTGGTCAATCTCCGCAAGACTCTGCATAAGGGGGATGTCAGCCTTCCCTTTGAGAAGACTTCGAAGCCTTTGGTGATAAAGCTCCAGCGATCCAACAAGAAAGCCCCCATCAACGATGAGCTCAAAGCAAGCATGGTGGCTCAAATTAATGTACGCTCCTTTGATGATGTAATCCCAAAAGAAGAATATCGTACTTTTTGAACAAAGGAACATTTTCTAATTATTCGTATGTTCGACATATAGAGAGAATGTACTCCACAGGACATGGCTTGGGCCAACATTTTCATATGTTGGTGACATCTATTCACATGGCGAACCAACCCTCCATTCACGAAGGTGCTTGCATGATAGTCCCAGCAAAGAAGAAAAGACAGAAGCCTATTATCTTCGAAAGGGTTGAGGGCCATTGAGATTACCTCATAGACGAGCAAGAACCAGAGAACGAGATGAATGCAGCTTCACTGCTACACCTCTCAAGACAAGAATATTATACAAAAGATGGGCTACGATCTGAATAGTTACATTGGCTTAAACTATGGCAAGGGTCGTCGCTTGCCAATATGTCTCCCCGATCCAAAGGGAATGTTGGAGTGGGTGGAGTTTCCAACCTATGCGGAGAAGACCCCAGAGTGCGACGAGCGCCGTCTGTATGTCAGAGAAGCTCGGGGAGGTGACGAGGCCATTCAGAGACGAAGGAGAAGCTCGGGAGCCATCATAGGACATCCTGGAACCAAGGGGGCCGAACTCGGGCCGAGTTCTGCCCCAGGCCGAACTCTGGCCGAGTTCTGCCCCTTGGTGTCCAGAACCTATCTGGAATGCCCACACAGAGTTCTGGCCGAACTTTGTGTCTTCGGGCAGAGGCTAATTTCAGGGTGTTTTTTACACCGTTGGATCGTATCCTATGGTCCAGATTTCGCTGTGGGATTAGGGGGTTTACATATGGTTTTTCCTAACCCTAATCACAACATACAATGGAAAGAAAAAGAAGAAGCAGGAGGCAAGAGTGCCATTGCAACTTTGGGAGAAAAGAAGGAGGATTGAAGGCCGTTTTCGAAGGAGGATCGTGTTCGGATAATCTCTACTCGTCGTCTTTGTTCTTCGTAGCCTTGTAATCAATATTTCTTGCTTCCAAGGATTGTGGGGATCCGTCTTGGATGGGAAGAAGTTTGTAGAGGGTGTACTTCTTTATTTCATTAGTGAAGACTTCTCAAGGGTTGGACTCCGATCGTCCTGTGGTTTTTCCCGTAAGGGTTTTTCACGTCAAAAATTTTCTGTGTCTGCGTGGATTATGTTTTGGTGTTTGATTCGTGCGTTGTATTTCTCGATTCTCTCGCAGGTACTCTCTAGTTTGGGAAAAGGTTTTCGCGTTTCTTTTCCAACAAAGTGGTATCAGAGTCAGGTTCTGGATTTCAGAAGGGTGTCAGGAGTTGACAGGAAAACTAGAGAGAAGAGATGGACGCGAAGCCTGTGCGCATGGTGAATCTGAACGGCACCAACTATCATTATTAGCGGAGCAAGATGAATGATTTTCTGTTTGTCAAGAAGCTGCATCTGCCCGTATTTGCTTTCGAGCGACCAGTTGATAAATCTGAGGAGGACTGGAATTTTGAGCACATATAGGTGTGCAGATATATCAGGCAATTCATTGATGAGAACATGTACAACCACGTTGCCAATATTGAGCACACGAAGACATTATGGAATAAGCTGGAATCTTTGTTTGCGAAGTGGACCGGGATAAATAAGTTGTCCCTGATTCGGACGATGATGGGTCTGCGGTACAAAGATGGGACGTCTATTACGGATCACTTGAGTGATTTCCAGGGCGTGGTTGACCGGCTATCTTCGATGGGAGTCAAGTTCAACAACGAGATTCAGGGATTATGGCTGCCGTGTACATTGCCAGACTCGTGGCAGACCGTACGAGTATCTATGATCGCTTCTGCTCCAGAAGGCGTAGTCAGTTTGGAGTTTGCCAAGAGCAGGGTGCTGAATGAAGAGATGCGAAAACGTTCTCAGGGCACTTCATCCACATCCCACCACTCAGAGGTACTAGTTTCAGAGAGCCACGGAAGGGGAAAAAATAGGGGTCCAGGTGGTGGCAAAGACAAGAGCAGGGGAAAGTCCAAGGGTCGGTACGAGGACTCGGAGTGTTACCATTGTGGCAAGAAGGGCCACATCAAGCGGAACAGTTTCGCTTGAAAGAGAGAGAAGAAGGACGACAAGGGGAAGCAATATGAGAACACTACAGCGGCGGCTTCGATACATGGAAGCGATGTGATCGTCGTAGGTGATGAGGTTATCACAAACCTCGCCTGCGATGACAATTCTTGGCTGGTAGACTCAGGGGCTTCAGCCCCCGTATCTCATAACAGGGCACTATTTGCCACTTACACGACAGACGACTATGGAGTATTAAAGATAGGCAATGGAGATGTGTCGAAGGCGGTTGCCATTGGAGATGTGTATTTGAGGACGAAGACGAGTGCAGTTCTTGTTCTCAAAGATGTTCGTCATGTCCCTGATATCCGCTTCAACGTGGTATCGGTTGGAAGGTTGAATGACGAGGGATTTTTCGGTCTCTTAGGGAAAAGTCAGAGGAATCTTTCCAGAGGTTCGATGGTGATTGTCAGAGGAAGCAAGAAGTCCAGTCTATACTATATGAAGGGGAGCGCATAGGGGACACATGAGGTAAATGCAGTTTCTGACGCGTCTGTCGAGTTGTGGCACAGGCGGCTTGGCTATATCAGCGAGAAGGGGATGAGCTACTTGGTGAACAGAAAGGTGATTCCATGGCTCAAGTCTACAAAGTAGGAGAAGTGCACGCACTGCTTAGCTGGGAAGCAAAATAGGGTGTCTTTTCAAAGTCACCCAAGTTCAAGGAAGCCGACGTTGCTCGAATTGATTCACTCGGATGTCTGTGATCCTATGAAGGTAAAATCTATTGGTGGTGCTTTTTACTTTGTAACTTTTCTTGATGACTATTCCAAAAAGGTTTGGGTCTATGCCTTAAAGACCAAGGATCAGGTGTTGCCCACTTTTAAAGAGTTTCAGGCCTCTGTTGAAAGAGAGACGGGAAAGAAGTTATTGTGTGTTCGATCCGACAACGACGGCGAATACATTGGTCCCTTTGATGCCTATTGCAGAAAGCAAGGAATACGACACCAGAAGACTCCACCCAAGACACCTCATCCCAATGGTGTAGCGGAGCACATGAACAGGACACTGATGGAGAGGGTGCGATATTTGCTGTCAGAAGCAAATTTGCCTGCAGTTATTGGGGTGAGGCTCTTCTCACAACTGCTTATGTTATTAATTTATCTCCTAGTGCTCCTTTGCAGGGTGATGTGCCTGACAAAATATGGTATGACAAAGAGCAGTCATACAATCACTTGCGAGTGTTTGGTTGTAAGGCCTTCGTGTATGTACCGAAGGACGAGAGGTCCAAACTTGAGCCGAAGATGAGACAGTACATTTTTGTCGGCTATGGTCGGGATGAGTTTGGCTATAGACTCTATGACCCAGTGGGAAGAAAGTTCTACAGAAGCAGGGATGTGGTATTCGTCGAGGATCAGACCATGACCAATACTCAGGATTCTGAGACGCCATATGAGACAGAGAAATTGCCTGAGTTAGAGTTATTTCACTTCGAGCAGTTTCCAGAGGACATCGCAGAGGATCCAGTTATGGGGGAGCCAGTACATAGAGTTGCTCCCAACCTTGATCATCAGCCTGCTGATGGTGGTCAGGGTGTCCCTCAGGAGGATGAGCATGCCGGGGAGGCAGTTTCTGAAAAGGAGGAAGCTGTTGGTATACAGCCAGCACCAGTGGCTCCATTGAAAAGAAGCGACAGATAACGTCGACCATCTATAAGGGGAGCCCAAAAGTTTTGTAGAGGCTATGGAAGACGAATACAGACATGAGTAGATGCAGGCTATGCAGGAGGAGATGGGTTCCTTACACGCCAATTCTACTTACGAGCTGGTGCGGTTGCCAAAGGGAAAGAAGGCTTTGAAGAATCGATGGGTGTTTAGAGTGAAGAAGACGGATGATGCTACTCTCCTTCGATAGAAAGTGAGGCTGGTAGTTAAAGGCTACGGTCAGCGAAAAGACATGGATTATGATGAGATCGTTTTGCCAGTCATCAAGCAGTCGTCTATTCGGGTGGTGCTAGCATTGGCAGCCAGTTTCGACTTGGAGGTCGAGCAGATGGACGTGAAGACGACATTCCTCTACGGTGATCTTGAGGAGGAGTTATATATGGAGCAGCCAGAGGAATTCTGTGAGAATGGCAAGTCACATTTGGTCTGCCGATTGAGGAAGAGCTTGTATGGTCTGAAGCAGGCTCCGAGGTAGTGGTACAGGAAGTTAGAGTCGTTTATGGGGGAGCATGGTTATGTACAGACGACATCGGACCATTGCGTATTTGTGAGATACTTTGTCGAGGATGATTTCTTTATTTTATTGCTCTATGTTGATGGCATGCTATTAGTGGATCGAAATGTCACTAGGATAGCGAAGTTGAAGCGCCAACTAGGCGCGGCCTTCTCTATAAAGGATTTGGGTGCAACAAAGACTATACTTGGGATGGAGATCAATCGAGAGAGAGAGAGAGAGAGAGAGAGAGAGAGAGAGAGAGAGAGAGAGAGAGTCCAAGCTGCTACACTTGTCCCAAAAGAAGTACATTCACCGGATACTTCAGCGTTTCGGGATAGACGGGTCGAAGAAAGTGAGTTGTCCTCTTGTAGCCCACTTTAAGCTCACTGAGGAGCAGTATCCATCTACCGGGAACGAAAAAGAAGATATGGAGCGGGTTCCATATGCCTCAGTTGTAGGAAGCCTTATGTATGTTATGGTTTGTACGAGGCTAGACATCGCTCATACAATTGTCACAGTTAGCGGGTATCTTTTAAAACCTGAAAGATTATACTGGAGTACGGTTAAGTGGATTTTACGATACCTTCAGGGCACTTCCGATTGGAGACTTTCTTTTGGTGGTGACAAGCCGAAGATAGTTGGATATACCGACGCTGATATAGCTGGAGATGTAGACACGAGGCGATCGACTTTGGGATATGTGATGATGTTTGCTAGAGGAGCGGTATCATGGCAGTCGCAGTTGCAGAAGTGTTTTGCCTTGCCGACGGCAGAGACAAAGTACATTGCAAGGACAAAGGCTTGAAATGAGTTGCTTGGATAAAAAAGCTGTTGCAGGAAATGGGGCTGAAGCAAGAGAAGTATACTTTGCTTTGCGATAGTCAGAGTGCTATTCACCTTGTGAAGAATTAGACCTTTCATAGCCGATCCAAGCACATCGAGACTCGGTATCATTGGATACAGGATGTGGTTGAGAAGAAGGACGCGGAGCTTGAGAATGTTCATACAACGGAGCAGATATGTTCACCAAGATTCTACCAAGGGGAAAGTTTGAGTTCTGCAGGCAGATCATCGGGATGACGACCTCCTCCACATAGTTATGAAGGAAGAGATATGTTGGAGTGGGTGGGGTTCCAAACCTATGTGGAGAAGACCCCGGAGTGCGACGAGCACCGTCTGTATGTCAGAGAAGCTCAGAGAGGTGACGAGGCCATTCGGAGACGAAGGAGAAGCTCAGAAGCCATCATAGGACATCCTGGAACCAAGGGGCCCGAACTCCTGCCCCAGGCCGAACTCTGGCCGAGTTCTGCCCCTTGGTGTCCAGAACCTTTCTGGAACGTCCACACAGAGTTCTGGCCGAACTCTGTGTTGTCGAGCTGAGGCTAATTTCAGGATATTTTTTACACCGTTGGATCGTATCCTATGGTCCAGATTTTGCTGCGAGATTAGGGGGTTTGCATATGGTTTTTTCCAACCCTAATCACAACATACAATGGAGAGGAAAAAAGAAGAAGTAGGAGGCAAGAGTGCCATTGTAACTTTGGGAGAGAAGGAGGATTGAAGGCCGTTTTCGAAGGAGGATCGTGTTCGGGTAATCTCTACTCATCATCTTTGTTCTCCGTAGCCTTGTAATCAATATTTCTTGCTTCCAAGTGTTGTGGTGATCCGTCTTGGATTGGGAGAAGTTTGTAGAGGGTGCACTCCTTTATTTCATTAGTGAAGGCTTCTCAAGGGTTGGACTCCGATCGTCCGGTGGTTTTTTTCCGTAAGGGTTTTCCACGTCCAAAATTCTCTGTGTCTGCGTGGATTGTGTTTTGCTGTTTGATTCGTGCGTTATATTGCTCGATTCTCTCGTAGATAATCTCTAGTTTGGGGAAAGGTTTCCGCGCTTCTTTTCTAACAGGAAAAACCACATAAATATTATCACCGCGCTCGATGTGGTTTGGGCTATGGGATGCCATAATAACTTCTGAATGCTTAGAAGCTGAGGTCGAGACACATTGTTACTCATCGGATTCCTCCCTCTGGGACTCCAATACAAGCATCGGTGATGTGTTTCAAAAAATAACTTGGGCCAACATGGTATCGACTGATCAGGACAAGGAATATGACCAATCTTTTGAACTCTTTGAAGTTGAACCTTGGATCGAGCGATTGGAATCAAGTGGGAGAAGCGCTTTGAGAAAAGACAACCACCTATTGAAGACGAACTCGTTCAGATTTATTTGGACGACGAATCGTCTTCCAAGCCCATATTCATTCATAAAAGTCTGTCAGTAGACAATCGGTCAGGCTGATAAAAGACTACATTTACGTCTTCTTCTAGAACTACAAAGACAAACTAGATCCCCAAGCCGCAATCCACAAGCTGAATATTTGGCCTGACGCCAAGCCGGTAAAATAGCAGAAACAATGATTCTGTCCAGATGTGATGGATATGATAGAGACAGAAGTGATTAAGCTGATATAAAGTGGCTTTATTTGCGAGGATCAACACCTAGATTGGGTGGCAAACGTTGTTCCCGTTGTAAAGAAGATAGCAAGATCCAGATCTGCATAGACTGTCGTGATCTAAATGACGCATGTCCTAAGGATGAGTTCCCTTTCCCTATCACGGACGTAATAATCGACGGTACTTGCGGCTTCAAACGAATGTCCTCTATGGACGGATTCTCGGGTTACAGTCAAATCAAAATGTTTCATGAAGATGAGAAGCACACATTTTTTTGCACTCTGCGTGGCGTCTACTGCTACATAGTGATGCCATTTGGTGTGAAGAATGCAGGCCCAACATACTAAAGGGAAATAAGCGTAATCTTCAGCGAGCACCTTCAAAAAATAATTGAGTGCTACGTCGATGACATCGCTGTAAAAAGCCACTTCAAAGACGATCACCTTCGTGATTTGAAGATGGTGTTTGAGTTGATGCGCACTCACCAACTGAAGATTAACCCAACCAAGTCCTTCTTGGGGGTTTCTAGTGGAAAGTTCCTCGATTTTTTCATAATTCCAGAAGGCATACACATCGAATCCAAGAAGACACGTGCCATCCTTGACATGAGTCCTCCGAAGAATCTCAGAGAGCTTCATGGCCTTCACGGAGATTGGCATACATCAGAAGATTCATATATAATCTTTATGGACATAGCCAGCCATTCACTCATCTTATAAAGAAAGGCGTATCATTCGTCTGGAGGGAAGAATGCCAAAAAGTCTTCGACAACATCAAAGAATACCTTATACATCCCCTGGTATTGGTCATTCCGGTGATGGTAAAGCCGTTTCTACTGTATGTCCGAATAATGGACCATTCTCTCGACGTCCTATTAGCCCATAAGAGTGACGCAGGCCATGAACATTCTATGTACTATCTCAGCAGGACGGTGATCGATGCTGAACAGAGGTACAACCCGGTTGAAAAGGAGTGACTTGTGCTGATATTTGCCATCCAAAAGACACGCCATTACGTGACCGGACAGACAATACAGGTCATATCCCGTGTTAACGCTCTCCATGTGCTTATAACCAATCCAGGGGTATTGAGTTCTTTCTTGGCTACTTGGGCTATGTTGCTCCCTCCATACGACATGGTGTTCATTCCGCAAAGGGCCGTAAAAGTCCAAGCGTTAGCTACCTTCCTGGCGGCACACCTAGTACAGGAAACATCAAAACTATACGACAACATCCCCTATAAAGTGTTGGACTCTAACACTACCACATCTAAGTCTGTCTGGCAAAATTTTCTTTGACGGTGCTTCAAGGACTAGACCCAACTTCGAGATTGTTGTCGTAGTCGGTGTAAACCCCCATCCTTTTCCTAATTAATTTACTAATTATTTTTATTTTTATTAAATTTTGTTATATATAATGTAGTGTTAAGTCATGTGTTTTTGTTAATAATATAGGTATGAATGCTTGTATAGGGTGCATTATAAATTAGAAATTTAGATATTTTTTATATAATTTTTTTTAGAATTTTTATAAGCTACAGTACTATGGAAAACCCGACCACCTTTTGGAGATTTGAATGGAGATTCAAATCTTCACTTTATAAGTCAAACCTTCTAGCAAACTTCTTTGATTCCCAAGCCTTATCTGCATCAAATCCGACTACGAGAGTTGACCGAGACCTAATCCTTATCAAACTTTGATATTCCCTAGCCTCCAATACAAGTTAAACTCAACTTGGTAACAACCTTTATGTATAAGCGGCTACGAAAATCCGAGTAACCCTAACCCGAAAACTTTGCGCAGCCCCAGAGCCATCCCCGAGCTCTCCCCCACCCCGGCGAACTCACCTGGCTGTTGACAGCGGTGCACCACCTCGCATATGCCGCCAGTCACCCCCAGGCCGACCACACCTATTGTGCAGTCTGGTTTTCTCGACGGCGAGGTAACCTCCTTCTCACCCCCTTTCTCCATCTATGTTTGATCGTTTTTGATTCTACAAATTCCTGTTAGAAGCCCCCATGACCCTCTTCGGGATCTCCATGGATTTCGACATGGCCCTCTAACTTGCTCGAAAAATCGAGACGAAGTTGGAGAAAAACCACTTTTCTGAATGTTGAAAAACTGTTTTAAAGTACCAACTTGGAAGCCATTTTTCGGACCGATTACTAAATAATCTGACAAACTAATTAAAGATAGTCAAAAACAATATATACGAGATCGTAACGCACCTTCCGGAATCACTTTTCATCCAGTATGTAAAAATTTACACTTGGTTAAAGTTTGACGAAAAATTGTCAATTCTGTTTTCAAATTTTAGAAAAACTTCTCGGTACGGCGTGCGTCCCGACAAACCGGGCGACGTGGTCACGCACTATACTCATTGAAAGGTGCGTATGGATATTGTCGACGTGTGGGAACTGATGGAACTCGATTTCGTTGCGTGTGCACGACGAAATCAATGCGTATCGGTCAAGATACCCCCGTATCGACGCTTTGCAAACTTGGCCATAACTTCGTGCATGTTCGTCGGATCGACACGAAACTTGCGCTATCAGGACCGAATCAATTTTCTGGTCTTCTTCGCCAAGTTTGGTCTGATTCTAAGAAGGTCGACCGGAACGCCTACTTGGCGGGCCCGCGACCCGCTCTAACGGACAAAAATTTGCACGATCCACCGGAATCAAACTTTGGACATACGGTTGGGTTCGTCTCCTCAAACCGGAGCTATAGACATGTATTTTGATGACTTTAGAGACTGTAGACATTGGCACGTGTTTCGGTGCAAAATGGGTCCAACAACGGACATCGTTTTGATCCGAAATTACGATTTTGCCCCTGTTCCAGAATTAAACTTTTGGACAGGCATTTCCTAGATATATCTTTTACACCGGGACGTTCTTGATGTCTGTTTCAGCATCCGGAGCGGTTCGTGGAGTTTGACTTTTCATTGTTGACGTGATTGACTGTTGGAGTTGCCATTCCCGCACTACCAGGCAAGATACCTTGCCACCTTACTCTGTAATTTACCTATTCTTATTTTCAATTATTATTTTCAGCATTTCTTATTTGTTTTTAATATAAACTGTGCATCCAAGTCACACTTGGGTGCAAGCGACTCTATCGGTCGTTTTTCTTACTTTTGTATATTTTTCTTGCATTGACTTAGTCTAGTGACCACCCATTATTGATGAGGTATTGGTATATCTCATACGGCCTTGACATTTGCTTTACCACGTGTTGTGAGTCACATGTAGGACACGTGCTCGCGTAGTCGACTGGCCGCCGATACGTATGAGGCGTACGACGGATAAGAGTAACTGTCGATAGAATTGCATGCTAGTAGACTTGGAAGTTATTAGAGGTCTTATGAGTCATGGATGTGACCCTGCTAGGCATTGGGTGGGGAGAACAGTTCCTTAACGTATGGGCCACTTATATACTTTTCTATTCCTGATCCTACTGGCCTCTGACATTCGAGGAATGTTATGCTTTGAGGTCCCTGGTATCCTTATGGGACCATACCTGAGTTACCTGCACCTGAGCCAGATGCCCATGCGTTGAAGGTTTGTTCTTAATTGCATTATCACTGTAGAACTGGTAGGCACCCGATTGCATGCATCCTTTCTTTCTATTATATTATCACAGTTTATATGGCATGGTGTTTTCTTGTATCTTGTTATGTCTCTCTGAGGACCTGGTTATCTCTCCAGGATTAGACGACTTTCCGCAGGAGTACGAAGCGGCTCTGGATCCATCCTACGTTGATGACAAGGCATCTCTCGCTGACTTCTAGCTTACTGATTTCCTTGAGACATTTTTCGTGGACATTTTTACATCTATTTTCTTTCTATTTTGCGGATGTTGGACTCCGATCATTGTGACTATTTTTCATAGCTATTTGGAGTGGGTATGTCCACCCGGCTATCTCTTGGATGCACTTATTATTTATTGGACTCTTATTTTGTGTTGAGCTGTAATGAGATTAGATACTTATATTCTGGCATGTGATTTTATTATATATACAGCTTATGTACGTATACGAGGATTCCATATATTGGAGTATTCTTCGTATATGTGCAACTGGCATGTTTACGTACTTGGTCCTAAGTATTTTGGGACTGGGCGTTACATGTTTTTGTGGTGGCCCATGCAGGTCAGAAAATATTGTTGGGTTACATGACTCTATGCCCAACAAGCCTGCATATAGGAATATGAATAGTATCTCATCCAGAACTACTACTTCCCTTGACTTTCAATCTTTTCAAATTCCTTTGATTACTTGAATTACCTCATATCTAACCTCTTCTAATATCGTCCTATTCTTCCTCGTGCCAACAGTATGAATCTAAGAAGCGGACGCACTTCCACCTTGGCCATCACATCTGGTGATGCGGCCACCCAAGAGGAACATAATCCTCCGATGACCCCGGTAACCTCGTACCAGCCAGGACAGTCGCAGCCTACTACGACTCCGACGATGGTGCACCCAGAGATCGCAGCACCCCCAATCAGCCAGGTTGGGCAGACCACTACCATGCCACCAGGAGGGAATGCACCACTGCCTCCACCACCACCATTCCTTTAGCAGTTTCTGCCACAGTCGGGGCCTCAGATGCCTCCACCATCGACTGATGGGAACCCTACTTTCCACTTTATGTATGCCATGATGCAGGATCAGTGGCAGCAGACTGAGCTGATGAGACAGACTATGATGGCAGCATTGGCTAGACCTCCACCTCCACTTTCGGTACTGGTACCAGCACCAGCACCGGCTCTGTATCCTTATAAAGGCTCTATCAAGAACTTCATAGACATGAACCCCAAGGCCTTCAGAGAAACGGAGAAGCCACTAGATATGTCACAGTGGCTCATTAGTACCGAGAAGCTACTAAAGGCATCCCAGTTGCCAGCTCGAGATTGGATGATAGCAGTAGACCTAATGTTAGAGGATAATGTCCACCACTGGTGGAAGGAAGAAAAGAGACGATTAGGCGCTGGGATCACCTGGAAGCAGTTCTATGATCTATTCTATAAGAGATTCTTCCCCATCCATGTTCGAGACGGTCTCTACGACCAGTTCCTTCATCTGAAGCAAGGAAATATGACAGTTGATGAGTATGATTCAGAGTTCAATCGCCTGAGTAGATTTGGCGCGGGATTGATCCTGACAGAGTTAGAGAAGGCGAGGAGATTCTATCAGGGGCTTACACCAGAGCTCAAGTCTTATACGACTACCTTGTCTCGAGTCTCCCATTCAGCTGTCTTAGAAGAAGCTCACGTTCAGGAGATTCTTCGCAAGGAGTAGCAGCAGACATCGAGACGCCATATACCAGCAGTTACACCGGCTAAAGCTACTCAGGGTGGACCTATCAGGAGGACCACAGGACAGTTCCAGCAGAGGCCCATACCTTATCAGAAGCCCACCTACAACTATTGCGGGAAGCAGGGACACCTCATGAAGGACTGTCGAACTCGACTTGGAGCATGCTTGAGATGCGGGTCAGGGCAACACAAGTTGAAGGATTGTCTGGAGCGGCAGTCTTTAGTTTATGCCCAGCAGAACCCGAGACCGACACCCCAGCACTTCCAGCACTTCGTCCACCATTACCATCTCAGTCAACACAGTTCGAGAGGGCCAGAGCTCAGGGCCCAGGACAGAATTTTGGGCAGGCATTTTCACTTGCTGTGGAGGATATAGAGACAGAGGCAGAGGTCATAGCATGTATGGTTTTAGTTGATTCATTTTCTGCCATTACAGTGTTTGATACTAGAGCCAATTTATTCATAGCTACTTGTTTTGCCACTAGACACAACATTTCTATCACACCCTTATCTAAGAATATTAGAATCCTCACTGGAGGAGGAGTTGTACCTGTTAGTGGTGTTTGTAGAATTTTCCCTATAATAATATATGGTAGAGAGATGAGAGTACGACTCCTTGTATTTCCTATGCCTACGTTCGATGTGGTTCTCGGAATGGACTGTTTGAGCCAGCACTTTGCTCTTATAGACTGCCATAGGGGTAGTATCGTCTTTAGACCACCGAATATGACGAAGTTCAAGTTCACCAAAGAAGAAGGAGAGAGTTGTGATGCACCCACATTGGGGACTCACATGATGATGCATGCCACCCCTCAGCACCCGTCATCACTGAGTTTGAGGATGTATTTCCCGAGGATCTGCCGGGACTACCACCTGACTGGGACATCGAGTTTTCTATTGAGCTTATCCCCGAAGCTGAGCCTATTTCATCTCGAGTATATCGACCAACACCGAAGGAGTTGGTAGAAATGAAGACACAGATTGACGACTTATTGGAGAAAGGCTTTATTCGTGCCAGTGCGTCACCATGGGGAGCACCTGTTCTTTTTGTACCTAAGAAAGACAGGATAATGCACATGTGTATCGACTATAGAGCTCTGAATGCAGTTACGGTGAAGAACAAATACCCTTTGCCGCGCATAGACGATCTATTCGATCAACTGAGTGGAGCAAAAGTATTCTCCAAGATTGATTTACGATCGGGCTATTATCAGCTGAAGGTTCAGAAAGAAGACATTTTGAAGACGACATTTCGATCGAGGTATGGACACTATGAGTTCTTGGTCATTCCCTTCGGTTTGACTAATGCTCCCGCGGTCTTTCACCAGTACTTGGACAAATTTGTAGTCGTCTTCATAGATGATATCTTGATTTACTCTAAGATTCAAGAGGAGCATGAGCAGCATCTATGGATTGTTTTGCGGACCTTGAGGAATGAGCGACTTTTCGTAAAGCTTAGCAAGTATGATTTCTTTCTCAAGGAGGCATCATTTCTTGGACATATCGTCACTGGAGATGGCATATCAGTAGATCAGGAGAAGATCACAGCAGTCAAGGCATGGGCCGCTCCCACATCAGCTTCCGAGGTGAGAAGTTTTCTTGGACTTGCGGGTTATTACCGAAGGTTCGTAGAAGATTTCTCTCGAATAGCGGGGCCTATGACTCGATTCACTTGCAAGGATCAGGAGTTTGTATGGACAGATGAGTGTCAAGCCGCTTTTGACGAGTTGAAGAAGCGCTTGACCACTGCACCTATCTTGACACTACCATCGGGCCTGGAAGGATTTGTGATATATAGTGATGCATCCGAAAAGGGATTTGGATATGTATTGATGCAGTATGGTCATGTAGTAGCATACGCATTGAGACAATTGAGGGTGCATGAGAAAAATTATCCGACCCACGATCTAGAGCTCGCAGCAGTTATCTTTGCTTTGAAGCTTTGGAGACACTACTTGTACGACGAGAAGGTTGATATCTATACTGATCATAAGAGCCTCAAGTACGTGTTCACCCAAAAAGAGTTGAATATGCGACAGCGACGTTGGTTGGAGTTGATGAAGGATTATGAGATCGAGCCACATTATCATCCGGGTAAGGCTAATGTTGTGGCAGACGCGTTGAGCCGTAAGCCCATGGCACACTTCTTGACTACGTAAAAGGAGTTGATCAGAGACTTGCAGCATCTTGGTGTTGAGGTAGTATTGCCTTGAGCAGATGGCGTCTTAGCCAACCTCCAAGTGCAATCATCGCTAGTGGAGAGGATTAAGGCGGCATTACCTACGGATGCTAGATTTCGACGGCTTCGAGGGAGGACTGAGGTAGGAGAGCAGACGGGATTGAGGATTCATCCCGATGGGACATTGGGATGTGGTGATCGTATTTATGTTCCTAATAGAGAGCTATGACAGGAGTTGATGGCAGAAGCACACAGTTCGACTTACTCTATTCATCCCGGAGGAACTAAGATGTATGGGACTTACGGCAGTATTATTGGTGGCACGGAATAAAGCGGAAGATAGCCCGTTACGTGGCCAAGTGTATGGTATGCCACAAGTGACGGCCGAGCACCAGAGGACGGCCGGATTATTACAGCCGCTACCCATTTTCGAGTGGAAATGAGAGCACATTACAATGGACTTCGTCACAGGATTTCCTCGGAGTCCTAGTGGACGAGATGCGGTGTAACTCCTCTTCCCAAAAATTTTAAAATATTTTTATTTATTTATTTGATTTAAATGGTGATTTTTGAATGTTATAGGTAATTAATTAGTTAATTATTACGGTGGATGCCTTTAGTCACGATTAAATTTGGAGTACACGATGACCAAGAATTTTGGCACGGATAGTGTAATTGGGTGCCTTAACTAGTGTTTTAGGTATGGTAGGGAAGGCCAAGCAATATGTGTGTTCTAACTAGGAAAACCAGGACAAGTTGCGACTTAACCCCCACCGATGATTTATTTATTTAGTTTTTAGATTATTGACTTTCTAGGAGACCCGGTTATACCAATTTAGCCCGGACTTGACCCGAACCAAATTCAAATCTAAATAAACATGTAGTGCTCTCAAATATCTTCATGTTGATATATATTTTGTATATATATTTTATTAATATTGATATATTTTCAATTTTAGAAAGTTTCTATTTATAGAAAGTGTCTACGTGTAATCCTAGTTGGCATTAGTTTATATTTGACCCAAAGTCCAACCCAATCCTAATAGGCATGTTGGACATTAATAAATACATATATTTTGTATTTAATTCAGATTTTGGATTGTATTTATATAGATAGATTTAATTAGTCTATATAAGGAAAGACCTTTTGAATCCTCAATCCACTCAATTAGCCAACTCACCAAACCACCACCCCAACCAAGTGGGAGCACTCTTGGACGACCAAAGCAGCCCCTCCCTTGGATATTCGGCCAAGCATCTCATTAGGAATAGGATTCCCACTCCTTTTCATGCATGCAACCCAAAAGGCCCATATATGTACATCAACTCATACCCAAACCCTAACCCTAACTTAATTTCTTTTTTTTTTCCTTCTTGGCCGACCACTCCCTTACTTCCCCCTCATATTTGGCAGCACCTCTCCCCCATAGCCCTCCATACATCATCTTCTCCATTGCACATCTCTCCATCCTTCACAAAAACTCATCTCCTCCACCATATATCCACCCAACCACTCAAAATAAACCCTAAAAACTCCATCATCTCCATCCAACCATCTATAGCCATTGACAACCCTTCCAAACTCCCTAAGAAAGGATTAGCAAGCAAAGATAGCAAGAAATATTGGAGCTTTGGCAAGGAGAAGTCTTCACAACCTCTCTAGCAAGGACTTTTGGTAAGAAATCCTAATTTTTCTATCTCAAAATCTTACTAAATTTCTGTAGAAAATATGTTATTAAATCTTTAGAAATCATATTTTGATGTCTTTTTCTATGTATAATCATCTATAAAATTTTCATGATTTATAGTCGTAATATTCATGTTTCGGTAGGATCAAAATTAACCTCATTGTGAAGGAACTATAAGTTATTGATGGTTATTTTTAAAACTGAATTTTATTTGTGTTCATATATGTAAATTAGGATTTTAAAGTATTTTTCCATGAATTTATCAACTCAAATCTGGTCGAAAAAATTATAGGTCAAAACTAGCTAATTTCGGGTAATCGGCTGACCTAGAATGTCCCAAACTTGTATTATAACTTAACCCTTGTACCCATGATATTATTCTGAGAAATAAGATATTTTAATTCTGTTTAAAATATATTTTTGGTTATTTTAGCAATTTTGAGTAAGTGACTATGTTTCGGGCGAGTTTCGGGTAGACAAGCTGACTTAGTAATTAACTAGTCATAAATTTTTTTAGAAATATTAATTCTGGAATTTTAGAGATAAATCTGTAAAATTTTGTTTAAATATTATTTTTATGAAATTTTTATGATTTTTAAGTAGGTTATTGAAGTAGGGGCATAATCGACCAATTGAGAGTTGGAAACCCTAAAACTGTGTTTCGATGTCTCGTGGAACCTATGTGTGATTTTATGAATCTAAATGGTTCCACGGGAGATTTGAATATAGTTAATATAATTTTAAAATATTAATTTAACTAATTAAGTCGTATCATAAGTTTCATGAGTAGTGACTCAAACTAGCTAATTAATTATCTAGAAGCGTCGGGTTCCGGAGGCATGGTCGACGCGGGGGCGACGTTTCATATTAAGAGCACAGAATCAGGTAAGTATACCTTGCCTCCCTCTACAGTTTATTGCATGCTTATTTCTTTATCTAGTAGTTATATGTCATCATTTAGTTGGATTGGTTTGATTGGTATACTTTTCTTCTTATCATGTATATTAGTTATTGTCCCGTCTATATACCGTCGTTGTCCAGAGTTTGACATTATAGACTATACGAGAGTTGTCCTTACATGTACCTTGACTGAGTCGTATCGTGTCGTGGAGTGGGTGCGTGTAACTGAACTGCTAATTCCTGTTTCGTTTTCTCAACCTGCGAGTCCACAATCGGGGCAAAGGCTGACCGTTTGTACCTGCGAGTCCACACTCGGGACGAGGGTGTTTGTCGTGAACTAAACTGCGAGTCCACATTCGGGGCGAGGGTTAGTGTTTAGGTCAAACTATCGAGTCCACACTCGGGATGAGGGTTTGATATCCTTTGATCTTTTGTTCACCAGTTCTCTCCCAGCAGTTCATTTATGCGTAGTTATTTTTCGTAACCGTGTTCACAATCACCTGTCAGTAGCCACTTGTCAGTTTCTGTCTTATTTCCTGTTCATATTCTTATGCATGATAGAACTCTTAGATAGACATATTTTTATGTATCTTGCTATGTCCCCTGAGGACCTGATGATCTCTTTAGGTTTAGCGATTGCATGGAGTTAGTTAGCAGAGCAGGATGGTAGATGTCTGTGATACACTTGCAGGATCCAGGTATATTGATATTACGCTTATTATCCATTCGTGCTTTCATTCCTTGTCATGATATACTTTGCTTGTTAGCTTACTTTATAGACTCATGTTAATTCTTGGAGTCTAATCAGACATGTATGCTAATGGGCTGCAGACCATGACCCATAGTGTTCATTCATGTTTTATATTCTTATTGTGGATTGAGTTATAGGTTGCCTTGCCATGATTAGGCACGTGATACTATAGTCTAGACAGCGTTTACGTATTCGAGATGGGCTGGAGTCCGCTCGATACGTATTGGATTGCTCACGAGCTTGCGTCCGAAATGCGGGTGCGGGTCGTGACAATTATTTTGGTGGCCCATACAGGTCAGAGCATATCGTATCGGTGACGTAACTGTAGTGATACGAGCCTGCAAATATGACTAAACCCTTAGAAATCTCAATCTACACTGCCTTAAAAATTTTCCTAGAAATTTCTCTGCATCCTTGAAATTTCATATTTGTTCTCGATTATTCTTCTTTGCCTTCCGAACCATTGATTTTCGTCTCTTCATATTTTGGGGTGACGAACGATCATGTTGTCTAGAATTTATCAGAAATTCTTAATTTATAGTATAATATTGCTTGATTATTTAATTTTTGGTTGTTTGATATGGGGGGATATTAGATGCAATATGTCTTAGATATCTATGGGTAATGACTCTAGCAACTAGATGGAAGGTTATAAAGTTTTAGTGACATACCATTGAGGGAGTAGTGTGACCAAAGGTGGGTAGAAGTCCTCGAGGTTTCGTAGTTACAAAATGGCTAGAAGAAGGATATAAACTATTTTTGATGAATTAAAATTTAAGGAGATTAAGGTAAAAGTATAAGTTTTTTTAAAAAAAATTCAAGGAATAGTTATGAATTTGAATTTCGAGGACGAAATTATTTTTAAGGTGGGTAGATTTGTAACTCTTCTTTACATAAATTTTAAATTATTTTTATTTATTTATTTGATTTAAATGGTGATTTTTGAATGTTATAAATAATTAATTAGTTAATTATTATGGTAGATGCCTTTAGTCACGATTAAATTTGGAGTACAAGATTGTTTGCAAAAACAAAAAGTTTATAACAAACTTTAAAAGAATCGTACAAAGTACAATGAATTCTGGGAAAGTACAACATTAGGAATCTGATCAGAAGACAATCACTTTATCCCTTGGACTACGTGAACTTAAAGACTAGAGCCTCTGGAGAATGTAGCAACAATTTTGCAAGAGTTCTTTGATCTCTGTGATGCTTTAATAATGATTGGAAACTCTATTTATAGAGTTCTGAAAATAGCTGTATTAGCAGTTATTCTGATATGCGCGAGGTTGAACTGTGTCACTTTGGGTTGCGCCAACCTTAAGTTGCGCCAACTTCCATTAAGTTATACAGACGTGCACTAACTGTATTTAGACGCGTGGCATCATATGATTGAGATGCGCATGGTCGTGTACGGAGTAGTGGACACATTTTGAGATATTAGTGGCATGTGTGCCACGTCATCCTACTTTAGAACGTAAGTTGTCTCAACATTATCAGGTTGCGCGAGCTTCAGTCAACGAGTGAAACTGTGCTTGATTGGGTTGCGCCTAGGCGCAACTCAGTGCATAGGCCCGTGGCAGCATTTGAATGTATGAGAAGAATTTTTTCTGATTGCGCCTAGGCGCAACTTACACAGTGCGCGAAACAGCTGTCAATCAATTCGTCTCGAGCGCCACGCTTTGCGGGATTCGAAGAGATTTTCTTCGTTTATCGTGTTGTCAGTTGTCAGTGCTGTCAGAAAATGATGGCAATTATTGTCAGGCGCCATGTAGGCTTTACCGCAATATGATTTGGCGCAGTCTAATATATGGCGCAACCTGATCAGTGGCACAGTTTGATCCCTAAGCTTCATAACTGTGGCACAGCTTGATTTCTGGGGCGCAACTTGATTGCTGAGTAGTAAATACATGGTGTAACTTGATTTTTAGGCTCTACAAGAACCCCTTCAAAGTTTTTGAATTTTGAAATGTTACAAATTTTCAAAACATTTTGAATCATGAAAATGACTGAGTCAAGTTGTGCCTATCTCGCACAGCCTGTTACGATCTGTGACGATTTTTACGCGCAACTAAGGGTGACTGTTAGGATTCTATCTTTAGGTTATAAATAACCCTTGTTTAATTGACTGTAATTCTTTACTTTCATTTTAAACTTCTGAGAGAATACTTTGAACTGTCGCAACCCTCTTCTTCGACCATCTCCTCGATGACATAGCCTCCAAGAAGAATGCTGACAAAGGGAAGGGCGACGCCGCCCCTTCGACTCGTGTTCCGTCGACGCACGTGCAACAGTATGCGTCGCCCTCTACTCGACGAGAGATGACAAACCCAGCACCGGAAGGTAATCAAGGACGAACACTATGGAAGCTGATTTGATCTTCGATTGACTTGCGCCCCTCTTTTTAGAGTGTTTAGCGCATCACGAACTTTGCGCCACCCCTTATTAGGGTGTGGTTGCTTTATTTGAACACTGTTCGTTCTTACGAACAGTGTTGCATATACTGTTGTGCAACTCAATTGTTTTCGCAATAAAAAATATTGCGCAACCAAGTTGTGACGCAACCTGTATGTAGCGCAACCTGAGATGTTGTGCAACTTAGGTTTCGCGCAACCCAGTATGTCGTGCAACTCAAAATGTTGTGCAACTTAATTGTTGCGCAACCCAGGATGTTGCGCAACCTAAATGTTGCGCAACTCAGAATGTCGCGCAACTCAGGATGTTGTACAACTTAATTGTTGGCACAACCTAGGATGTTGTGCAACTTAATTGTTTGCGCAACCTAGGATGTTGTGTAACTTAATTGTTGGCGCAACCTAGGATGTTGTGCAAATTAATTTTTTGCTCTTTATAAAATTGCACACTCTTGTTGCTTCTAACTTTTGTTCATGTATTTCTTCGCAGTTGATCTCAGGGAAGACCCTAATACTGAAAGATTTGCTTCAGCATTTAATGTCCCGGAGTACAAGGAGAATTTATCTCATGTTACATTCCCTTAGTATGATGGCCCTGAAGCACGAAAGACCCTCCTCATGGCCCAAGAAAACCAAATCCTGTTGTGCTTAATGAACGGGGAACCTCTAGAAAGTCTTGATAGTGTGGTTCACAAGAAGCCTGCCTTCTTTTTTGGAGATGCCATCAAGAAGACTTCCTAACCCAAGACCAGGAAAGATGAGAGAGTATTTCAGATGTGAAGACAAGATCATATACCTCACAGAAATATCGAGGTCTATGGCTTTATCATAATTTGAATTTGCAAGCTATCCCAGAAGAATGTCATGGGATCTAACTCCAATCCAGCAGGCAAGAGTTGGCCGAATCTGTTATAGAATGGATCCACAGCACAAGGACCTCTTTTACAGTACTTCTGAGAAGTATAGCACCCACCTGAGAGGTTTGAAGCCGAGCTGTATTCCTCTCGAGGATTCCTCTTTGCTCCTTCCAGTGAGAATACCCATATTTGCGAACACGTTCGTAAAGGCTGAAGGAAGATACCCGGATCGTGGTATGCATATGACTGGTCTGGTAAACCCAGATATAAAAAGTTGGAGCAGCTTAACTATCTGGATTTTGGATCAATTTAAGGACAGACTCCTCGATCTAGACCTTTACAATGCCATCTGGACTACAGTCTACGGCATTCGCCCGAACGCTCATATGTTCCTAGCCTTAGTAGAGAGGTATAAAAAAAGTACTGGAACTTTCATGACTCCCCATGGAGAAATGGGACTTGTACTCCATGAGATGGAATATCCCTCTTATCTTCCG
This sequence comes from Iris pallida, assembly GCA_029216955.1. Taxonomy (NCBI): domain Eukaryota; kingdom Viridiplantae; phylum Streptophyta; class Magnoliopsida; order Asparagales; family Iridaceae; genus Iris; species Iris pallida. Next base: position 325,853 of record JANAVB010044114.1, on the reverse strand, counting down.
ACGGGCGATAATCTATACGAAGAATATGTACCTACAAATAAAGAATTGGATGCTATGGCAGAGTAGAACCCTCAGATGATCGCTGTCTTCTAAGAATTATTATGTCACTATAAGATCTGCTCGCTCTTCTACAAAAGTGCCTCTGCAGGTACTTGTTATACAACTAAGTGGATGCCATACCTCTTCTTGGGACATATAAGGGAGGACAAGCCACTTGATAGTCAAGCCTGTGCTCCTCATTTCTTTGAACCATTTGGTCAGAGCGACATGCAATATTTGATGGAGCAACATAATCATAGAGATATCAGACTAAAGGAGTATTCTCATCCGTTTAAGGCTGGTGACACCCTCCAGAGTTATCTCAGACAGGGTTACAGACCCATGTCCAAAGAGGCCCAACTAGACGGTTTTCTCCCTATATGGCTGCGATGCTTCATAGTTCCAGAAGCCAGCGCAGTTGACAGATTCCATTGAGGCCTTCTGTTTGCTGTAGTACGTCTTATTTTTGGATATAAGATAGATCTGCTTTTAGCAGTGACCTGCCGCTTGAACGCAGGATTGCGTTCTTTTGTACAGACCATGCTTCACGACAAGGCGGCGAGGCAAGACTTTTCTCGCACCGAGATGCCTTACACCTATTTGTTCGGATGGTTATTGCTTCACCATCCCTGCTTGATGAACCCTAATATGGAAACTGTCAGCAGAGACTTCATTAGACGCTACTCCAGTGCTCATTGGTAATATACTGCTCTTTCAGAGTGCATATTTGTATTGAATCATGGATCGGGATGGAGATTTCAATGTGTTCAGCCTCCTCATGGATACGAGAATTTGCCTCCACAGATGATGGATCTGAACGCAGAATCACTCCGCCTCAGTCCACCTATCTTTTCATGGTTGCAGGCGATCCGTCCATCTCATTTGGTTTATAGATTTGAGGAAGAATGTTATTTAGAACCATACCTGCCAAGTCGATTTGCACGACAGTTCGGCTATGATCAGCTTTACGTGGTTAACGCCACCACTTGCCTACAGGCCAAAGGTTATCTGATCGATCGGGCTAGGGCTTGGAGATACTACAATGCCAGGGATACTAAAGCGATATTTTTCTATGCCCTTTAATCTTCAGCAATGCCCGCGTATGTTATATACATACACAAACTTCCATACTTCAGCAAACACATTCACTGAAAGCTTCCATCCTGCTTATAGCTTTGCATGTGAAAAGAGATCCAAATTTGGAAAACACACTGCTCAATCTTTTCGGGATGCAGAGGATAGAGATCCTGTAGATCCACCACTGGAGGCTTTGATTTTAAAGAATTATCCAGATGAAGTCCAAGAACCTCTGGACGTATCCTTAAAGGTGCGGAAAGAGAAATCCCCTGCCAAGGGGTTAAAGAAAAGAAAGGCTAAGGAGACGACGACCCTTCCTCGGCTGGATAGTAGACCTGCCTCACCAAGGGCTCCGGAGAAGAAGAGAAGGACATCATTGGTTATAAATGAACCAACGACTACAAGAATGACTCGTTCTCAGTCAAAACCGATGCTCCTCAGTTCTTCCTCCAGAGAGAAGGAAATCACTCCTTCTTCTTTTCAGAAGCAGGCAAGAGTCACAGAAGGAGGAACGTCTACCACTTTGATCGATCTGGAGGACGATCAAAGTGGTAGTTGCTGAAGAGCTGGTCGCATCACCACACAGAGAGATCAGGAGAAAGTTGGTAGTTGCTGAAGAGGTACCATCTCAGGAAGGTAATATCAAGATTATGATATACCCTAATATATATTTTTCTCTTAAAGATGTATATTAAATTGATTTCTTTCTTTGCAGCGGCTATTTTAGCGGATGTTCGGCCGTCTACTACCACCGTAGAACGTTCGAGATCAGATGCTGTAATTGTACATATTTTCGCCAATGTACTTGCTGCGACGAGGATAACGGTTCCATCCCCAACTCCTATGACTCCGAAAGCCACCTCTCCTGAGAAGGATTTGCTTCCACAAGATTCTCCGAAGGCTCAAGAGCCTACTCATTCTGAAGAGGCGATGATTGAAGGCTTAGCTGATTGTGACTTTGGTGATGAATCTTACGATGATGATTGGAATAACACCACTAAAGAGGGGCAAACTTTAGTGGATGTACCATAACCTCAGGAACTCCTAGCTGATGAAGATCACTCAACTGCTGAAGATGAGGAAAATGTGGTTATTGTTACGCCCCGCTTCCGTAGGAGCGATCGTCCTCGCTAAGGCGTGATGCCGCATGAGCCTAGATTGCGCTCGTGCAAGGCGGGTTCCATAATGGCCAATTTCAGTGGCTGTGACGGGGTCATCGCACAGAAGTCCCAAGCAGAGACATTGAATGATAGCAGCGGAAAGTAGAACCAAACACAAGTTATTCAAAAGAAGCTCTTTATTGATATTGAAGCAAAGATTACATTAGGGCGCAAGGCCAATATTACAAGTCTCTCAGGCTCACTCAAGCTCACTCATCTCACATTACAAGTCACTCATCTCTCTCTCATCTCTCAATACAAGTCTTGACTCCAGCGGAAGCTTCGGAAGGCGATGTCCATATATTATGTCCTGTATAAGTCTTTACTCCATACGGCCGCGCGCTTCGAATCGCCAAGGAACTCCGTGCCTCGACGCATCCAAGCGAGCTCCGTGCCACGAGCTTCTACCTGTGCCTGCATATGTAAACTATGTGGGTGTCAGTACTCAACTGTACTGGTGGACTGAGCTCCTCGCCCACCCATACAAAACCAACACGTTAATTTACTTTGTGCAGCTTAGTCCCCTTTGTGTTGTCTTTCTACTCTTGCCTTAGGATCAGTTTTAGGACAGACGCCTTGGCCTATTTCGTGTTTCAAGACCATCCCGTGCATGCAACAACGATGTTACCCTATCAAGTCGTTTTTGCCTTACGGCACTTAATCAGAGATGCAACTACGTGATGAGGCTCCATTTCCATGTGATCGTGCTAGGAATCCATCGTGCCGTACCTAGCAACTCAAGGTGACTAAACCATATCGCCGCCTCGCGGCCCTTGCTGCTTTGATCACCAACTGACCCAATCAAGACTTATGAATGTTAGTGTCACTCAAACAACTTTTGCCTTGCGGCGGTTTCTCGACTTAAATCCAAACAACTCAACCAACTTATGCAACTTATATGCCGACAACTTAAGACTCGACGCCACATCTCGTGTCGAAGCACGTCGCCTATGTTGTAGCCATTCTTAAGCCCAAACATTTGTATTCTAACTGTACACACATTCAACAACTAAACTCAATCCAAAGGCACATACGCGGATTGCCGCCATGCCGACTCATCTATATGATTTGGTCACTGACTCCCAGAGCCATCGTGGACTACTCTAGCTTTTGTTAGACGGGATCCTTTCAGCGTGAGTAGCAAGCCCCACTGCAAGTCCTCGCCTAACCCGTGCCCAGTATAGCTAATTATTTGTTTTCCTTTGCCCGCAACGGTCCCATGGCCTTGGGTTGCCGTGCGGAAAAATGCTCACCTTGTCGACAAGTTGTCCATGACCATGCAAGACTCGACTCAAACTGACGTCTCACACAGTCATGCTACCTCTAGTGTCACCATTTCTTTCAGGGCCAAGTTCAATATTTCTTTCTTATGAGACCACCTCGCTGACCTGTAGCCACGAGGCCTCGCCGACCTGTAGCCGCGAGCATACTTCTTTCTTGTCCTTTTCTAAACTCAATGAATCAACCGTGGTTCATGCCTTAAACACTAAGTCCGTGCATCGTGCCTCAACCGACTTCCGATCTACGTGACGCTATCGCCCAAGTCATACTTTATATGACGGGCCTTGAAATCGTAAGACTATGTGGTTATACCCAACCGTAGAACTCGTAGAACCGTGCTTGTTACCACTCCGATAGCCTAAAATAACTTGCCTGACTTAACGCACAACGACTCGACGAGCAAAAGATGCGTCCAGTCTTGCATTACGGAAATGTGCTGCGCATGCGTTCGACTTTTGAAACGACCAAGTCATTTGGGGTGCCTAGACTTATGCCGCAAGCCGTGCAATACAACTTAACCCGTCGGGCGAGCAGAGGCTAAGCTACGCCTTGGGTGATGAGATCGTGCATGCTTTATGAAGCATTTGTTCAGACGACGCCTATGAATTTGGCTAACTCTTAGCTTTGCGGCGAATACCAACTTTCCTTCTCCCAAGCCACGGGACGAAGGATCGAGTGTCATTTTCAAAGCACGCCGTGCACCAACTCTAAGCCAACCATTAGACCTTTCCATATTCTAACTCAATTCAACCCGTCAGGATTATTCCCTTTAGCTATGTGGATTCGTCTCTTTTATTATCAAGCCTACTTGTGCAAGTTGAAAACATACAATTTATTATGTGAAGGCTAAGATGAGACAAGTTTACCGAAACTACCCCACCTGAACGAGCGGTCGCCTCGACCGAGCGATATCTCCATGTAGCCGTTGCAAGGCTAAGTCCGAACGCCGTTGGCGTTTCGATTCCTCCGATTGACTGAGCGGGATGGGACATTACAGTTATCAATGAAGGACATACCAGTCCCAAGATCGATGAACCCAAAACATCTGAAAATCCTAAGATTTTTGGAGTGGCAGCAGAATTAGCATATCAAACTCCAATGACTCTACTACTTCAGACTGAATTAGGAGCAGGCAGTAGTCAAGCCACTATATCTGTAGATACCCTATCAAAGCTTCAGCCGGAGACATCAAAACCTATTGAGACTCCTCATGCTATGCCCAGCTCAGGTAAATTTCTAAACATGATCTATTTGTCGTAGCTCTTTCAGCATTGTATATTGCTCATACAAATGACATATGTAATTTGCAGAAGGGCCCACAGGAACCGTAGCAGGAGAAGGGAGCTCTTTCCACATCAGCGCTCCAAATGAGGTGCCTCCACACGTTAAAACTGTAAAGACTTCGGCCGAAGTGGTAGCCACCCCAGGAGCCGTAGCAACTAACAAGTTCGTAGTGGCCTCCTTCACGAAAGTTTTCTTCACATCTCTGGAGCCTTTAGTTCATGGAGTGATGGAGAGAGAAGATGTTTCTTTTAGTACAATCAGAACTCCCTCTTCATTCTTGATCGGAGGCATCCGCAGCCAAGGAGACGAGTATCAGGCTACCTTCTTGGAATACATTTTGGACGAGCTGGAGGGCTCTATTAAAGCTTATAAGGAGCTTAAAAGAGGGAATATCGAGCAGCTAGTAAACATAGAATATGAGGCTATGGCTCAAGAAGCAGAAACTAGTAAAGCCAATTTTGAAGCATTTTTGCTGGCTTTTACTAGACAATCCTCTAAACTAGATATTCAAATTGCTGATACAGCTTCTATTGCTGAAAGTCATAAGATTAAGGTTGAGATGAAGAGAAAAAAGCTGCTAATCTGGAAGCAAAAATTGCTCAACTTCAGGCAGAGCTTAAGGCTATCAAGCAAAACTCAGAACAAGAAACTCAGCTACATCAAGCTGCTGTTATCCAAATAGATGCTCTGAAGCACCAGAAGAAGGAGTTTGAACAACTACATAATGAAGAACTAGCATGTCAAACTGCTGCTCTGCACCCACGATCCCGAGTCAGGAAGGGTTGATGCCAGGCAGCGGGTGCTAGATTCTTGTAATAAAAGAGCTCTAGTTTTGAAGAAGCAAATTGCAGAACTTATCACTTACTCTTTAGAGTAGAATGAGCAAAACTTGTTGTCCTTCTTCTTTTTTTATTTATTTATGATGTATCTCTTTTCTGAAATAGAAATAAAATGAGAAACTTTTTATGTGGTTCCATTATTTGTTGCATATCTTATTATAGATATAAGTAATATAATAGAAAATATATTCAGAGGTACTTGACATGATATATTTCTTGATTTAGAAAATAACGATATTTATTATATCTGGTCAGAGGTAATGTGGACGTGGCAGAATATAATGTTTAAAAAATACTGTTATTTCAATAGACAACTTTATCAGAGGTAATAGGGACGTGACAAATTGCTGACTTAGATAATCGGAATTCAGAGGTGTAAAGAACGTGAATTCTTTTTTCTATTTTGAATATGAGAATTTATTATCTATGGTTTTATTTACGAGAGAGTAAATAAGAGACAATAAATATTAAGACTGATGAATGAATGTATGGACAGTCAAAAGTGAATGAATGAACAGTCACGTCGATTCTCGAAGGGGAGACACTGAATAAATGAACAGTCATCTCGATTCTCGAGGAAGAGAATGAATGAATGAACAGTCATCTCTTTTCAGGGGAAAAAATAAATGAATGAACAGTTGGACTTCTTTTGAAGAGAAAAAGTCGCATCGGTTCTCGAAGCCGATCATCTAGTCATTTTGTCTATAAATAGAACAAAACTTCTATAGATATCTTAACTTCTTTTCTTTTTGTATAAAATATCTTCTGAAAATTTGCTTACTCCGAAGATCGAAGATATGACGGAGACGTCTCCTGCTGAGCCTCCGGTGCTTCCTCAAAAAGAAGTGGGTGAAGGCTTGGCCATTCTTGCACCAGAGCAAGACCTGATTGCCAAGTTGGTAGAGCCTGGGAAGACTGCTGAAGAAGAAGCCGTGAGGATAGCCGCCTGTGAGTTGCTAGTGTGTTCAGACAATGAGATGTTTGAATTGCTGGCAAATCATGTATTTAATCATGAAGGATCGGGTCCTCATCCCCGTCCTTGATATTATGTAACTCTTTTCTGCTTGTTGAATAAAATGAACTTTTATTTACATCATTTCTCTGAATGAAGAAAATTTTGCTTTTATATATAATATTTCCTGAAAAATTTGCCATTGATAGGCATCATAACAACTCTGCCATCCATATCTGTTAACTAGTAGGCTCCATTTGAGAAAACCTTATTTACAACATACGGACCTTCCCATTTTACCTCGAACTTGCTTTTGCTCATGTGAGTCATAGTCATAGGACGTCTGACTGTAAGAACTAGTTCACCTTCCTGAAATGTTCACACTTTGAATTTGCGATTGAAAGCTTTTGAAATCCGGGCTTGATAAAGTTCGATATGTTGTTGAGCTAGTAGCCTTTTCTCATAGAGCGCCTCCAATTCTTGAAGCCGGAGACGATCATTGTCTTCTGTGGTAAGTTTATTAGCAAAAGCAATTCTCATGGATGGAATTTGAATTTCCAGTGGTAAGGCAGCTTCACATCCATATACCATAGAAAAAGGTGTACAACATGTGGGATTGCAGACTGTAGTACGATAAGCCCATAGACATTTTCCAAGCTTCTCGCCCCAATTACGTTTGTTAACAGAAACAAACTTTTTAAGGAGTTTGATGATAGTCTTGTTGAATGCTTCAGCTAACCCATTAGCTGTAGGATTATAGGCCGTAGAAGCAACATTATTGATTCTGTTGTCATCACAGAACCTAGTAAACTTCTGGCTGACGAATTGTGGCCTATTATCATGGATGATTCGACAAGGTACACTAAATCTGTATATCACATGATGTTTGATGAAGTTGATGACACTGCTAGTCTTCACTTCAGCTAAAGGTATGACTTCAGCCCATTTAGAGAAATAATCGGTTATAACCAAGATAAACCGATGTCCTTTAGAAGATTAGGGATTGATTGGACCAATTACATCCATGCCCCAAGCTTCGAAGGGCCATGAGGCAGCAGTCGGATGAAGAAATTCTGACGGTTGATGAATGAAATCTACATGAACCTGACATGCTCTACATTTCCTTGCATAGTCAATGGCATCTGATACCATAGAGGGCCAGTAGTAGCCCATACATCGGATACGATCATGTAATTTAGGACCGGGCTGATGTGCTCCATAAATGCTATCATGAGCTTTGCGTAATATCTGCTTTGCTTCATCACCAGCAAGACACCTTAAGAGTAAACCATCAAAAGTTCGTCGAAAGAGAGTTTTGGTGGTATAATTATAATAGAATCGAAGCGATCGTCGACGAATACTTGTAGCAACTTTAGGATCTTCAGGTAGTATGTCATGTACTGCAAAGTCGATGAAAGGTGCTCTCCAGCCTTCGCTAATGACATTGACTTCAGTTGAATTTCTGAATTCAATGTTATGGTTGTTTTCAATACAAAACCATTCTCTATTGGAGATAACAACCATTTGTTATCTTTTGACTGGAATTGCTAAGACCGCAGCCAGGTTAGCTAAGGCATCAGCTTCTGTATTGCATGCTCGACGTACATGTTCGATGAAGAATCCTTTGAATGAGGAAGCTATTCTGATTGTCGCTTCGTGGTATGGTACCAGATCTTGATGTCGAACTTCGTATGTACCTATATAACCTGGTTAACAATCAGCTTAGAATTACCATATACTTCGAGATATTCAATATCCAGTTGCTTGGCTAATTGGAGTCCAATGAGCAAGGCATTGTATTCTGCTACGTTGTTAGAGTACGACTCATCTAAGGAATAAGCCATCTGAATAGCTAATCCATCTGGTGAAACAAGAATAATTCCCACTCCAGCGATAAGGGTGCCTCTAGGTCCAATTCTAGATGCTCTATCGAAGAACAAACGCCAAGTAGGAAATTCTTCTGAGACCATATTTAATTCCAATGTCTCGTCTAGAATTTCGTCATAGAGCTTAGATGTTTCAGGGACAGGATGAACTGCTAAGAAATCAGCTAATGCTTGGCCTTTCACAAACTTTTGGGGAACATACACCATATCATATTGTGCTAATAGTATGGCCCATGTAGCAAGCCTAGAATTGAGTGTACTGGGCTTCTTCATTAAGACCCGAAGAGGATTGACTCAGGATATAACATGAATAGTTTGGCCAATAATGTAATGTCTTGTCTTTTGAACAACAAACATTAAGGCTAAACATTTCTTCTCTACCGGACTATAACGATGTTCAGCTCCAATCATCGTCCGACTAAGGTAGTAGATAGCTTGTTCGTGACCTTGTTTGTTCTTCTGAGCCAGCAAAGCTCCTAATGAATGATCCATCACCCGGACATACATCAAGAAGGGTATTCCTGAGATCGGTGGCACTAGCACTGGTGGAATCATCAAATATCTCTTTATGTCATCAAATGCTCGTTGACATTCTTCTGTCCAAATGAAAGATACACCTTTCTTCATTAACTGAGTAAATGGTCTGCAACGTCCAGATAAATTTGAAATGAACCTCCTGATGTAAGCAAGTCGACCATGGAATCCTCGTAGCTCTTTTAGGTTGTGTAGAGGACGCATCTCTTGAATGGCTTTGATCTTCTCGGGATCAACGTGTATACCTTTAGAGGTAATGACGAATTCGAGAAATTTGCCACTAGAGACTCTCAAGAAAGACTTGGTGGGGTTCATTTTGAGTTGATGCTGGCGCATTAGATTGAAGCTAGTTCTTAAATCTTGGATGTGATCTTCCTTTAAACGACTTTTGACAGCAATATCGTCAACATAGCATTCGATAGTTTTTCGTAAATGATCTCGAAAGATAGTACTCATTGCCCTCTGGTAAGTTGCACCACGTTCTTAAGACCGAAGGCATGACTGTATAGCAGTATACTCCGCGAGGGGTACAGAATGAAGTGTGTTTTTCATCTTCAGGATTCATTCGGATTTGATTGTATCCAGAAAATCCATCCATGAAAGAAATTCGTTCGAATCCACAAGTATTGTAGATTATGACATCAGTAATTGGGAGAGAGAATTCATCTTTAGGACAAGCATCATTGAGATCCCAAAAGTCTATGCACACTCGAACTTTTTCGTTTTTTTTTCAAAACTGGTACAACATTGGCTACCCAGTCAGGATGATGTTCTTCTCTGATAAAATCGCAAGCGATAAGCTTTTTGACTTCATCATCTATCGCATCCATCATCTCAGGCTTGAATCGTCGTTGCTGTTGTTTGACTGGTTTAGCATTAGGCAAAATGTTAAGTTTATGAGTTGTGACCTAAGGATCTAATCCTGGCATATCCTCATAGCTCCAGGCGAAGACGTCGATATATTCACGAATGAGATGAATCAATTCTTGTTTATCATCCTCTAGAAGATTTTTGCTAATGAAGATCGGTCGTGGTATATCTTTCTCTTCAACATCGATCTGAATTAGTTAATCCTCAGTAGGTGGTTCTCCTTGTTCAAAACGAAGTTTCTACTGATTGTCCATCCTTTGTGCCCAAGGATCTGCTTCAGGAACTTCATCAATATCATCCTCGTCATCGTCTGAGAACTCAGCAGACACCATAATGGAAGATACTGTCACCCGATGGACATGACCAACACTGGTGTCAGAATCCCATGAGATTGAAATAGAAGAATTAGATCGTTCTTCTTCATCAGATTCAGAAGGTTCTGGTGTCAGAAGTGGTGAAGTATAACCTAATCCCTGCTTCGTTTTACTGTAGTATTGTTGTGATTTTCCTCTTGGAACAGAAATACGAATAGGAGTTCATCTTCCTTTACCGTTATTAAGACCAGTTTTGAAATCATAGCCCATTTTATGGATGATTGCTTTGGATTGTGGACCATAGCGACGTAATTGTAGCCTTCCTGTATCATCCTTATTATCACCGTCGGGCATAATTTTTTGTTCTTCTCTTTTATTAAAAAGTATAGGAGTTTCTCCTTTCTTTAGAGACGGTACTAGAAAGAACGATTCCTGTATTGATTCCAGTGATACCATATTTCGGAGAGGTGATACGACTCCTATTGTAAGCGGTTTGAAGTTATCTAGCATATCCAGATAATATTGAGTATAGTAAGAGACATTAGTATACTGCAAAGGAGATGCTTTATTGATATTTACATCATCAATTATAACAGGACCTTTAGCCTTAACAGGCTTAGTCAGATTGATAACCAGAGGAGGAGAAGAAGAACGAAAAGGAGGAGGGGGCTTTTTACGACGAAGGTCGATTACAAGTGGTTCAGAAGAGATGAACTCCTTTTGTTCCTGACTAACACCAGGAGGCTGCTTCTTGTGAGAAGGAAGGTAAATAGTCAACATCTTGGAAGACTGAGGACAGGAAGTATGCCCTTTGACAGGGATCACCAGAGTATCATTCGGTACGCCTTTCTGTTCTTCATCAGTGTCCATTGCCAATACCACCTTCATGAATTCCTCTTTGTACATGTGAGAGTCGCTGTAGTACGCTTCAACCCCCTTGAAAGGATATAAGTCTGCAACTTTTTTTTGGACTTCTCTATTGCCATCCACATATTTGAAACATTGGTGGAGAGTAGAAGGTACAATATTGTGTTCATGGAGGAAAGTTTTTCCCAGCAAAGCATTGTATGAGCCATGATTATCAATCACATAGAAAGTCACTTTTGTATGAAGATTGCCGATTTGAAGTTTCATGTGTATCTTTCCCAAAGGTTCACTTCTTCCTTGAATGAATCCCAAGATAGTAGTGATAGTTGTAGAAAGGTTATGTACCGGGATCTTCAAGGCGTCTACCAGAGTCTTCGGTATGATGCTAAGTGCAGACCCTGGGTCAATCAGAATGCGATCGACTTTCATGGTGTCCATATATCCTGTGAAGTAGAGAGGACGATCATGACGATTGTCTTCTAACAACATATCATCTTGTGTAAAAGTGATATTGGGTATTAGTTCAAATATACTATGACAATGTGTACAACTGATAGGCTCTTTTTCAGGCTTCTTAAGGAGAGTAAGACAAGCATCAGCCTGCATCAAGGCTTCACTTAACATCTCTCGAGTTTCTTTTGAGAGACACAATAGTTCGAAGATTGATAATCTCGTTGGAGTGTTAGCCAATTGAGCCAGTATGTCAAAATTATATAGCTTTTCAAGTCCGAGAGATGAGGACTTTTTCAATGCTTTGTCAAAGCGGACATGTTGCTTTCCCTTGTCTGCTGATGTTGGTTTGGGAGGACTTGGTTCCACTACCGGCGAGGATGTAGATGGTATATTCTTAGCAGGGGAAGATGATGCAGGAAGAAAATCAGAAGAAGAGGCAGGATTCTCTTGAGTTTCGGAATACTCTCGAAGATAAGGTTTTCCGGATCTGGTGCCGATTAGAATTTCTTCTTTTGCTACAGGTTCAAAGGATACCATGTCGCAGCTCTTTAATTTAGTTTTGGAACGCTTCTTTTGATTGGAAGAAGAAGGCGCTTCAAAATCTGCTACTAGATCTGGATGAATCCACATTATTTCTCCTTTATCGGTGGATAGTGGAACAAGACCTTCATATTGGAGAGGTGGAAGATTCACAATCTCGAGAGTAGCCCTCGGGATAGGGACAACACCATCTTGCACTAATTGTGGTAGAAAATCACCAAATTGCACAGAGACGACATTGGCTGTCATAGTCTTCTCATCTTGTTGAAGAGTAACTGCTCCAGAGTTGACTATTTCTTGGATTTTGCCTTTGAGCACGTATCATGCTCGAGTTGGATGCCCTATAAATCTGTGATAAACACAATATTTAGGGTGATCAGTCTTACCCACTTCTTCTGGCCGTTTGCCTCTGGCAGTTGAAGCTTATTGCTTTTGATCAAGCAATCGAAGATGCTCATAATATCATCTTCATCAAAAGAATACTCTTCTTTTGGACGAGGTTATTTTTGTGGTGGTGCTGATTGACTGGGTACAGTCTGAGCGACATTGACAGCCAACAACTCCTTGTCCTTGAGATTAATAGCCAATGTTTCCTTACCCTTACGATTGTTGTGGCAATTATTGTTGCCGGATGTAGGATGGTCATCTTGGTTAGGATTAGCCATCTAAACTCCTAACTGTTTGAACTTCTCAGCACTAACCTTTACAACTTTGGCATTCACAATAAAAGAAGGCCAATCTTAAAATTATGTAGATCCTGTCCACATGCTGATAATAGACAACAAGTTTGATTTGCAAGTGTCTATTGTCACAGCAGATAGAGTTCCTAGAGGCATTTTAAGTGCCTTCCGGCGGAATCTCTTAATGAAATTCTCAGTGGTTTCATTGCGTCTTTGTTTAATTTTGATAAGGGTAGACTTAGTCATATCGTTGACCCCTTCATAGAATCGTTCCAAGAACATTTGCTTGAAACCAGCAAAGGAAGTTATGCAACCATCAGGCAAACTACGATACCAGTCATATGCTGCACCGGCTAAACAACCGACGAACACCCTAGTAAGAAGAGCATCATTTGGCTGCAATTGATCAGTCATCACTTCAAAGTGATTGATACACTGACTTGGGGAAGTGCTGCCATCAAACAGCATAATGGTTGGAAGCTTGTATTTAGGAGAAAATTAAACCTCCTTCCATTCAGCAGGATAAGGTTGTTTTATCCCAAGTCTTTGTAGACCATCCTTCTGCTTAAAACCCTCAAACTGGGTGCGTAAGAGTTTTAGGGCCTCATTAGAATCCCCTGAAGTTTGTGAATTGGTGGGTTGATTTGAATTGTTAGGGGGAGGAACAGCATAATAATTACCACCCCAGTACCAGACTGACTAGGAACGGCTTGAATTCGTACAAAAGCAACCTGGAGAGGCGGTACCCCCCAGACCAACATTAACTGGTACAGAAGATGCTATGAGCTCGGGATTTAAAATAGGATTCACAACTGGTGGCACTGCATATTGAGCCACGATTATAGTGTGCAAACTTGCGACCATTTCAGCCATGTTCTTTAATTTGTCTTCCAGTGCAGCAATTTGTTGCTCTTGACTGGCTGAACTAGAAGCATCTTGGTCTTCTGTAATGGCATATGTTGTCACCTCTCTTACCACTATTGACGAGATAGTTTGTTCAGAGCTTTCACTATCTGTGTCAAAGTCAGACAAAGAATCTTCTTCCAAATGAGTAATGGAAAGATCTTCCTGATTGAAGACATCTTGATCCAAATTCCAATTTTTCGATCTGGTATGTTGATAGACCCCTTCACTAGATTCACGGAGTTGACCCAAGTAATGTTGGCTCGGATTGCGAGACGTGCCACGTTTTGAAGATTTTCTACCCCTATTGTCTCGGAAAGTCATATTGACAAAAGCATATAATAGCTCATCTTCACCTCCCATCATAGGTTCAGGAGTTGAAGCATAGTTCAGCCGATCGAAGACAGATCGTTTAGCTGATTGGCAACAACACTTGATGACCACTTCATGAAGGCAGTGGCATTCTGATGAGTGATTTAGAGGTGAGTTAGACATCTCTGTGATCTCCCGTCTTTATGTAAGACGTTCCCGAAGATCATTCACCACTACAGGACGAGAACAAGTCGGAGGAACATATTCCTTAATGATGTTAGGAACATGACTCCGGTTCTTAAGATGTTCTTAAGATGCTTAGTTCCGTGAGTGTACAAAGTACTTAACTCATTGGCATAAGTGATTAGGTCCTTCTTTTCAAACTTTAATTTCTGGTGCAAATTGGCCTTTGGCATAGGATTCTTGCGTTTCACCGAGGTTGATACTGATTGACGCCTGTTGAGATAAGCGCGTAAATCAGAGAATTCTGCTCATGGTGCCTCTGTTTGAGATACCATCAATTCTTCTTGCTTGGATCTTGAGATATGCAAGGTTGGAAGATCTTGAGCAATTACCATAGGAGTAGGCAAGATGCCTCTTTGATCAGTATTCTTTCCCCTGGCAGAGATTTGAAGACCTCTGTTTAAGGGAATACAATCTGATATATCTTCCTCTGAGTCATAGACTAGGAAAGATTGAGAAAAGACCAAAGGGTGCTTTCCTTTATTTTGTGAAGGGTTAGCTAAAAAGCATTTTCATCTGTTTTGTCGTGGAACCACCTTAGGCACAGGTTGCACCAGTTGAGGAAGTGTCAAAGGACCCTTCCTTTTGTTCTGTCTAGTTTTGGCACTAGAACCTTGTTTCTCCCAGTTCAGAACTGGAGAATAAGAGGGAATAGCCAAAAGTCTAGTTCCCTTAGGTTGCGCTAGGGCAACATGGTGTACAAACTGTGCCTGAGAAGCAGAGTGCTTAGGCTGCGCCATAGCTAAATGGGCTACTGGTGGCGCATTAGCAGCAGGTTGTGCCTTGGTAGAAAGATGAGTTGACAGCGCCTTGGCAGCAGAGGGAGTGGACTGCGCCTTGGCAGCAATGGGAGTAGGTTGCACGCGGGCAACATAAGCAGAGTGAATAGACTGCGCCTTGGCAGCAGAACGGGTGGATTGTGCGTGGGCAACAAAAGCAGGCTGCGTCTTGGCAGCACAAGGAGTGGGTTGCACGCAGGCAACAGAACTAGGCTGCGCCTGAGCCTGAGCCAGAGAGATAGATTTTGCTTGGGCAACAAAGTGCTCAGGTTGCGCTTGGGTAACAACAACTGTGAAAGACTTAGGAGTCCACACAGTTCTGTTTTTGGTGATAGCCACAGTGCGCTTGTTTCTCTTGTTGTTGATCATATCCTCGTAGGCTGTCTGGTTGACTTGAACAACCAGAGTCTTCTGCATCTTGCCGATCGATGCAGCATCATATTGAGTTGTCACCTTCTCGTCGAGGAGAAAGTCGTCCCCAGCAGAGTCGCCATTTTGTTTGCAAAAACAAAAAGTTTATAACAAACTTTAAAAGAATCGTACAAAGTACAATAAATTCTGGGAAAGTACAACTTTAGGAATCGGATCAGAAGACGATCACTTTATCCCTTGGACTATGTGAACTTGAAGACTAGAGCCTCCGGAGAATGCAGCAACAATTTTGCAAGAGTTCTTTGATCTCTGTGATGCTTTGATAATGATCGGAAACTCTATTTATAGAGTTCTGGAAATAACTGTTTTAGCAGTTATTCTGATATGCGCGAGTTTGAACTGCGCCACTTTGGGTTGCGCCAACCTTAAGTTGCGCCAACTTCCATTAAGTTATACAGGCGTACACTAACTATATTTAGACGCCTGGCATCATATGATTGAGATGCGCATGGTCGTGTACGGAGTAGTGGACACATTTTGAGAGATTAGTGGCATGTGTGCCACGTCATCCTGCTTTAGAACGTAAGTTGTCTCAACTTTATCAGGTTGCGCGAGCTTCAGTCAACGAGTCAAACTGCGCTTGATTGGGTTGCGCCTAGACGCAACTCAGTACATAGGCACGTGGCAGCATTTGAATGTATGAGAAGAATTTGTTCATATTGCGCCTAGGCGCAACTTACAGAGTGCGCGGAACAACTGTCAATCAAATTATCTCGAGCGCCAAGCTTTACGGGATTCGAAGAGATTTTTTCATTTATCGTGCTGTCAGTTGTCAGTGCTGTCAGGCAATGATGGCAATTATTGTCAGGCGCCACGTAGGCTTTGGCACAATATGATTCAGGGCAGTCTAATACATGGCGCAACCTGATCAGTGGCGCAATTTGATCCCTGAGCTTCATAACAGTGGCGCAGCTTGATTTCTGGGGCACAACTTGATTGCTGAGTAGTAAATACATGGCGAAACTTGATTTTTAGGCTCTACAAAGATGACCAAGAATTTTGGCACGGATAGTGTAGTTGGGTGCCTTGACTAGTGTTTTAGCTATTGTAGGGAAGGCCGAGCCATAGGTGTGTTCTAACTAGGAAAACCAGGCCAAGTTGCGACTTAACCCACATCGATGATTTATTTATTTAGTTATTTGATTATTTACTTTACATGAGACCCGGTTGTACCAATTTTGCCCCGACTTGACCCGAACCAAATCCAAATCTAAATAAACATGTAGTACTCTCAAATATCTTCATGTTGATATATATTTTGTATATATATTTTATTAATATTGATATATTTTTAATTTTGGAAAGTTTATATTTATAGGAAGTGTCTACGTGTAATCCTAGTGTAATCCTAGTTGGCATTAGTTTATATTTGACCCAAAGTCCAATCCTAAGTAGGCATGTTGGACATTAATAAATACATATATTTTGTATTTAATTCAAATTTTGGATTGTATTTATATAGATAGATTTAATTAGTCTATATTAGGAAAGACCTTTTTAATCCTCAATCCAATCAATTAGCCAACTCACCAAACCACCACCCCAACCAAGTGGGAGCACTCTTGGCTGACCAAAGCAGCCCCTCTTTTGGATATTCGGCCAAGTATCTCATTAGGAATAGGATTCTCACTCCTTTTCATGCATGCAACCCAAAAGGCCCATATATGTACATCAACTCATACCCAAACCCTAACCCTAACTTAATTTCTTCTTTTTTTTTCCTTCTTGGCCGACCACTCCCTTACTTCGCCCTAATATTTGGCAGCACCTCTCCCCCATAGCCCTCCATACATTATCTTCTCTATTGCACATCTCTCCATCCTTCACAAAAACTCATCTCCTCCACCATACATCCACCCAACCACTCAAAATAAACCCTAAAAACTCCATCTTCTCCATCCAACCATCTATAGCCATTGCCAACCCTTCCAAACTCACCAAGAGAGGATTAGCAAGCAAAGATAGCAAGAAATGTTGGAGCTTTGGCAAGGAGAAGTCTTCACAACCTCTCTAGCAAGGACTTTTGGTAAAAAACCCTAATTTTTCTATCTCAAAATCTTACTAAATTTCTGTAGAAAATATGTTATTAAATATGTAGAAATCATATTTTGATGGATTTTTCTATGTATAATCATCTATAAAAGTTTTATGATTCATAGTCGTAATATTCATGTTTTGGTATGATCAAAATTAACCCCGTTGTGAAGGAACTATAAGTTATTGGTGGTTATTTTCAAAACTGAATTTTATATGTGTTCATATATATAAATTAGGACTTTTAGTTATTTTTCCACGAATTTATCAACTCAAATCTGGTCGAAAAAATTATTGGTCAAAACTAACTAATTTTGGGTAATCGACTGACCTAGAATGTCCCAAACTTGTATTATAACTTAACCCTTGTACCCATGATATTATTCTGAGAAATAAGATATTTTAATTCTGTTTAAAATATATTTTTGGTTATTTTAGCAATTTTGAGTAATTGACTATGTTCCGGACGAGTTTCGGGTAGACTAGCTGACTTAGTAAATAACTAGTCATAAATTTCTTTAGAAATATTAATTCTGGAATTTCAGATAAATTTGTAGAAAATTTGTTTAAATATTATTTTTACGAAATTTATATGATTTTTAAGTAGGTTATTGAAGTAGGGGCATAACCGACCAATTGAGAGTTGGAAACCCTAAAACTGTGTTTCGATGTCTCGTGGAGCCTATGTATAATTTTATGAGTCTATATGGTTCCACGGAAGATTTGAATATGGTTAATATAATTTTAAAACATTAATTTAAAAAATTAATTCGTATCATAAGTTTCATGAGTAGTGACTTAAACTAGCTAATTAATTATCTAGGAGCGTCGGGTTCCGGAGACGTGGACACGGGAGCGACGTTTCATATTAAGAGCACAGAATCAGGCAAGTATACCTTGCCTCTCTCTACAGTTTATTGGATGCTTATTTCTTTATCTAGTAGTTTTATGTCATCAGTTAGTTGGATTGGTTTGATTGGTATGCTTTTCGTCCTATCATGTAAATTAGTTATTGTCCCGTCTATATACTGTCGTTGTCCAGAGTTTGACATTATAGACTATACGAGAGTTGTCCTTACATGTACCTTGACTGATTCGTATCGTATCGTAGAGTGAGTACGTGTAACTGAACTGCTAATTCATGTTTCATTTTCTCAACCTGCGAGTCCACAATCGGGGCGAGGGTAGACCGTTTGCGCCTGCGAGTCCACATTCGGGACGAGGGTGTTTGTCGTGAATTAACCTGCAAGTCCACATTCGGGGCGAGCGTTAGTGTTTAGTTCAAACTATCGAGTCCATACTCGGGATGAGGGTTGATATCCTTTGATCTCTTGTTCACCAGTTCTCTTCCAGCAGTTCATTTATGCGTAGTTGTTTTCCATATTCATGTCCACAGTCACCTATCTGTAGCCACTTTTCAGTTTCCATCTCGTTTCCTGTTTATATTCTTATGCATGATAGAACTGTTAGATAGGCATATTTTTATATATCTTGCTATGTCGCCTGAGGACCTGATGGTCTTTTCAGGTTTAGCGATTGCATGGAGTAAGTTAACAGAGCAGGATGGTAGATGTTTGTGATACACTTGCAGAATCCAGGTATATTGATATTACGCTTATTATCCATTCGTGCTTTCATTTCTTGTCATGATATACTTTGCTTGTTAGCTTACTTTATATACTCATGTTAATTCTTGGAGTCTAGTCGGACATGTATGCTAGTGGGCTGCAGATCATGACCCATAGTGTTCATTCATGTTTTATATTCTTACTGTGGATTGAGTTATAGGTTGCCTTGCCATGATAAGGCACGTGATACCATAGTCTAGACAATATTTACGTATTCGAGATGGGCTGGAGTCCGCTCGATACGTAACTGGCTTGCTCACGAGCTCGCGTATGAAATGCGAGTGCGGGTCATGACATGCGGTATGGGTGATCGTTGATAGACTTACCAAATCAGCCCACTTCTTACCTTTTAGAGTGGAACAGTCCACAGAAGTTTTGGCGGATATGTATATGAAGCAGATAGTGAAGCTACACGGTGTACAAGTTAGCATCATATCGGACCGTGACTCGAGATTTACCTCGCACTTTTGGTGGAGTATGTAAGAAAGTTTGGGTATGCATTCGAAGTTTAGCACGTCATACCATCCGCAGACAGACGGCCAGACAGAGCGTACGATTTAGATGCTAGAGGATATGCTGAGGGCGTGTATGCTTGACTTTGGCGGATCATGGAAAGACCACCTCCATCTTGTGGAATTATCTTACAACAATAGCTATCAAGCGAGCATTCAGATGGCTCCATTTGAAGCATTGTATGGTAGGAAGTGTCGATCTCCTGTCTATTGGAGCGACAGATATTGGGACCCGAGTTGGTTTTGAGCACAGTGGAGAAGGTAAAGAAGATACAAGACCACCTGCGAGCAGCGCAGGATCGACAGAAGCAGTGGGCAGATAATCGTCGTCAACCTTTGGAATTTAAGGAAGGCGACCATGTTTTCTTGAAGATATCCCCCACTAGAGGCATGATGCGATTCGGAGGACGTGGCAAGTTGAGTCCAAGATACATCGGCCCTTTCGATGTCTTGGAACGTGTTGGAGAGGTTGCCTACATATTGGCATTGCCACTGTCGTTAGAGGGAGTACATGACGTGTTCCACGTGTCTCAGTTGAGGAGGTACGTGGCAAATAGCAGTCACGTGCTCGATCACTCCGAAATCACAGTTGAACCGAATTTGTCGTACCAAGAGCAACCGATAGGTATCCTTGATCGCCGAGTGAAAGTGTTGCGGAATAAATCCATAACATTGGTTCGCGTAGCATGGAAGCATCACTCGTCAGGAGAGTCTACTTGGGAGCGCGTGGACGACATTCGGAATCGCTACTCGCATTTGTTCGAAGACCAAGGTGCGTTTGTATGTTAAATTCTTAATATTGCATGGCATCGCATCCCCCGACATTAGTTTTAATTTCGGGGACGAAATTTCTTTAAGTTGGATAGGATGTAAACCCCCATCTTTTTCCTAATTAATTTACTAATTAATTTTATTTTTATTAAATTTTGTTATATTTAATGTAGTGTTAAGTCATGGGTTTTTGTTAATAATATATGTATGAATGCTTGTATAGGGTGCATTATAAATTAGAGATTTAGATATTTTTTATATAATTTTTTTAGAATTTTTATAAGCTACAGTACTATGGAAAACCCGACCACCTTTTGGATATTTGAATGGAGATTCAAATATTCACTTTATAATTCAAACCTTCTAGCAATCTTTTTTGAATCCCAAACCTTGTCTGCATCAAATCCGACTATAGGAGTTGACCGAGACCTAATCCTTATCAAACTTTGTAAACTATAGGAGTTGACCGAGACCTATTCCCCAGCATCTAACACAAGTTAAACTCAACTTTGTAACAGCCTTTATATATAAGTGGCTACGAAAATCCGAGGAACCCTAACCAGAAAACTTCGCGCAGCCCCAAAGCCATCCACGAGCTCTCCCCCACCCCGACGAACTCACCTGGCTGCTGACAACGCCGCACCACTGTGCGGACGCCGCCAGCCACCCCCAGGCCGACCGCACCTATTGTGCAGTCTGATTTTCTCGACAACTAGGTAACCTCCTTCTCACCCCTATCTCCATCTACGTTTGATCATTTTCGATTCTATGAATTCCTGTTAGAAGCCCCCATTACCCTCTTCGGGATCACCCAGATGGATTTCGACATGGCCCTCTAACTTGTTCAAAAAATCGAGACAAAGTTGGAGAAAAACTACTTTTCTGAATGTTGAAAAACTATTTTAAAGTACCGTCTTGGAAGCCATTTTTCGGACCGATTACTAAATAATTTGACAAACTAATTGAAGACAATCAAAAAATATATATACGAGATCGTAACGCACCTTCTGGAATCACTTTTCATCCAGTATGTAAAAAGTTACACTTGGTTAAAGTTTCACGAGAAATTGTCAATTCTGTTTTCAAAATTTAGAAAAACTTTCCGATACGGCGTACGTCTCGACAAAACGGACGACCTGGTCACACACTATTTGTATCGAAAGGCGCGTATGGATATTGTCGACGTGTGGGAACTGACGGAACTCGATTTCGTTGCGTGTGCGCGACGAAATCAATGTTTATCCGTCAAGATACCCCCGTATCGACGCTTTGCAAACTTGGCCATAACTTCGTGCACGTTCGTCGGATCGACACGAAACTTGCACCATCAGGACCGAATCGTTTTTCTGGTTCTATACGCCATGTTTAATTCGATTCTGAGAAGGTCGACCGGAACGCCTATTTGGCGGGCCCACGACCCGCTCAAACGGGTGAAAATGTGCACAGCCCGTCGGAATCCAACTTTGGACATACGGTTGTGTTCGTCTCTTCAAATCGGACCCGTAGACATGTAGTTTGACGACTTTAGAGACCATAGACATTAGCACGCATTTCGGTGTAAAACGGGCCCAATGACGGACATCATTTTGACCCGAAATTATGATTTTGCCTCTGTACCAGAATTGAACTTTTGGACAGATATTTCCTAGATATATCTTTTATACTGGGAACATTCTTGATGTCTGTTTCAGCATCCGGAGCCGTTCGTAGATTTTGACTTTTTATTGCTGACGTGATTGACTGTTGGAGTTGCCATTCCCGCACTACCAGACAAGATACCTTGCCACCTTAGTATGTGATTTACCTATTCTTATTTTTAGTTATTATTTTCTACATTTCTTATTTTTTGTTATTATAAAACTGTGCGTCTAAGTCACACTTGGGTGCAAGCGACTCTATCGATCATTTTTCTTACTTTTGTATATTTCTCTTGTATTGACTTAGTCTAGTGACCACCCATTGTTGATAAGATATTGGTATATCTCATACGGCCTTGACACTTGCTTCATCACGTATTGTGAGTCACATGTAGGTCACGTGCTTGCGTAGTCGGCTGGCCACCGATACGTATGAGGCATGTGACGGATAGGAGTAACTGCCAATAGAATTGCATGCTAGCAGACTTGGCAGTTACTAGAGGTATTATGAGTCATGGACGTGACCCTACTAGGCATTGGGTGGGGAGAACAGTTCCTTAACGTATGGGCCACTTATGCACTTTCCTATTACTGATCCTGCTGGCCTCTGACATTCGAGGAATGTTATGCTTTGAGGTCCCTGGTATCCTGATGGGACCATACCTGAGTTACCTGCACCTAAGCCAGATGTCCATGCGTTGAAGGTTTGTTCTTAACTGCATTATCACTGTAGAACTGGTAGGCACCCGATTGCATGCATCCTTTCTTTTCTATTATATTATTACAGTTTATATGGCATGGTGTTTTCTTGTATCTTGTTACGTCCCTCTGAGGACCTGGTTATATCTCCAGGACTAGACGACTTTCCGCAGGAGTACGGAGCGGCTTTGGATCCGTCCTACATTGATGACGAGGCATCTCCCGCTGACTTCTAGCTTATTGATTTCCTTGAGACATTTTCGTGGACATTTTTACATCTATTTTCTTTCTATTTTGTGGAGGTTGGACTCCGATCATTATGACTATTTTTTATAGCTGTTTGGAATGGGTATGTCTACCCGACTATCTCTTGGATGCACTTATTATTTATTGAACTCTTATTTATTTTGTGCTGAGCTGTGATGAGATTAGATACTTATATTCTGGCCTGTAATTTTATTATATATACAGCTTATGTACGTATACGAGAATTCCATATATTGGAGTATTCTTTGTATATGTGCAGCTGTCATGTTTATGTACTTGGTCCTAAGTATTTTGGGACTGGGACGTTATCGTCGGAGTGGCTCTCATCTATCCTGATGATTTGGTCATCCAATGCGCATACTCTCTCCTGGAACCATGTTTCCTACAATGTGGCAGAATACAATGCCCTTATCATCGAACTTCAACTGGCCAAACAGTTGGGCATAGATTATCTAGAAGTCTGCGGGGACTCTAAGCTAATAGTAAGCCAGGTTCGAGGGAAATACGAGGTCCGACATGAAGACCTGGTGCCCTACTACCAACCGAAGATTTACATGATCTCGACCTTCACCGCATTCTTCATATAACATGTGCCCAGGTTGCAAAAAATTAAAGTCGATGCCCTTGTTGGGCTGGCAGCTTCCCGGTTATTCCTGTCAAAACCTGACGTTCTGTCGCAGTAATCGGCCGAGAGCTGATATACACCAAAAATAACTTACACATATGTTATAGTTACTCTACAAAAACCAATGTTGGCATCAAAGACTGGAGGTTCGCCCTCAAAGACTATGTAGTCTATGGGATTCTTTCGGATGACCCAAGGAAGCCACCTTCCTTAGAAGGCGTTATCTCCGATTTTACTATGATGTAGCCACCAAAACACTGTATCGCCGCTCGTACGAAGGGCTCCTGCTAAGATGCTTATCGGATGCAGAAGCCAAGCAAGCACTTCGCGAACTCCATGATAGTACTTGCGATGCACATCAGCCAGGGACCAAGTTGTTGGCCCATGTGGTCATGATCAACCTGATTTGAATAATTGACTTAAAACTTCGAATCTGATACATGAAGTACGATGACTACATAAGACCGCAGCTATTTTCGTCAAACAAGATTTTTTTAATTTATTATGTATTTTTCTTATCTTGAGTCTAGGTTTTTGTGAGTCGGATATCGCTGGCATTTAGATGAACATCCCCACTCAAACAAAACCTACTCGTACCAAACCAAACCAATACCCAAAAGACATTCTGAAATGAAGTACATTCTGAAAACCTAGTACCCGAACTCGGTGCGAGTCCCCCCCGAACTCGAACTGAACTTGGTCTCCCTAAAATTTCTCCTTGTCAGAATGAATATATATTCTTTTGGATCTCAAACGTTTAAAAATTTGAACGTTACGTAACCGAGTTCTACCTGAACTCTGGTTCAAAAAAACCTATAAATAGAAAATAGTTTTTTATTTTACTCAATCATCTCATTCTTCATCTTCTCTATTCATTCTAAGCCTTCCTATCACAAAGAGCTTTCAATCTTCACATTCCAAGACAACTTCCATTCTTCTAAGTGCTGGTGTGTTCCGATTAGAAGTGTTCGAGTTGTACGAGCTTGGCGTATAAAAGCTATTCAGTTAGTGTTGAAGTTTGTTCGTGGGCTTCAGATAAAAACACGACGTTGTAAGAAGTCGGCGTGTCCTTCGGAGTAAAGCACGCGGTGTAACTACTATTTCAAATAGTGGATTTAATATCGAGCAAGAGTACTCGAGCCTGGACTAGTCCACTAAGAGAAAAACCAGGATAAAATCTTGATGTTTGCGTATTGCTTCTAGCTCATTACTTAATTACTGTTTTTACATTATTGCATTAATTATCTGCCTTTACTTGCCTTTACATGTATCATTTTTAATTGGGGATATTATTCCGCTAAACTCTATTCACCCCCCCTCTAGAGTTGCCATCGATCCAACACAAGCTACAAGCCCGCCTCCGCCGCATGGACTACTACTTGCCCACAATGGTCGCAGATGCCATAAACTATGCAAGGAGATGCAAAATGTGCCAGATATATGCTAACTTCATTCACAGACCCTTAGAGTTCCTGCATCCAACAGTCGCATCCTAGCCATTCGAAGCATGAGGCATAGATATCATTGGTCCAATCAGCCCACCATCAGCTAGAGGGCATCGATTTATCCTTGCCATAACTGATTACTTCTCAACATGGGCAGAGGCCGTGCAACTCTCGGAGGTGAAGACTTCCAACGTGATTATTTTTATTGAACATCATGTCATCTACCGATTCGGTCTGCATCGACGGATCATTCATGATAATGGCACGTAATTTGGAAGTCACGCTTTCTATCGATTTTGCGATAAAAATCAAATCCAGAATATATCTTCAATACCTTATAATCCAACACAAATGGATTAGCAGAAGCTTTCAACAAGACGATCATCAGATTGCTTAAGAAGTCCGTCTCATCCAATAAGCGCAATTGGAACGAGAAACTTAGCAAGTGTCTCTGGGCGTACCGTACAACCGTCCAAACTCCAACTGGCAGTAAGCCATTTTCCTTGGTCTTGAGCTGTGATCAAATGTACTACTTCTACTACCGGCCATCAACTTCTCGAGGTACACTACGCAAATATGAGAATCATGGCGTCTGTACTCTCTAAGCATTACCCTGAATATTCCTATATTATGTTGATATTACCACTAATAAGAATATTCACATGAAAAAGTGGTTTGACAAAAGCCTTATTATGATAGTTGTACTACAAAGACTCTCTTCTTACCACATTCAGCCAAAGCCTTATGCGCCTCAAAAAAGAAATCTCCTTCTACAAACACCCTTTCGTGGCCCAGTTTCCTTAAGGGTATCCCACCTTTGGCTTCTAGTTAGGTCAAGGATATCCTCCATTTCAGTACTACCCTTTCCCAATAAGGAGTAAGACATTCAAACTGGTAGTTCATGCCATATTACTTCTGAGCTACCTTCCAGAAAATTATCATGTCCATATCACCTCTGAAGTATTTTTCAGACCAAAGATACCTATTCACCACGTCCATATTACTGATGTGTGGATATCTATCTTGTCCCTTGCTGTTTTATTTCAAACAGTGACACAATCTGAAATACTTGCCAGTTCATATCACCTTTGAGCAAGATATTTCTTTATCACAATATCACACCCATGCGGCCCCTGATGGTATTTTTGTTGGCCCATTAGTCAAGATCATACTTGATTTTGATAATCAACGTCAACTTTGGTCGATATATAAAATATACACAGCTACATGTATCGCTACAGGTATCAAATCAGAATGTCTGCACCTACTGCTACAAACGTCTTGTAGTCATCAAGAACCAAAAGTGATGGAATCAACATCAAGGCTTTACATATTTCTTTCGTATTTTTATCTTTATTTGAGTCTAGAAAAATATGTAAGATTGATCGGATCAGTACTGACTTAGCTATTCAAAGTCCACAATAAATAGCCTTCCAATCCACAAATTTCTATCCAAAAGTCCACAAACTAAAAGGCCCAAAACCCATCAAATTGGCCCAAATCGTTCTGTGAGAACTCTGGCAGAACTCGGTCCGAGTTCAGTCTAGGTTATTTTTTTCAACTTATTTTTGAATTCCATGGATATCTGTATCCAATGTTCAAATGCGAGATTTTTGCATCCGAACTCTGCCCAAATTGGTTTCATAAAAATACTATAAATAAAAAGGAAATTTTACTTTTCTAAATCATCCAATCTCATTCACATCCCTTCTCTATATTCCTTAAGTGTTTCTACGAGCTATGCACTTTCAAATTTAGTCTATACTATTAGCTAAGCCAGTATCAATTCAGTTCAAGCTAGAGTTTGGTTTTGAATAGTTATATCGGAGGCTATCTCTGAAAATGTTCTAGTTTTCAATCGCCTTCTGTAGTCGATTGTGCACTCGTCGCCAAGCACGGCGTTGTTGAAGTTGCTCGTGCACTTGTCCCCAAGCATGATGTTGTAAGAGTTACAAGCACTCAGTTAAAGCTTGTGCCATAGTGGATTAACATATAGCAGGAGTACTCGAGACTGTATTAGTCCTCCACGAGGAAAACCAATATATATTGATGTGTCACTGAGTTTGAATCTTCTTAACTTTTTTACTCTTACTGCAATTCATATACTATTATTGATCTGCTCTTACCAGCCATATTATATAATTTAAATTGTGATATTTATCCCGCTGTAGGCACACATTCTATTCACCCCCTCTAGAGGTGCTCAACGGTCCTACAATTGGTATCAGAGCAGGTTATACATATACATAACCACCTAAAGATTATATATGGCAGCTGTAAATCTATATTCAACGGTGAAGGGCAATCCATAAATAGGCCTCCACTATTTGATGGAACAAACTATATATACTGGAAAACACGAATGAGTTTCTTTTTAAGTCACCGGACTTCGATCTTTGGTCGATAGTTATAAACGGTTATGCATGCCCCCTAATTTTTGGCTAAATTTTTTTGTTGTTGTTTTGTCTTTACTTCTATATATATAATATTGACCTTATATTTTTTTTACT
The DNA here is from genome assembly GCA_029216955.1 of Iris pallida. Classification (NCBI taxonomy): domain Eukaryota; kingdom Viridiplantae; phylum Streptophyta; class Magnoliopsida; order Asparagales; family Iridaceae; genus Iris; species Iris pallida. The sequence continues at coordinate 298,280 of JANAVB010044114.1, read as the reverse complement.
TTATATGTCCAATTGAATAAATTACTGAGTTTGTATACATATATAGTAAATGTATATCTTAATATATAAAGAGCTTTTAAGGTAACTAGATATAAAGGTTAAAATATTCTTCCTAAAAAATATTTTGTTGTATATATTTAGTCTATATTTGTTTATGAAATATTTTAGATTTTTTTATTTTTTATTTTTTAAATGAATTGCATGTGATAAAATAATTATTTATGTTTGGATTTAAATATATATAGATAAATTGAGCATATATAAATTAATATAGTATGGATATTTTTAGAAATTTATATTTTACTTATTTTAGATTTTTATTAGTTATATTTATGTTGTATATAAGTAAATATACATTGTAGATATACTGTTACAAAATATATTAAGATTTTACAAAAAAAAATTTATATTATTTTAGATTTTTAGAAATTTTAAGAATTTTTATTAAGATTTTTAGAGATTTTTATAGCATTATTAGTTTTAATAACCAAAACAAAGAAAAAAAGAAGAAAAAAGAGCAGTTGTTGTTCCCCCGCAGGGGAACAGTAAATCAGGCGACCTGAGCTCCTCTCTGTTACAGAGGAGCAGATAAATACGCGTAAAAAAAGAAGCAGAAAAAAGAAATAAAAACCCTAGCCTTAACCCTAGCAGCGACCTCATCAACCTCCGTCGCGCTCCCCCACATGACCAACGATCACCGTAGCCGTGGCTAGCCACTGTGCGCGCGTGACAACAACAGAGTTTCATGCAATAACAACGACTCACCCAACTTCACGTCGTATTTTCTCCACCATCGTTCATTCGTTTTGCGATCTAATTTTGCAGGTGTGTTCCCAATCTAACCCCCTACAATTCCATTCAAATTGTTTGGTTTGGTTTGTACTGTGTGCGACAAGAATCGCGTTCCAAAATCGATTTTTTTATTTTCAGGATATAAAAACTGTCCCGACAACCCATGTTTGAGGTCGAATTTCGACCAGGATATCACGAACTTTCAAAGTCCACTTAAACAGTATTATAGACACCTATAGGATTACAAAAACCTATGTGTAGATTTTAATTTCATCGACCGTACGTCGAGAAATCGGGTTCCCAAAACCGACAAAAACAGTTTTCAAAATAGTAAAATTTTAGAAATTTTTTTGATACGGCATGTGCCCCCGACAAACCGGGCGACGTGGTCGCGAACTGAAAGCATAGAAAGGTGCATATCGACTTGGCGGATGTGCGGGATTCGACGAAACTCGATTTCATTGTGTATGCACGACGAAATTGAGAAGTATCGATCGAGATACCACGTATCGGCCTCTTTGCAAACTAGCCCACAATTTCGTGCACGTTCGTCATCTCGAGACAAAACATGCATTCCCAGACTTATGTCATTTTTCTGGTCCTATGAGCAATATTTGGTCCGATTCTGAGAAGGTCGACCGGAACGCTATTTTGGCGGGGATGCGACCCGATCCAACGGATGAATTTGTGTACGGCTCACCGGAATCCAACACTGGACATACGGTTGAGTTCGTATAGTCAAATTAGACCCGTAGACATAATCTGATGGTTCTAGAGACCGTACATATTGGCACACTTTTTGGTGCAAAGAGAGTCCAACGCGGACACCGATTTGGCCGAAATTAAAATTTTGTCCCTGTGTCCAAAATTGGACTTGTGGGTAGGCGATCTGAGATATTTTTTAATCCAAAAATGTTGGTGATGCCTGTTTCAGCATCCGAGGATGTTTGCAGAAGTTAGCTTTCTTTGCTTCACTGATCTGATGGTTCGAGCTACTGGATACTGTCCTTTTGCACACCACCTCAAGCAAGATACCCTGCCGTATTTACTGCTTGTATTATTTGTATCTTACCGTTTAGGTACTGCATGGTTACTGTTTATTTCTAGTTTCTCTAGTTGCTTCACTGTTTACTGTTCATGATTTACTTTACTATGCTTCCAGCTATACATGATACAAATGTTAGTAATATTTGCATTCTTGTCTTTAAAATTGCATATGGACCTAGAGTTAAGGGACTACCATTTGCCAATAATCATTTCATAAACTTTGACACAGTTGTACCACGAGATATGTGTGAGCTATGAGTAGCATACAGAGTTACTTGCGTATTGGCTGATCACCCGTGCACATGCATTAGGTCTAACTGCTAATAGATGCATGTTAGGAGACTTAGAAGTTAGTAGAGGTACATGGTCGTGGATATGACTTAGTTAGGTGCATAGGGTAGAAAGAACAGTTCCTTAGCGTATGGGCCACGTATACACTTATCCATTATAAACTGTGAGCTCCGCCGGAGACGCAGGTACTGATTCTTTACTATACTCATTCCCTACTGTATTGATTCCCTCTGACGTTCACAGAGTGTTACCGACGTAGGCCTCTGGTGTCCATAGAGGGGACCATGCTGATCCCATATAGCCAGAGGGCCCATGCATTGAAGGTTTGTTCTTAATTGCATGATCACAGTAGAATGGTTAGGTGACCGTAGTGATGTCATGTCATACTATGTTCTAATTATGGCATGGGACAGTGTCACATCACGGAATAATGTGCCCCTTGTCCTTGTTTGGTTGTAGGGATAGTCTACTGTTTCGATGATGGAATATTGGGTCATGTTATGATTTGGACTATTTACTTTTACTTATGACTTTGTGGCATATTTTATATTTATTTTATATAGCATATTTATATGTATTTTGTTACGTCCCTCTGAGGACCTGATGATTTCTCCAGGTGTTTGCTTTTATAATTTTTTGCAGGATTTTCAGCCAAGATTGTGATCTTCTCTCTCTATCGAAGATGACACGCACTTGGACCATTTAGTTGTTTGTATTCTTTATTTTTGTTATTCCTTTTTCTTCTAGTTTAAATTATGGTAGTGGATTTGTCTCAATCCAGCAAATTGTAAAAAGGACAAACTCAGATTTGATTTTATACTATCTTTATTCTTTATTTCTGTGGATGAGATTTAGTGAAGTCATGGCTATTTGTATACTACAAAATTACAGCTTACATATATTTATTATACAGCTAGCATGTACGTTCTAGTCCTACGTATTTTGGGACTGGGCATTACAGGTTACAAGAAACCGTCTAGAACAGTGATTGATGGTGTTCTCAGAATATTTGAACACTTTTGAAAATCTAGGCTTCGTGAATTTTTAGAAGTTTCAAATCCGATTCATGAAAATGCAGTTCGCATGTTTTATTGCAACTTGCAAGAATTCGATGATTGTATTCATTCATGGTTGGCGGGATGGAATTTGAATTCAATTCTGCCGACTTGAGCGAGTATTTTCTAATGCCAAACAACGGTGACGCTTTTGTCGACATAAAAAAAGTTTAATTTCCTGACGACAAGACTCTTAAATCCTTCAAAGTCGCGTTGTGTCATCCAGATTCGGTTCCTCGGAGATAGTTATTCGCACGCAACTTGAATCAACATTTCTATGAGTTGCATCACATCATTATTTCATCTCTTTTACCAAAGACGGGATCTACTGCCGAGATCACTTATTTGGAATTATCTACAATATACCATATTCACTTTGGGATTTCCTTTTCCTTTCCCAAAACTATATTAGCACTCATGATCAACTGTCGGAGGACAGGCCGTAACCTCCTTTATCTTATGCATATGACGACAATCTTCCAAAAATTTTCTATTCCTTTGGAGTCTTGTCCTATCTCTGGAACGCCTTCAGAGCTTCATAGGTCTAGGAGATTCCCACATCTTCCTAGTGATGCTCCACCTCCACCCCCTCCAGCTCCAGTTGTAGCCCCAGCAGATGCTCCAGCTGATCCAGCTCCTGCAGCCCCGGGTCGCACTATTGACGAGTTGTATCAGCAGTTTGATGCTTTTGTCACCCTTTAGGGACAACAACGTTAGGCTGACCTGACTCGTTATACTGATACTGAGTTCCGCCACATTTCTCAGGTTCAGATCTTGAGAAATGCCATGGCAGATATTCAGTGGGTGATGGCTCATCATCCTACAGTACAGACGACTATCATCTGCCACCCTGCCTTTGACGGACCGAGACCTGATGAGGATCCGACATTTGTCTACCTCGACCTGATGACTGCCTATTTTGATCCGACCCAGTCGCCTGCTGATGCTGGTGGTAGTGCTGATAGTTGATGTGAAATCTTTTGGACTTAGTGTTTTGTGGATCTGTTTGATGATGATGATGTGTAGCAGTACATTTTGTTTTTATGCATTTTGGACTTTTTCTTCAGTTGTAGTGACACTTTCTTTTTGTGAGCTGTTATTTTTCATATACTATTGCTACTGTTGATGTTCTAGTTTTTATACTACTTGAGTTCTGATGTTGACTTGTCATTTCATATAATATTTGGTATTAAATTATCGTTTCTTTGTTATTTGGCTCATAAATTGCGAGGGAGCCATATTTTGATTACATGACAAGGGGGAGATGAGCTTACCAAAATCAAAGTTTCAAGAAAATCGAAAGCTTTTCAGACAAGTCAGGTATAATTGCAAAGTTTCAAGATAGTATTTTGGTATAAGCTCAAAGTTTGTCAATTATCAAAAATAGGGAAAATTGTTGGCCCACTGGTCATGATCACGTGATTTTGATAATCAACATCAATTTTAGTCGATACATAAAATATACACAGCTACATGTATCGCTATAGGTATCAAGTTAGAATGTCTACACCCACTGCTACAAACGTCTCGTCGTCATCAAGAACCAAAAGTGCTGGAATCAAGATCAAGACTTTTACATATTTTTTCAGTATTTTATTTTTATTTGAGTCTAGGAAAATATGTAAGAACTGGCTTAGCTATTCCCAGTCCACAATATATAGCCTTCATATCCACAAATTTCTATCCAAAAGTCCACAAACTAAAAGGCCCAAAACCCATCAAATTGGCCTAAATAGTTCTGTTAGAACTCTGGCAGAACTCGGTCAGAACTCGGCCCGAGTTCAGTCTAGGTTTTTTCAACTTATTTTTGAATTTCCTAGATATCTGTATCCTACATTCGAATGCGAGATTTCTGCATCTGAACTCTGCCCGAATTTGGTTCATAAAAACACTATAAATAGAGGAGGATTTCACTTTTCTAAATCATCCAACCTCATTCACTTCTCTTCTCTATATTCCTTATGTATTTTCTACGAGCTATACACTCTCAAATTTAGTCTATACTACTCTTAGCCAAGCCAGGATCAGTTCAGTTCAATCTAGAGTTTCGTTTTGAAAAGTTCTATCAGAGGCTATCTCAGAAAATGTTCCAGTTTTCAATCGCCATCTAGAGTTGTTCGTGCACTCGTCGCCAAGCACGGTGTTGTTGAAGTTGGTCGTGTACTTGTCCCCAAGTATGGTGTTGCAAGAGTTGCAAGCACTCAGTTAAAGCTTGTGCCATAGTGAATTAATATCTAGCAGGAGTATTCGAGACTGGATTAGTCCTCCACGAGGGAAACCAATATATATCACTGTGTCATTGAGTTTGAATTCTCTTAACTCTTTAATCTTACTGTAATTAAAAAAACTATTATTAATCTGCTCTTATGTTTAAATTATGATATTTATTTTGTTGCACGTACACACTCTATTCACCCCCTCTAGAGGTGGTCAACGGTCCTACAAATTTCCACTACACCTTGTCATTTGTACCAGTCTCGGGTATGCCTTGGATAACAAGTCCACCAAACCCTATTATGCTCCCTTGAGGAACATTCTCTACTCTAACATCCACTATCAAATATCTCTCTGAACATAAATTTTGCAGGCACAAAAAACATAGGTTAAACAATCATGCTTGGCACAACAGTTAGCCCTAAATGATCTACCAAACTAGATGCTATAAAAGATAACTTTATTGATAGAGGAGGGGGGCTGTTGTAAACCCTCAAAAATTTTGCTATATATTTTTAGTTTATTCCCAACATTTTAATTTCTTATTTATAATTTAAGAGGCAACTTTTTATTTCAAATATGATTTAAGCCCCCAAAATTTTAGGATTTATTTATTTATTTAAATTTCATTAATATATATATTTAAATCATTTTTTATTAACTATTTGAAATAATTTGTTAAAAATAAATATGTGTATATAAAAATATAAGGTTTTATATGTTAATATTATAGATGTATAAGGTATTTTTCCTACAAGCTATATAAATATAGAAAAACATTCTACAAAAAAATCTTTTGAATATTTTTAGAAATTAGTAGAATTATTTTAACTATTATTAATTTTAGTAAAATATAATAACAATTATAGATATAAAAATTTAGCATTTTATGATAGAATATATGAAGTGATCTCATAAATAAAATGTTATTGTTATTAACATTTTTAGAACTACTATGGTATTTTTATTTAAATTAATTTTAGGATTTTTGATATATTTTTTTTAAATATATATATATATATATATATATATATATATATATATATATATATATATATATATATTGTTAGCCCTCTGATTTTTGGAGAATTTTTTATTTATTTTATATGATGTTTTGTATATTAAACAACATTTTATTTTTAATTTTGGCTATATAGGCACTTTGTCGTAGCTTTGATTTTTGAAGCAAAACAATTATCAATTCTCAAAACTTGTTCCTTATTCGAATTCTAGATGAATCCACCTTCACGTAGGCATATCATGCCCCACTCAAACATGTTCTCTTCTACTACATTTTTCTTGCACAATTTTTGGGTCAAAATGACCATTTTACCCTTCGTCGTAATTTTGATTTTTTTTTTCAATTCCGATTTTAGACTGTAGAAGCATGAAAATTGTCTAGGCTCAATCAAGACCAAACAACCTCAAGCAAAGTTCACCAAGGCCCAGAAGACCTCCAATGGGATGCCATGTTCTAACAACACAATACCCCAAGGTACATCACCTTTGTAGAAGCAAAGGTAGCTGGACCACTCCACGTAACCAGATCACATGCGGGCCAAATACTATGCGACATCTCTAAGAAGCCTCATGCGGCCAATGGGATATGCAACCCAAACGACCCAACTAGTCTCCCCATCAAGGCAGACGACTTGAGTCCTTGGCTGATCCACCCTCTACACCAAGACAGCTGGTTCGCGTCCCGAACTGGATCATCACAAGCTGGTTCACGCCCCGAACCATATCATCACAAGCAGGTTCGCGCCTCGAATATGATCACCTCAAATCTCGTTGGTAATGGATGAAATGATCAACACCACATTTATGATGTGTGCACCATAACCGCCCCATTCAAAAAGAAGATTCCCTCCAAATAATGGCAGTGCCACACATCAACCAAAATTCATGACACCTGGTTTAATTCTCCAGTTTATGGCGCGCGCGTTACATAACTGCACTATTCAAACGACAGGTTGTCCTAAACACTTGTGTGTGTCGGGTCACATGTGATCAAGTTGTGCGGATGGACAGTCATAATCACTAACAATCACACCCTAGGATCCTTAAGTCCTCACCCGGAGCTCCTGCAACAACGACCGGCCAATCAACACCTCAACAAGGCCGAGCGGTTAAACAACATGCCTAAACAGCTATGACAACCCGGATGGCATCTTCCACGCAGAAGATCCTCCATTATCATTACCTCCTTGGTAGCTTGCCCTCTAAAAGGAAAATAGAGAGGAAGTGCAATCAATCAAGAAAAAGAAGGGAAGAAAATCATAGAGAAGATCATATCGTCAACTGATCGGATCTACGAAATCAACCTCCTCGCTGAGGGCACCCGATACACAGGACATAAGTCATAGAGAGCACTTCTAGAAGCTACGAAGTATCAGATCGTCAACGGAGTAAAGGGATCATTACAGTACCCGATCTCCAATGTCACGCTTTCCCAGAATCTATTTTTGTACTTGCAAATTCTTACTGTTGTGGCTTTATTGTACTGTTCAAAACCGTAATATATAAAGGAAAGGAGTCGTCTCAACTTGTCTCTTCTTTCCTTATCCCTTTGAAAGATACACACCATTCCAAAAATATCTTTCTAAAATGCCATGGCGAACAAGCTCACGACTATGCTGGGGACAACATTCTCCTCCGACGAGAAAGTAGTGTCGCAATATGATACTTCCAAGTTGGGCTCATTCCAACGGACGTTGGTCGTCCGGTTTGACCAACAAGCTACGAAGATATACTATCTGAAGGTTTAAACCCTTCGCCTAGGCTTACGAAACCTAGGAAGACTCACAAGGCCTGGGTGGTCAAGGCTGCTATGCCACCACCAACAACTGCGGAGGATGCTCTGCCGACTTCTACCAACGAAGCCTCACATCCAACTCATGTGTATCCTTCCTCCGCTCTCAAAGCAAAAAGAACAGAGCCCAATACTCGGGTCCCAATCGGAGAAGGCGATACAACACCAGGGACTCGGGAACGTGCTCTCTCATCAGGCTATTCCGGCCACTCCCTGCTCAAGCAGACAAAGCTACACCTCATCTAGCTTGCCTGTAGAAGGTGTAGAAGCAGGCCTCGTTGAAATCAAGACGAGTGCCTGTAGATGTACATCAAGTCTCCCCGAATAGTGCTAGACAGTTGCACACACAAGGGAGGCGAAGGAGATCTGTCTTCCACAGGATCTCCCAGAACCTCTACCACGAAGAGGACCTGGACGCATTATACTACTCAAATGCTAGTACAAAGAGGTCTAGAGCAACACGGTCGTAATACAACTGGACTGCTGTGTCAGCGGGCATCCATTAGAAGGTGCCCAGGATGATTATATGGGCCCCTAACGGAAGGCTCTATCGGACACACACATACGCCCGTCAAATCATGCGCATGAAGTGAGCTGATCTTGAAGATACATTCCGAGTAGCCCATGCGATAGATTGGGAGCCTCGTCTGATCAGCCATGCGACCCATGTGGCTCAGACAAATGTCCTATGCTAAACTTTCAAGAAATAATCGATCGCAAGCACGGGTAAAGAAAGACGGTGGCGCATACAACAAATCCTCTACATGGCATTGCACCCAAATCACCATCAACTGCTATTGTTCTCAGACAACAGTATCTAGAACAAGCCATCCGTCTTCCAACAACTACAACAGACAGTGGAAGATGAACCAGTTCATGCTTCCTGCTACTACGCCCGAAGGGATACTCTCGTACCGAAGGGTCAAAGGTGCCCTCTTTCTCAACCAGCACGAGGAAGTCGCCAGCACAAAGGTTAGCCCACCCGTCTATACCTATGACAGGGGTATTCCAGAATATCCGGTCCAGGGTATCCTTGCGGAAAGGCGTGCCGCAACCAGGAGGTCCGTCTTCCCTACCGATACACTAGGGGTAGCAATAATCCTCTAAGGATAAGACGCAAGGCTGGGTTAGACTTTCACCCATCAAGCTGCTGCTGACGGGTAGCTAACCGCTGGAGTCATAAAACGACGCCACCATGCATTCTGACCCTGACAAAGACGGGGCCAGTAGAACGGAGTCAGACTACGCCATGATCTTGCCAAACCTCATACAATGCAAGTCTGTCTACATGGCCTCCGAAAACAAAGTCGTGACCGGAAAAACTAGATTCTACAAGACATACGGGCACATTAATGACCATAATCAAGGAGACGTCGAACCTCCGGACACATCAATTGTCACCGAAGTACAAGAAGGGGCTATTTCCAAACCACTTTCCGCAAACAAGAGCACAAAAGGAAACCGGGTTCGATAAACCCCTGAAGGGTGGCTCCTCACCAGGGCTAGACAAGCCTTACAACTTTGACATTCTGGCTCAACTGGCCAATACACCAGCTAGATTGTCAATCTTTGAGCTCCTCCGCCTCTCCAAAGACATACGGGATGCGCTTAGCGAAGCACTTCAAAATGTCGATTCCTACCTGGTGCAGGTCAAGAAGCCATTGGACGACCCGATAGCATGCCCCTATTGCCACAACATGACAGACAGTATGCCAAACATCACGTTCTTACAACAAGATATGATGTTGAAGAACAACATGCACAACCGACCTTTATATTACACGGGGTACGTTGGTGCCATCAAAGTGGACTGGATGCACATGGACCCGGGGTCCTCTTTCAGTATCATCCCACAGAGCCTTCTCCAGAGTCCCAGGATCCCCATGCATCGGTTGTCAGCTACTAGCACCACCATTAGCGGCTTCAACGCCCGGATAAGCTATCCTCTTGAAAAAATTTGCCTCAAATGCTAGATAAGCGATCTAAAGACATAAGCCACTTGCTATGTCATCGATGTAAATTCATCTTATAATGTCTTGCTCGGACAGCTATGGATACAAGAACTGACCAATGCTTGAAGTATGTCGATAATGACGGCATCGTCAGAACAGAATTTGCTGACGTCGATCCCTTCAAAGGGGTTGAAGCATATTACGCAGATTCTGTCCTATATCAAGCGGTGTCACCGAAAGAATCCCAGAATGTCGATGACAATGAAGGGACTAGGAAAACCCCAGGACCCCTGGAAACGTAAATGGAAGGCTACATCCCAAGCTACGAGACCAGAGGAGGGCAGACCACCGAAGAACCTCTAAAGATTCGAGTTAAGGGGTGAGCTCCGAAGATTCCTGTCCCTGTTGTCGTCAAGATCTCCTGAAAAGCTACATAGTTCCTAACGACCAATCAACACCAGACGTCGTCAGGACGAGATCCAAGCCCATCGTCAATAAGGCCAAAGGAGCCGGTGGTGGTGAAACTACGAATACCACACAAGAAAAGCGTCGTCAAGGATAGATCCAAAGAGAGTATGATGGCTCGGGAGGATACACAACTCTTAAAATATGTAATCATACTAAGGGACATTCCACTCTGCTTGAATAAAGGAATTTCTTTGAATTATCCGCATGGGAAGCTGACACAGTTTCTAAGGTGGGATCTGGACCAAATGTTTCACACATGTGCGGCCTCCACCCATTCAATGAATTTCCTCTTACTCCAAAGACGCTTACTTCATCATACCTTTCAAAAAAGAAGGACAACACCCTATCATTTTTGGAAGGGTTGAGAGACGTATGGACCTCTCACCGAAAATATGAGAGGCTGACAACGAAAGAATGCAGCTACATCGCTATACAACCCAAGCGAAGAATATCTTACAAAAGATGGGTTACACATTGGATAGCGACGTGGGCCTAAACTATGGAAGAGGCCGACGCTTACCAACCCATCTAAAATCTCTGAAGGGGAAACCAGAAGATTACTACCATCGCACCAGCTGTGGATTAGGCTATGGAGCACTGGAAGAGACCTTCGAGAATCTGGGAGAAAAAATCGAAACTTGCTCCCACTTGTCAAAGTCAGCTAGCGAAGACTCTGACACTAGCATGGAAGAAGTATTCCGGAACAAACTTTCTGCCAACATGGTGTCAATCGAGCGAAACAAAGATGACGAGAAACCTCTTGACATCGTCGAAGACGAATCTTGGTCTTAGCGGCTCGAGTCACTATGGGAGGAACGCTTCGAGCAGAAGGAGCCTACCACAGAAGACGAACTGGTACACATCAACCTTGGCGATGAGACATCTCCCAAGTCCATCTTCATCATTAAAGGCTTAACAGAAGATGATCGAGAATCATTCGTACAATTGGTGAGAGACTACATCGATGTCTTCGTTTGGAATTATGAATATATGCCAGGATTAGATCCTCAGGTAACACTCCATAAGCTGAACATCAAGCCCAACGCCAAGCCAATAAAATAGCAGCAACGTCGATTCTGTCTAGACGTGATAGATGTGATCCAGAATGAGGTTAACAAGTTGATCACCAGCGGCTTCATTCATGAGGAGCAACATCCGGATTGGGAGGCAAATATTGTGTCCGTCACGAAGAGAAATGGCAAGATCAGGATCTGCATTGACTATTGGGATCTCTACAATGACTGCCTTGAACGAATTCCCGCTCCCTATTACTAATGAAATGATCGACGACACCTGCGGCTTCGAGAGGATGTCGTTCATGGACAGTTTCTCATGATACAACCAAATCAAGATGTTCACAGATGACGAGAGGCATACGGCCTTTCAAACTTCGATGGGAGTCTACTACTACATTGTGATGCCTTTCTGCCTGAAGAATGCAGGCGCAACTTATCAACATGTCATGATTACCATCTTCAGCAAACACCTCAGGAAGACGGTCGAGTACTACAAAGATGACATCGCCATCAAAATTTTAGATAAAGTCGATCATCTCCAGGACCTCAAAACAGTATTTGAGCTAATACGTGTGCACCAGCTAAAGATGAACCTGACCAAACCATTCTTAGGAGTATCCAGTGGAAAGTTCCTAGGATTCGTTTTCACGTCAAAAGGGATCCACATAGATCCTAAGAAGACACATGCCATCCTCGATATGAACCCTCCAAAGAACCTCCGAGAAATCCAGGGGCACCAAGGGAGGCTTGTGTATACCAGACGGTTTACATCAAATCTTTTCAGACGATGCCAGTCATTCACTAATCTGATGAAAAAAAGCGTGTCATTCATCTCGACCGAAAATTTCGAAAATTGTCAGAAGGCCTTTAACGACATTAAGGAGTACCTCACATTCCCTCCAGTCCTAGTCGCCCCAATGATCGGTAAACCTTTCTTGCTCTATGTTCGCGCGATGAATCATTCCATAGACGCCTTGTTAGCCTAGAAAGGAGATATGGGCCACGAGCAGGTATACTACCTCATCAGAATAATGGTTGGGATAGAGCATCGATACAACCCAGTCGAGAAGGAATGCCTAGCCTTGGTATTTGTGATCCAGAAGACACATCATTACGTGATGGGACAAACAATTCACGTGATCTCCAGGATCAATCCCCTCCGAGTGCTCATGACGAAACCCCGAGCATTGAATTCTCGTCTAGCCACATGGGCGATGCTTCTATCCCCGTACGATATGGTGTTCGTCCCGCAGAAAGCGATGGAAGGCTAGGCGCTAGCAGACTTCTTGCCAGCACACCCACTCCCAGAAATATCAAAGCTGTACGACGACATCCCGGATGAAGTGTTGGATTCACATTTAATAACAAGCGAGTCAGTCTAGCAGATGTTCTTCGATGGAGCCTCACATGAAGGACCTAAGGGCAACATGATGGTAGGAGTCGGGATAGTACTCATCTCACCCGACAACCTGGTCATCCACCTCGTATATTCGCTAAAGGAGCCATGTTCCAACAACTGGACAGAATACAATGCCCTCGTTACGGGACTTCAGTTGGCTAGAAAAATAGGAGCGGACTACCTGGAAGCCTACGGAGATTCCAAACTGATAGTGAACCAGATTCGAGGAGAGTACGAAGTCCTCCATGAAGACTTGATCCCTTATAATTAAGAGGCGCTCAACATAATCTCCACCTTCACTGCATTCTTCATAGAACACCTACCCAGGCTCCAGAACAGCGAAGCCAACGCCCTCGCCAGCGTGGCAGCCACACTGGCAACTCCTACCGAAGGGCAACACTCGATCACGGTGACCAACCGAGAGTTATTATGTACCAAAGGTTGTCTGCAACTATGTCTACGGTGAACGTCGACACCAAAGATTGGAAGTTCACCCTCATCGGCTACGCAGTCTATGAGATCCTTCCAGAAGATCCAAAGGAAACGGCATCCGTCCGATTCTACTATGATGCGACCACTATAAATCTATACCGATGGACATATGACGGACTCCTGCTCCGATGCCTATCAGAACAAGAAGCTAAACAAATGCTTAGGGAGGCACATGACGGAACATGCAGAGCGCATCAGACGGGTCAAAAACTAAAAGATTGCTACCGCCGCATGGGCTAATATTGGCCGATAATGGTCGCAGACGCAATAAACTACGCTAAAAGTGCAAGGAATGACAAATCAACACAGATTTCATCAATAGGCCTTCAGAATTCCTTAATCCAATGCTAGCGTCCTGGCCATATGAAGCCTGGGATATGGACATTATCAGGCCAATCACCCTACCATCATCAAGAGGGCATCAGTTTATCCTCCCATAACCTACTACTTCTCCAAATGGGCATAGACTGTACTTTTAACAGAAGTGAAGGCATTCAATAGATTGATTTCATGAAGCATTATATGATTGAACGTTTCGGGATTCCCACGCGTATCATCCACGACTAGCCCCCACTTTACGAGCCATATCTTCTACTAATTCTGCGAGAAATATCGAATTCAAAATGTGGCTTCAACCCTTATTACCCAGCATCGAATGGATTAACATAAGCTTTCAACAAGACGATTATCAAACTGCTGAAGAAGTTTGCTTTGTCCAACAAGCGTGTCTGTGATAAAAAGCTGGACGAATATACATGGGCATACTGTACAACGGTCCGGACTACAATAGGTAACATGCCATTCTTACTCGTATATGGGAGCAAAGCAGTACTCCCACTAGAGATCCAAATCCCCTCCTCCGTATGGACCTCTCAAGCCAACTCACTGAGGAAGACAATTATCAAATGCGGCTCCAAGAATTGGAATCTCTAGACGAAAAATGCCTCCAGGCCCAGTAGCAGATCGAGCTATATCAAGCATGCATCACCGGACTTTCAACAAAAAACTCAGAAAAAGAGCATTCCAAGTTGGTGATCTTGTCCTGGTTATCAGAAGACCAACGATTCTGACGCAGAAGACGACAAGAAAATTTCAAACTAAATAGGAGGGACCCTACGTAGTAGAGTCGGTGTATTCCACCGACACCTACAGACTCGCCCATCCCAACGGAAATTTGATGAAGATGCCCATCAACAAATTTTTAAAGAAATATTATGTCTGAACAAATAAACTAGAAATACCAGTACTGGCTACCATCTCCCAGAGGTACGACAAAATGTGATACATGCACTTCATAAGGCAAATCATTTTGGTCTTGCACTTAGAAACATTTGTCAAACATCCTTCTACGGCCTAGCTGCCACCAGGGTACCCTACATATTGATCCCTAGTTAGGTCGAAGGTATTCTCTACTACCTTTTCTCCAAGGGTAGTATAATCAAAAAGTCATGTCCATATTACCTCTGACTTTCCCCTCCAAAAAATGACCACATCGATATCACCCCCCCTGTCTCATCTTTCCAAACCAAGAGATGTACATTTGCTAGGTCCACATCACCTCTGAGCAAAACACTCTTGCTGTTTGCCCCAAAATAATACCCTGATCACGGATACTTGCCATGTCCACATTACCTCTGAGCAAGATATTCTCGTTGCTCATCCGAAGACAGTGTTATGATCATGGGAACTTGCCACGTCTACATCACCTCTGAGCAAGTTATCCACGCTACTCGTTCTGAAAACAGTGGCATAATTACAGAGCCTTGACATGTCTACATTACCTCTGAGCAAGAAATTGCCTCTTATATCATCACACCTACGTGGTCCCTGATGACATGTCCCTCTCTCCTTATTATCCCACCCATCTTAGGTACATCATTGATGAGAAATTCCACTAAACCCTATTCTGTCCTCCTAGAGAACATTCTCCACTCAAACACATCCCTTCCCGACAGAAGTTCCTCAAGCACAAAAAACACATGGCAAATAGTAACAATTCGTGCATGGTGCAACAGTCAACCCAAAAAAGATCTACTAGACAAAGGGTGTTAGAAGGAAATTTTTATTGATAAAAATGAGAAAGGGGGTACAAAATGAGGCCACGAGGGCCTGACAAAAAAAGAAAAAAATCCCTAAGAAGAGGAGCAGTCGGAGTCGCTAATGATGTTTGCTATGTCCTGAAGGGACCACTACACCAAAAAAGGCATTTAGGAACAGTTTGTATATGTACCTAATATTTTTAGGAACATATCATAACCGTTTCTAAAAGTGGCGTTGCAATATTTGGAACAGTTATAAAGTGTTCCTATATTTAGTTTGGAACAGTTATAAGACGTTCCAAAATTAGATTTTGGAACATATATAATGTGTTTCTAAATTATTTTTGGAACATCTTTGAAACGTTTCTAAATATCATTTTGAAACACTTTAAGGTTGTTCCTAAATATAATTTGCAACATTTTTTTGCATAATTTTATGTTAGTTTTGCAACACTTTATTAGCGTTTCTGATTTATTTATTTTTTAAATTTCATTCTTGCATTCCAATTTTTAGTTTGAACCACAATTAAATCTAATGATTTCTAAACTAGACATAAAAACGCGTAATAAGTTGTGCTACCATAATATTTTTGAAGATAGCACTTTAATTGATGATATCCGAAAGGCACAACATACTATACTTTCACACATACCTTTTTTTACTATTTTAAATTCAAGTTGAAAACATGAAGTTAAACACAACAATTGAGAAAATTATTAAACATGCAAAACATTTCTTCCAAACATCCAGAGATCTATAATGTTAATCAGATAACACTTTAATACAAGTCACAATTATTCCATACAAACTGAAATACTTCAAAATGATTGAGAAGTAAAGGATATGATAACATTCACTCTAGTTCCGCTAATATTCAAAGAAAATCTAGGACAATTTTGAATGTAGCAACCATCAAACTCCCTCCTAGATGGCCCATGGATGACCCAACTTCTGTAGTACACCTACTTGGATCTCTGGCTCACCAAAAATTAGTTCTTCCAAAACATGATCCCAAAACTATAATCCAACCGAATGAGGAAGATTTGAATAACGCCAACAAGCTACACCTGCATGCAACATTATGAAATATGTTAAAATCAGAAATCACTAATAAATTGCATAATTAGTAAACTGGGTCTTAATTAGCATGTTATTTACAACTGAGAAGTTCATCATAGTAAAATAAAACTATAATATACCATAAAGTCTCACTTGTTTGCAGAGAGTGAATGCATTTAGATCAACCATGATAAAATTGAGGGGGAAAACAAAATAAAAGGGAAGCAATAAATTGTTTTCGAAAAATTTTCTTGCAACGAAAGTTTTCAAGTTAGTCATTTTATAGGGTACTCGTTATAACATCCTCATGCTAAAAATGATCTAGCTAGATTAGTTTCATGAACAAAACTAATTTGGTCGAATCGTATAAAACTTGCTGAAAATAAAGATTGGCAAAGGAAAAAATACTTTGAAGCATAGATAATTGTCATCAGAGCAAAAAAAAGGATGAACAATGAAGTACACATGATTGAGACAAAAGGAAGAATAATGGCATCATGAATCCTGCAATTAAATGTCTAAAGTAACATACAAATACACAACTAAATCATACCTCACTGAATTCAGATGAAAAATACTGCAAGCAACACTGCGCAACATGATTACCATTGGCATCTATCATCAATGACACTATTCTAGGCTTCAGATATGAAACCACCATGGATATTTGATCTTTGGTTTGAAGAGTTTCAATAACCTTTTGTATCGCACGAGTTCTGCAATTTATGGGAAAGTTATAAAGAAACAACAAAGATTAAAAAAGTCTTAGAATTCATTTTGGAACTAGTAGTAGGAGACATACCCGTGCATATTACACGAGATTCTGATAAGTGGCCCTTGCTCCCCGGTAATGGCATGAAGTATGTGCAGTGGTTGTTCCTCATTGCATACTTCAAGCAGCTTCTGGACAAAATAATTTTTGAAAGGATCGGTCATGAGCTCCACAATGTGAGTGATAATCTTTGCAAATATCTTTCCAACATCTTTCGGGTTACCTTTTGTGAATTTTCTCTACAAGAAACGGCAACCAACCTGCAGCATAAGAAAGTAATGCTTACTGACTCTGTCCAACCTGCAGCATAAGAAAGTAATCTTTGCAAATATCTTTCCAACATCTTGTCAATATTTTTTCAGGAAAGTAATGCTTCCTGACTCTGTCCAAACAATACCCTTCTTATGGCCTCTAGTTCATATAGTAAAACCTGATAAAATTGACCCTTATTGACTCCATCCTGAAGAAAGCACCAACAGTATCTAGGTAGAACAGAAGAGCTATTTTCCTTTTTAAAAGACTTACCTGCAAAATATAATTCTTTCTAAAGCAACAACCTGCAGCATAAGAACAAAGTATTTTGGGCTTGGTTAAAGAATTCTAGTGCTCCAGTGAATGAAATCATAATTAAATCAAGCCTAACCCGACCTTAAACATAAAAAAAAAGGATTTTGGAACACTCATATAAATGCATTATGATGGATATTTCTATGGAATTAAGAAATTTATTTAGTTGAAAAGTAATCTTTTGGAGAATCAAAAACTAAAAGTACAAAATATATGCTTGATTTGAACATCACAAAATATAAAGCATGTTTATCATCAGAGAAGACGCAAGGGGTACATGTGCCCTCCCCTTCCCCCTCCCCTCCCTCTACCCTTCTCTACACCCACCCACTCGACCACTAAACAGAAGGTCCTTTAATGCATGGGATTCTGGTGATGAATATTTAGGCCTTTAAGTTTGGAAATTCATCAAGATTGTTTTGAACATGAAAGAAGTGATCTATACTGGAACCTAAGTTCTGTGACATTGACCGAAAGTATATTAGGAAGTTGAAGAGGCTATTTATGTACTTTAAGTAACAAACGCCAAATACACTTTGTCCCTAAACACAGTAGGATTTATTTCATGTGTTAAAATCCAAACATTCCAGTGTACACAGTTATTTGGTAATTTAGGGCATTAAATACTAGAAATATATCTCAAGTAGCTAGGGGTTGGCTAACCAAAAGAAGATTGATGGTCATTTTTTATCAGCTGGTAGTTAAAAAATCGCCCATGTGACATGTAGCTGAAACTAAAATCTACATATATACGGTTGTGCATGTATTCACCATGGACACCTCGAAATACACTAGCACACACCCTAGTATAGTATCAGACACACATATCGGACTCACCATGGACACCTCGAAATACACTAGCACACACCCAAATAGGTGCAAAATCCGTGTCGTCGTTTCTAAAATGTGTTGTATCGAGTCCGTGTTTGTGCAACAAATAGCTTAATACGAGAAATGAGACTTGAAGATACTATGTAACGCTCATACGGGAATGCAATCACTAACAAAATATATAGACAACTTCAAAGGAAACTTACACAGGCAATGAGGCAAACGATGCTGAAGAAGTAAGGATCAGTACTCCAACACACACAGATGCTATGCTCCAAGTTGCAAGTTTTCTCCTTTTTCCTTCATTCATTTTCTCTGCAAAGCTCAAATGAGGGGAGTCACTTGCAGGAAGAACACAATAATATATCAATGTGCACAAAAGATATGAAATTGATGTGATTTTTCTACTAGTTACCTGAACGATTTTCCTTTAAAATAAGAGGGTACTCAACTGAATCGATGTCCTTATTGACAGTTCTAGAAAGATCTTGCAAACTCCCACTTTATTTTTCTTCAATATTATATTGAAATGATACCAAGTCGATTGACTATTGGAGAGACGATGGCAAAGGTACCTTATTTAGAGGAACATATCTGAGTATCAAGATTGAAATTGCAACAATAGTAAATGCAAGGAGTGTAAAACTAACTTGCACAACATAGTGTAATTCCAATTGCAATTCTAACTTCGTTCCATCCGTATATGATGTAAAATACTTTGCTACTATTGTGTACCAACAAATTATGCAAAAAGACATAGTGTCTTCAGCATATTAAAGAGAAAACCCAGTCCTGTAATACCGTACCATTCTAGTCAATTGTGAAACATCCATGAAGAAAGCTGCACAAATTCCAGTCAGGACTGTGCTCTTGACAGGAACTCGTGTGCGTTCGTGGATATCCGAAAAAAAGGGTGGCAACAATCCGCCTCTAGCCATTGCCATCAGTATCCTAGGCTGAGAAGGAAAAAATAATTAATTCACATTCCCAAGTGTTAAGTGCCAGTAATACCTGAAAGCAGGTTGACAACAGAGACTGTTTCACACCTTGAAGTAGCTACAAGATATAGGTAAGCATAGAGATGATGTCAACTAATTAAGATCTAAAACAATAAATTCACATTCCCAAGTGTTAAGTGCCAGTAATTCTTGACTCCAAATAAGTCAACGATTGAGTGATACTCCTATCTCAACTAGAAAATTTGTGGTTGTAAGCGCTGCATGATGGGAGGAAATGGTATTCTTGTCAAAAAAAACTAAAAGTAGTCATTAACAAACTTGATGACTTGTAGAAATACAGTGAGTAAGAGAGAGAGAGAGAGAGAATGGAATGGAAAAAGCCAGAATAAGAGCAAGCCCACAAGATACTCATACTCCAGTCCCGCATACTGAAGAGTGCAGTATATAAATACTCGGTTGACCGAACTTAATAAATGCATTGAATTTCTAAAAGAATATTGTACATCGAAACTCATGAGTCATGACTGCTCAAGACACTAGTATCTGGCTTTCATCAACTGAAAGCTATGCATGTAATACAAAATTCCTATTATGAACTTAAAATAAGTTATAATCCTCCAGCAATGGAGACAGTATAAAATTACAATTAAATGTGTTCTTCAAAATATTTTCAGTTTCTTTGTTTAGGTATGATGACATCACATTTGGTTGTCTTAATTTCAGTTAAATAATTAACATGACTTGAACATACTCTAGGACTTTAATAGAAATTTTGGTTTTCCATATAAGGAGAAATAGTCAGAAAATTTAGCTGGACATTGATATTATCGAGTACCTGAGGGAGAAGTGAGCCCATAAGAGTTGAACACCATAGCCATAGCTTTAAAGTGACTTTATAGGACCACTTGCAACAACTAATACTGATGGTATTTTCTACTCAACAGGAAGAAAATGACCCAACTGGACCAACTGGTTCCATACCAAAATGAATGCTACTTCAATCAACAAGACAATAACACCAATACAACACAACATGCTAACATAAAGATGTAGATCAAGAAGGCAAATTATTAATAAGGAAATCAAGACAACATAAATCAATACCAAAAGTATTAGAAAGATTGATTCCTAGACCAATCTACAAGAAAGTACTGATTTAACAAATTTTGGAAAATAGTAAAATTGCAGGAATTGGGCACAATAATATCCTCACTCCGCATTTTGATTAATTTTATGGATCTCAGAATCCAACAATGACGAGTTCAAGGTCCATAAAAAATTTCTTTTATTCAAAGAAAGCACAATATTTCTACATATGAATCCTGTATTAGGTGGTTTAAACGAAAATCAAATAATTCCCATCCAGCCCTAGGACACACCAACGAAGCACTAGTGGTCCAAAGACAAAATAACCATTGTCACTAAATATCAAAGTGTTGATGTATGACACATATCAACGGTTAAATTAACAAACCAAAAAAAAAGCGCAAAAACTAATAAATCATAGTAAAATTGTAGTAAGAGGTCGAACTACTCTATCATGCTGCAATTCAACCTTATTAATGACATTACCCAAAGAGAAAGGATTACAAACTCATATAACAGAACATAAAAACTGTGAAAAAACAGAAGGGGTTCCATGGTCCTGGAGCGAGCTGGTAATAAATAAAATCAAGCAACTTATCTTTCGGACTCGTCCAATCGCTAATCTCTAATTTCTCTAGTGTGCCAACTGTTCTTTCTTTATTAATATAAAATGACACATTGTCTAATTGATTGCTACTTGCTATTCTTTTTCAAATCCGGCCATTATTTGAGGAACATGGGAATGTTATCGAAGTGGCTTTGGTCGGGAACATGAGAACTGGACAACAACAAGGTATTCTAAATTCATTCTCTAAACTTTTATGATCATACTTGTTTCTTTTCAGGTTCTCTGAGGGGTAAGAAGAACAATAATGTCTTTCAGTTAGTTTTTGGCACAGTTATAGTGGTTGTTGGTCTCTTCAGTAAAATACTTTTTAGTGTATCCTTTCTGTGCATCCAGAAGAAAGGTTATGAGACTACTAACAGTTAGTTGCTTATATCAGTGATTCATATTAATAACTGGAAAGAAAGTCAAAAATTCCCTTTGCTTAAACCAATAGGTCCAGAAAGACGGAAGCACAACAAGCTTTCCTTCATACAAATTCAATTTTTTCCAAGCATTTCCAAAAGCATCAGTAACAGGGAAGCGCAATTGCAAGTGACACGTTTCTTATTCCATCTCTATTTGGTCATCATACAGAATTACAAGTAGTTCAATATTCATGACTAATTATCTCGCAATAATAATGCACAGGATGAACAATGCCATACTATCGTCAATGCGACCGGACCATGGTTAAGCTCGGGATCAACGCCAACGGGGTTTCTCTTGCCTGTAGCAGCAACAACGAAAAATACACGTATTCAATTGGGACATAACAGGATGTTACGCACACAAATTTTGGGGAGCGGATATGTTGTCCCCGTTA
The DNA here is from genome assembly GCA_029216955.1 of Iris pallida. Lineage (NCBI taxonomy): Eukaryota > Viridiplantae > Streptophyta > Magnoliopsida > Asparagales > Iridaceae > Iris > Iris pallida. Next base: position 275,998 of record JANAVB010044114.1, on the reverse strand, counting down.
TTCTGTATCAGTTCTGTCACATGTTCTTAGCATGTGACACAGTCCTCGGTTCCTATTTGGAGTTGTCACATGTTAAGAACATGTGGCAAAATTGACAGAGAATAATGGAGACAACAAATCTGCTCCCCAAATTTTGAGTCACTGGCGGGTGGTACTACCTTAGCTTCTTCCCGTCCAGTGATTGCTCACCAAACGGGAGCTTCCTTCCGATAATCGAGTTGTTACCAGCCGCGAAGGAATTACCTGTAGAACTATTGAAGCATCAAATTTACGGATTCGAGATGGGCCTGTAAAAGTGTTTGTATAAATTAAATTTTTAAATAACTTCTGCTCTACTACACACACAGCATCAAAGAGTATTTTACCAGATCTACCAAGCGAATCTTGGCAGTGGATATGTCCCAAGTGTTGTAGTACATCTACCTGTAGTGGTTAGTCCTGTGCAAGTGGTGTACTGAATTAACAGAAAATCTTGCAATCAGAACTCTAACCTATCTTAAACAATAACCAATATCCCCCAAATCGTTCCCCAAGCCCTAACCCAACCGAAATTGACCAAAAAATAAAGGATCAGTCGAGTACATACACACACAAAAAACCATGGATTATGGAAAAAGAGATAAAAAGCGATAAAATCATATAATTTCAACTGGATTCAAAAAATCCCCATCGAATCGATCGAGAATAGGGTCATAATTAAAAAGAAAGAGGAGAGTACTTGAAGCCTTAGGTGACCTCGGAGAAGCCCAGGGTCCCGGTGGAGGACTTGAGGAAGTGGAGGAGGCGCTCGACGCCGACTCCATCTCCTTCTCGTCCTTTGCCCGAGGAAGAAGAGAGAGAGAGAGAGAGAGAGAGAGAGAGAGAGAGAGAGAGAGAGAGAGAACATGAGGGTGGGGGGACGGAGGGAGGGGAAAGAGAGAGAGATAGATAGAGAGGTGGAGGGAGAGAGAAAGGTTTACTAACCAGTGGGAGACGGTGTTGTTGCCGGGGGATCGGGGACTGCGGCGGTCGAGAGAGGGAGAGAGAGAGAGAGAGAGAGAGAGAGAAGGTCGAGAGAAGGTAAGAATAGATGTGAGAGAAAGAATTCCTTGAGGAACACTTTTTTCAACATCACGTGACTAGTGTGTAGGTGTTGAACACAAAGTAAAACACTTGCACAGTGTTCCGCAAAATATAATAAAATTTTATTCTTAGGTAAAATAATTTTAGGAACATTTAATAAGTTTGGAATGGTTACAATGTGTTCCAACACGTAGGAACGTATATATACCGTTACAAAACTAAAAAAGCTTAATGTTTCAAATTGTCTATTTTGGTGTAGTGGACTGGATGCCGGAACGTCGACATAGTCGACAGAAAGCCGCTACTACCCCCTCGTCACCCAATTTTCGGGTTTAGAGCAAGAGAGTCCAGATCCGGCGTCACCCAAAAACACATCCCTTCCGACAGAAGTTCCTCAAGCATAAAAAACATAGGGTAAACAGTGACAATTCGTGCATGGCGCAGCAGTCAACCCAAAATGATCTACTAGACAAAGTGTGCTAGAAGGAAATTTTCATTGATAAAGATAAGAAAAGGGGTACAAAATGAGGCCACAGAGGCCTGACAAGAAAAAAGAAAAAAAATCCCTAAAAAGAGAAGCAGTCGGAGATGCTAATGACGTCTTATATGTCCTGAAGGGACTGGACGCTGGAACGTCGACATAGTCGACATAAAGCCTTCACCACCGCCCTCGTCGCCCTCTCTTTCGGGTTCAGAATAAGAGAGTCCAGATCCGACATCACCCTCAGAGAGTTAGTAATGTCCTCCATGCTGAGGCCAAGGAAGGTCAAGACGAGATTAGCCATCACCAGCTTTTTCTCCGCCAACCTCCTCCGCCTAGACTTAGGGGAAGGCGGCGGAGGGAGCATCACCATGGGCCTGATGGTAGAAGCAGTAGAACAAACAAACTTCGCCGGCCTCGACCTCCTGAAGCACCTACGCGAGAAGTACTCCTTTCTAGAGCCATGGATGAAATGAAGCAACTAATGGACGATGATCCCTCTATATAAGAAGGGCCACCAACCCTTCAGATTCATGCATTTATGGAAAGGCACAATTATGATCAGAAAATGATGCCTCGATTCCTTCCATGCATAATTTGATATCCTCTAAATGACAGAAGAATAGAACTCTAGGCGAGATTTCACCAAGGCCCGAAGCAGGTGTCAATCAGAAACGTGCCAGCATGTAATATTTCAAAAAAAGGTTCACCGAGACGAAATGGCGTCATCAGGAGTCTAGAAACTCCACTAAAAACTCGGTAGCCAAAGGACCCTGAAAAGCCCATGCTTCTGTTCAAAGTATTCCAAACTTATTGCCAAATTTGAACTTTGAAGGAGATCTTGTAGAAGCATGAAAATTGCCCAGGTTCAATCAAGACCAAACCAACTCAAGCAAAATGCACGAAAGCCAGAAGACCTTGAGTGGGATGCCAAGTTCCAACAACAAGTACCCCAAGGTACATCACCTTTGTATAATCAAAGGCAGCTAGACCACTCAATACGACCATATCACATGTGGCCTAGATACTATGCGACCTCCTTTCCAAGAAGCCACATGCAGCCTATGGGACATGCGGCTCAAATGGTCCAACTAGTCTCCACATCAAGACAGACAGCTTGAATCAATGGCCGAGCCATCCTCTACACCAAGACAACTGGTTCGCGCCCAAACCGGATCATCACATGTTGATTCACGCCCCAAAATGGATCATGGCAAGCTGGTTCGTGCCCCGAACCTAATCACCTCAAATCTTGTTGGTAAATGCTGAAAAGATCAACACCATATTTATGGTGTGTGCATCATAACCGTCCTATTCAAACTAGAGATTCCCTCCAAATAACGGCCAGCACAACGCATCAAAAAAAGATCGTGCCACCTGATTTAAGTCTCACATTTATTGTGCATGTGTTACATAACTGCACCATTCAAATGACAGGTTGTCCTAAACACTCGTGCATGCTGGGTCAGCTGTGATCAAGCTGTGCGGATGGATAATCATAATCACCAACAATCACACTCGAGGATCCTTAAGTCCTCACCCAGAGCTCCTGCAGAAATGGCCGTCCAATCAGCACCTCAACTAGGCCGAACGGTTAAACATGTTGCCTAAATAGCTGTGACAACCCTGATGGCATCTTCCACGCAAGAGGTCCTCCCTCATCATTATTTCTTTGATAGTAAATCAAAAAAAGAATGGAAGAAAATCAGAGAGAAGATAAGATCATCAACTGATCGAATCTATGAAATCAACCTCATCGCTGAGGGTACCAAATAAACAAGAGAGAGTCCTAGAGAGCACTTCGAGAATCTATGAAGTATCAGATCGTCAACGGAGTAAAGGGGTCAATATCGTCCCCGATCTCCATCGGCACACTTTCCCATAATCTATTTTTTTACTAACAAATCCTTATTGGTATGGCTTTGTTGTACTTTCAAAATCACAATATATAAAGGGAAGGAAAGGAATCTTGTCTCAACTTGTCCCTTCTTCCGTTATCCCTTTGAAAGATACATATAATCCCAAACATATCATTTCCAAACGCGATGGAAAACAGAGACCCAAACTCTATCCAAACTTTTCGACCCAGTATAGGTTTTGACCTATTTTTGAGCATACTACACACATGCCAATGGTGTACTGCTCAATTGAGTATCTATATGCTATTTATTTTTAAGTGGCATACAAGTCGAAACTATAGACATGTTGGACTCAAATCGATCACAAAAATTCTACCAACCCAAAACTAGTCCAATTAGGGTTCGTAGAGCCTATTCTAGGGTACCCCTAACATATTAGACATATTGTACATTGGTTTTTATGGAATAATATGCAGTCATATTAATTTGAATCTATCTTTAAAACAACAAAATAACTACTTTTCTAATTTGGACCCAATTAAATCTCTTTGAGATACACCACTGATTTAAACTATCAAATCTCCTCCAAATCCTACCAAAACCAAGTTTAAATCTTTCGCAAGACCTTTTTCTCACGTAAAATCCAGCCTCCTTTCTATTTTCGAGCAATATATATATATATATATATATATATATATATATATATATTCCATAAAAAACTGAACGGCCCTTTTTATTTTCTGTCTCGCGCACACATCTCTCTCCACCGGACATAAACTCCTTTTTCCATCAGCTTTTAGTCCTTCTACCAATTGACAACCCTCTAACGTCCTAGCAAGTCTCCGATGAGCCACGACAACTTCGTGTAGGTGCAAATGCTAGAAGTCACCCGAAGTTAGGAGTTTAAGTCAGAATTCGTTCCAGTAGGTACGATGTTTTGCATCTACAATTTTATGCACTTTTTGACATCTTCTCATGAAACCAAAACTAATGGAAAGATCTCTGTGTATATTGTCATGTCCAATTGGCCCCTCATTGGGTTCTTTACGGTTTGTCCAAGGCGTCCGTTCTACGAAAAGGTATCCATACTGAACCAAATCTTTTGTGTGTAAGCTTTGTCAACTTTCGGACCACTTCGACCCTTCCTATATTATAGGCAAGAATCTAGACATCCTAAGTTTTCCATTGAATATACTTTTGCAGAATTTTACTGAGGTTTACTGTTTTTATAAAATTCAGACTTGTCAGCGTAATGTTAACACCGAATACTCATAGATTCTATGTGTCCGTATGCCTCGAAACTTAACGAGACTTATCTAAAAGAATTGTTGTGCATGTTTTGATATGAAAAACATATCATTATCTATCTATTTATTAGTATTTTCAGAGTCAAAATATATTAAGGAATTATTGTTTCGGGCGCAAATCTATGAACCAAGTCAATGTCTATTGATGACAGATCAATATGAGAACTTGGTACCTATTTTTCTATGGATAGAATAGACTATTTATTATTACAAAATATTTAAATATATTTTTCTAGAATTTATTATAATATTTTAGTGTATAAAAAGATTATTTTAGTAAATAGATTTAATGATATATATGTTAATTTGAGTTGACTAGTTAATAGGATAGTGTTGTATATATATTATTGAGCCTATATATGATAAGTCCATGTAAGGTATGACGTAAGCATGTCATTAATAGTAGATTTATTATAATAGGTGTACGTCAGGAAGTGAGCGAGGATCTTCGAGTATAATAGTAGTTTGTAAAGTAGCATGAGACAGACAAGTGTACCTTGCCGATGTTTCAGTACATCTATTCTTTCCTTTTATTGTTTGCATATTTATTTTCTTGTTCATAGACATTGAATACGTAGGGTGAGTTGATACTTAGCATCCGAATGGTATTCGGGTGTCGATGCCTGTATATAGATATCGGGTATCAACACTAGGCATGGCGATGCATTGTATTCATATTTCAGCGATACAATAGACTGTAGGACACTGACATGATCATGATACCGAGTTTACATGAGATATTCATAGCTAAGAACTTTGTGATAGGCTACAAGATTTATTGTTTGTACTTGAGATCTACTTGACTTACATGACTCGACTTGTAGTACTAGAACATGGGGTAGGGAGAACATTATCATCATACCAGACTCGACTTGTAGTACTTGACTTGACATGATAGGCTACAAGATTTATAAGTTGGGTAGAATGTAATCCCTCCTAAATTTTGCTATATATTTTTAGTTTATTTCCATCATTTTTATTTCTCAATTAAAATTTAAGAGGGAAATTTTATATGATTTAAGCCCCTAAAATTTTAGGATATATTTATTTATTTAAATTTTATTAATGTATATTTAAATTATTTTTATGAACTATTTGAAATAATTTGCTAAAAAAATTGTGGATATAAAAATATAGGGTTTTATATATTACTTTTATAAATGTATAAGATATTTTTCCTACAAGCCATATAAATAAAAAAATTCAACAAAAAAAGCTCTGGATATTTTTAAAATTTATAGATTTATTTTTACTATTATTAGTTTTAGTAAAATTTAATACAAACTATAGATATAAAATTTAGCATTTTATGATAGAATATATTTTTAGCATTTTATGATAGACTATATAAAGTGATCTCATAAATAAAATGTTATTGTTATTAACATTTTTTTAGAACTACTATGGTAATTTTATTTAAATTATTTTTAGGATTTATGGGACACACACACACACACACACACACACACACACACACACACATATATAGGAGGGATCCACATCCCCAATTTTTTGTATCTCCAAGCATCTCCATGCTATCCAACATAGGATGTTGTTTAAGTCATCTAATCTTAACTATTGATTTGAATGGTTGTCAACGGTTAAGATTAAATGACTTAAACAACATCCAACGGTTGTTAACAAGGGGATGCAGATCCCTCCTTACATATATACAATGTCCAACGGTCGTTTGGTGGGCGCATTGAGCTAGTTAGATCGGTTATCTCGGCACTGCCCCTATTTTGGCTCCAGTCCATTCTAGTCCATGTCGCCACCATCCGAAAAGTGGAGAGCATTTGCGCCAACTTTATCTGTAGAGGGGGCATGCATGCGATCTCTTGGGAGCAGCTCTGCCGCCCTCGGGAGGAGGGAGGGGTGGGACTTAGACCCATGTTGCCTGTCAGGGAGGCCTATGGTCTGAAGCTGGCATAGAGGTTCATCAAAGGTGGATCGTTATGGGCTGATTGGATGTCCAGTCGGTATGTGAAGGGGGGCAACTTCTGGACATGCTCCCTCAACAACAAGCACTCGGTCACTTTCAAGCATATTCTGCGACATAGCGCTATACTCAAATAATCCATCTGGTTTAATAGTTGCTACAACCTTGTGTGTCGTACTTCTCCTACTAGTGCGAACTATAACTTCATCTGGTGCAAGGGATTGGCCCGCAAGATGCAGTTGTGTGTTTACTGGTTGCTGCTTGGTTATCTGCTGACAAAGGACAGACTCATCTCCTTTGGGATCCAAGTCCCCAATCAGAAGTGTACACTATGTGAGGTGGAAGATGAGTCTATGAGACACTTGTTCTTTGAGTGCGAGGTGTCCTGGTATATCTAGATTGAGCAGTACCGTAGAGCACTGGGAGGATGTGACACAGGTAGATAGATCGGAGACATTATTTCGGGATTCGAGCCCACAAAGGAAGGGGCAGATATGGTTTAAGACTGCCAGATTACGGCTTGCAGCCTCCGTCTGGCATGTTTGGAGGGAACAAAATCGTCGCATTTTCGAGGGGCTAACCACCCCTCCTATAGGCATTCTACATAATAAAGAATTTGATGTAACTGCCATGGCACCCTAATTGGGTGTGGGACTATCCATGGTTGTAAGATTGTATGATTTGATTTTGGAATAAAATTTACCCTTTTTCCTATATTTTTTTTTTACCCTTTTTCCTATATATATATATATATATATATATATATATATATATATATATATATATATATATATATATATATATATATATCGTATAAAAAAACCCACACAAAACCCTACCCCGGCGACGCCAGGACGACCTAAACCCTTGTCCGTGCGCCGCCGTCGCGATGACCGTCGGCTGATCGCGGACATGACAGCAATTGCAAGCAGCAGCTAAGGCTCTTTCGCGCACCGATTTCTTCGTACACGTTCGATTGTTTTACGATCCGTCTTGGCAGGTGCGTAGACAACCTAACCAACTTCGACTCCCCTACAAGTAGAATAATTTAATTCGCGATGTACACGAAAAAAATCGAGTTCCAAAATTGAAAAAAAATTCGATTTTCTGAACATTTGATATTGTTCCGAAACCCCCTTGCGACCAAAATATTGCAAATTTTAGGAAACCACTTGAACAGCCTCGTAGACAACCTACACGAGATCAAAACACTATTTTAGTTTATTATTTTCTGTTTAATCAGTTCTAAAGTTTGCGAAAAAAGTTTTCAAAACATTGAACTCCGACACGAAGTCTGTCCCAACAAACAAGACGAATTGGTTTGGCACATTTTTTGGAGCAAAACGGGTCCAACGACGGACATCGTTTTGACCCAAAATAACCTTTTTGCTCGTGTGTCCAGAATTGGACTTATGGATAGTTTATCTAAACCATTTTTCTTATTCCGAAAATGTTGTGATGTTTATTTCAGCATCTTTAGATGTTTGCGGAAGTTCCACCTTTGTTGTTTTATTTGGCTTGATAGTTCTTTTGCTGGACGTCGTCAAATCATCGCACAACCTCTAGGCAAGATACTTTGCCATGTTTACTGTGTATTTACTTTTAGCATGTTACATTCATGTTATCTATTTATTATTTATTTTATTTCATATAAAACTGTGCTTCCAATGTCGTAATTGGGTATGAATGACTGTGTTAGTCGTTTTTTGTTGCTTTTCTTTATTATGTGCATATTGACCTAGTTTTCGAAAACCACATTATGTTTGTGAAGCATCATCATGTTTTCATTAGCCTTGACACATGTGTGCCACGAGTTATGAGTCACAAATAGTATTTGGACTTGCGTATTGGCTGATCACTAGTACGTAATGGACGTGCATTATGCATGCCTGCTAATAGAGATGCATGTTAGTAGACTTAGCAGTTAGTAGAGGTGTGGTGTCGTGGATACGACATAGATAGGAGAATAGGATGGGGAGGACATAGCGTATGGGCCACGATTGCACATTCTTTTTTTGTAAATCGAAAGCTCCGCTTCGGCCCATGGTGCCCATGAGGGTACTAGGCCAATCCCATTTATAGCCAGAGTGCCCATGCATTGAAGGTTTGTTCTTAAATTGCATATTCACTTAGAATGGTTAGGTGACCTTTGCTTGATGTTCTTGTACTTGTACCTGATTATGGCATGGGACAATGTCTTATTGCGGAATAGTGTGCCACCCCTTGTACTTGTCTGGTTATAGGAGTGCTTCACTGTTTCGATCATGGAATACTGGACAGTATTGTGATCCGGATCATTTATTTTATATTTAACTATGACTATTCGACATCTTTATATTCAGTTTATATGACATATTTTTCTGTATCTTGTTACATCCCTCTGAAGACCTGGTAGTTGATTGTGCAGAGTTAGTTCGCTAATCATGATGGTGTCTCTATTTCCGATTCAGGTATCTTGTGTGATTTTATATTTATATACATTACTTGCATCATGCTCGCTAGCCTAGTTTTATAGAACTATATTGTTCTTCTGGTCTATTCAAACATATATGTTGGTGGGCTGCAGACCATACACATATTATTTACCCTTGATATTCATTAATGATGTGGACTGAAATATATGATCCGTGATTTTTTTTAGATAGATTTAGATACAAAGACAACTTCTACATATTCTGGCTGGACTGGAGTCCACTGGTTACGTAGCTAGCATGTTTACGTATTCCTAATCCTATATATTTTTGGACTGGGGCGTTACAGCCACAAATAGGGCCATGAAGACCCAACAAAAAAAAGAAGGCCATAGGAGGAGGAACCATCAGAGTCGTCGATGACATTCACAATATCCTGGATTGACCGGATACCAGCAGTGTAGAATAGACGACGAAACACCTCCATCCCTTCTTGCAGCTGCCTCTCTCCTAAAGGAAAAGAACTCAAGTCCGGAGATACGCCTAGAGGCTTGCAAAGGTCACCCAAAAATAGGCTAGTGTACCTCAGATGTCGTGCGTCCCTCAATAACTTCTTCTCCAACCGCCTCTTCCTCGACTCATAGGAAGAGGGAAGAGGAAGTACAACCATGGGCCCCATAGCAGAAGCACTGGAAGACATCGTCCTCGACTCTCGGAAGTGTCTATGACGAGAAGTTCTCGCCGGAGCCATGTGAAGGTGGATGAATGAACGGAGAAGGGAATGGCTCCCTTTACAGAGAAAGCCAGTGACTCTTCAAATACTCCATTTAAGGCATGGGGAAGCAGAAAGGCACTCATGATGAAGATTGACACCTCGATCTTCGCAAAGCATGATTTGGATCCTCTAGATGACAGCAAATCGAGGTCTGAAGCAAGATCTCTTCAAGTCACAAACAAATACCAATAAATGACTTGCCAGCCTGGCAGCGTTTCAAGTGATCCACAACTAACGGCATCATAATTCGAGCAATGTGACTGAGCGCTAATGGACAAAACCCAGGCAGCGCCCTAAGACTCTACGCATCCATGCTTCTGTTCAAAGTATTTCAAAACTTATTTTAAGTTTAAAAACTTTGAATGGGGTCTTGTGGAAGCATGAAAATCTTGTAAACACCCTGATTTTGGGGATTTTTTATTTTATTTAATGTGAGTTTTATCTATTAAAATATATTATACATTTAAATTTTGATTTTAAATACGTAGATTTGATTTTTGAAGCGTAGCATTAGCTAATATCTCGAAACAATTTCCATATTCGTGTTCTAGACGAGTCCATCTTTATTTTGGTATATCATGTCTCACTCAAACATGTTCTCTTGTACTATATTTTTTATGTACAATTTTTGGGTCAAAATGGTTATTTTTGCCTTCGTTGTAAATTCGATGTATTTTCCAATTCCGATTTGAGGCCAAAACCTGATCCAAACATTTCGATCGAATATATGGTTTTGACCTATTTTGGCTATAGACATGCCAATATTTTTCCACTCAATTGAGTTCTCATGTGCTATTTATTTTCAAAATAACACACAAGATCCAATTATTAGACATTCAGAGCCTATTTCGGTTTAATAAATCATACCAGCCCAAAACTAGTCCAACTAGTCTTGGTAGAGCAAATACTAGGTTGCCATAACCTACTATGATTAATTTAGATAGATTTTATTTAGAATTTTTACAGCCAAATAGGTTTAAACCCAATGAAATATCTTATTTCCATTTTTGGAAACAATTCAAATCTTTTAAATATGCAATCTTACATATCTTGTAGAATATTATTGATCAGTTCTCAACCAAATCCTACCAAACCAATTTCTATCAAATCCCAACCCTTAAAATATTAATTATTTATATATATACTAGATTTTGGTTGGCCCCATATTTCTTTTCTCCACCAAAACTGAGCACTCATTTTTTTTTTCTATTTTCGCACATATTTTTCTACCCGATAGAAACCCAACTTCCCGACAACCTCCAACCCTTCTACCACCTTCACCTAGACCCTAAGACACCCCTAACATCCCAGCACCTTTCCGAGGAGCCATGAAGTCCCGTTTGGTCGGTATAAGGCGTAAAAGGCACCCGAAGTCGACCGAAGTTGTGCTAAATTTGTCACAACAGGTAGGCTGACTTGTACACGGCATTTCATATACTTTCCAATGTGCTTTTCCTGCAAAACCAAAACTATCGCGAAAACCTATGTGTCTATTTTCATTTCCAATTGGCCATCCACGTGGTTTAGCACGGTTTGTCCGGGACGTCCGTTTTGCTACATGGTGTCCAGACTGAACTAATAATTTTGCGGGCAATTTTTCAACTCCTTGTATTTTTGGTAATACTCTAGACATCATAATATTTATATCCCATATACTTTTGTGCCACTTGGTGAAGATTTTATATTTTAATAAAATCTGCGTCCGTAGTATTGTTGTCGGATCATTGAAAAACCTAGAATCTATGTATCTTTTTGGACTCAGAACCCTAAGGAACTATTCTAAAATAATTATTATGTTTATTTTATCATAAAATCTATATTATAATGTATTTTACAAGAAATTTTTAGATTTATTATTTGTTTAAAAATATTTGTTTCGGGTATGAAACTATTACAGAAGTTGGTGATTATTGACGTGGGATCAATATGAGACTTTTATACCTATTTTTCTTTGAACTAAATAGACTAAATATTATTATAAATTATTTATATTTATTTTTTCAAAAATAAAAATATATTTTTATGATATAAAAATATTACTTTATTGGGTAGATTTAAAGATATATATGTTAGATCGAGTCAGGTAGTTAATGTGACAAGTTTAGTATATAAATATAATTGGTCTATATATGGTAAATCCATATATGGTATGTCATAAGTGTGTCATTGATTCGTGGATGTATATTCTAGGATAATGTGACAGAGTGACGGAGGATATCGGGATTGGATCGCAGTACGCACAGTAGCAGAAGATAGGCAAGTGTACCTTACCAAGTTTTCAGTATATGTTCTTTTTTTTTGCATTGTTCTCTTGTTGCTATCTTCGTATATATCATGATGTAGGAATAGTTGGTACTTAATGTCCAATTAGTATTCGGGTGTCGATGTCTATTTATAGATATCGAGTACCGACACTAGGCATGACGATATATTAAATTCATGTCCATTGACACGATGAACCACAGGACACGGGCACGATGGATGATGATATATGATATGGAGTCTGACATGAGATATTCGTGGCTATGGACTCTGATAGCATGTAGTACTAGCTCGCATGACTTGTTACTGGTACATGATTCATACTTGACTTAATTGGACAGTTCTAGAGCATGGGGTGGGGAGAACTCTACGAAAATCCGGCCGTCTAGACTCATGACCATGCTTTCTTGTATAGAGCTTGTTTACTTTTGTGTGCCTCAATCTCTGTAGCAGAGCCATAGAGTTGTTTACTCATTCGCCCATCGGTATCACAGTACGGTGCCAAGGGTGATTGCATGTACAGCTGGGCCTGGTATTAGGATTGTGATCAACTGCATTTTGCACTTAGATGGTCATGGTAGTTGCACTTCATTATATAGATATTCTTTTTACTGTTACTTGGCATGTATATTACATACCTTGCTATTTCCCTTGAGGACCTGGTAATCTCTCCAGGTTGGTGTTGAACTGGCTTTATATAATAGTTGGCAATTGATGGTTACCTCTTGACGATTTTAGGTATATTAGTCATTGCATTTACCCTATTCTGTCGTTAACATGTTTATTACCATTGATTATTCTGATGATATAGCCTAGTTTCACAAGCTTACTTCTTTTGTTATGAGCTTGTTTAGACAGTTGTATTAAGGTATGGCCAACTTTACTATATATTGTCTTTTTTGGTGTTTTATTCTTGTGGAATCGGTGTGTTACTGTTTGATCAGCATTGGTACACTTGGTTCTCATTTGAGTGAAATCATATGGATTGAGATATAGTCGAACTTGCTAGATATAGTTAGATTTAACCTCTAGACAGCTTATATGTATTCGAGCTGGGCTGGAGTCCACCTGATACATAGCTGACATGTATACGCATTTCTAGTCCTACGTATTTTGTGTAATGTCCCGTCCCGCTCAGTTCAATTGGAGGAATCAAAACTCCGACGACGTTTGGACTTAGCCATGCAACGACTTGCTCAAAGACCAGCTCGGTCGAGGCGACTCCTCGCTCAGGTGGGTGGCTTCGGTAAACTTGTCTCAGGTTGGCCGTCACATTAATAAAATGAAAGTTTTCAAACACACAAGTAGGCTTAATAATAAAAGAGCCGAATCCACATAGCTAAGGGAATAATCTCAAGTTGGGCAAAAGGAGTTAGAATATGGAAAGATCTCACGGTCGGCTTAGAAGTGTTGCTCGACGTGCTTTCAAAATGATACTCGATCCTTCGTCCCACGGCTTGGGAGAAGGAGAGTTGGTTTATGTTGCCACAAAGCTATGAACTTAGCATAAGTCATAGGCGTCGCACGTATAAATGCTTGATAAAGCATGCACTGTCCAATGTATGGCTTAGCAAAAGTGTCCCACAAGTCTGAATGCACGTTCCCACGGTGCAAGGGCTTGGCATAGCCTTGCTCGTCCCATGGGTTAAGTTGTAAAGCATTATGGAGTTAGGCAAAAGTTATGTCAAGGGCTATCGAAGTAATAGCAAGCACGGTTCCACGATTCTATAGCTGGTTGTAGCCACACAGTCCTATGGTCTCAAAGCTCGTCATATGGAGTATGACTTGGACGGTAGTGTTGCACAGAACATAAGTTAGCTTACGGCATGATGTCATGGACTTAGTGTTTTAAGGCACGAGCCACGGTTGATTCAAATTGAGTTTGGAAAATGGCTATCAAAAAGTCGTTCCTGAGTGAGTAAAATGATAGGACAACATGAAAGAATACTCGCGACCATGGGTCGTCGAAGCGGTCCCAAATACTAGAAGTCTTCAACATGGTCCTAAAAAGATTGTAACACTAGGAGAAGAATGACTGTGTAAGACGGTAGTTCGAGTCGAGTCTTGCATGGTCATTGGACAACTTGTCGACAAGGGAAAGTTTCCTCGGAATGACCAACCTGGGGCCACAGGATTGTTCCGGCGTAGAAGGAAACATGGTATAGCCGAGTTGGGAGTACCGCTCAGGTTATTCGGAAACTTTCAGCAGGGCTCGCTACTTGCGCTGAAAGGGTCGCCAAATAGCAAATCTATAAGTCCAAATATAGTTTGTGGTACTAGTGACTCTTTCATGTAGATGAGTCGGTACGAAAGCACGGTGATGGTCTAGAGACACAAAATAGGCCAAGAGTTTGTCCTAAAAAAAATCGATCCTAAGACAAGAATAGAAAGACAATCATAAAGGGACTATGTTACACAAAGTAATTAAACGTGTTTGTTTTGTATGGGTGGGCGAGGAGCTCACTCTACCAGTACAGTTGAGTACTGAAATCCATACAGTTTTCATGTGTAGGCACAGGTAGAAGCTCGTTGGCGTAGAGTTCACTTGGATGCGTCAAGGCATGAAGTTCCTTGGAGTTTCGAGGCGTGCGACCGCATGGACTCTGGACTTATACGGGACATAATGGATGGACATCACCTATCTGAAGCCTCCGCTAGCTCGTCAAATTGTATTGAGAGATGAGAGAGCTGAGTGATTGTAAACAGAGAGAAGAGTGAGCTTGAACGACTTGTAATCTCGGCTTCGCGCCTTTGTAATATTTTGTTCATTATCAATAAAAGACTATGATTTTGTTTCAATACATGTATTGACTTTGTTTATTCAATATTTCTGCTTGGGACTTCTGTGCGACGACCCCGTCGCTTAGCTTGTAATAGGCCGTTATGGAACCCGCCTTGCGTGAGCGCAATCTAGGCTCACGCGACATCACGCCTTAGCAAGGACGATCGGTCCTACGGGACTGGGGCATGACATAATGGTATCAGAGGACGGCTTTACGTCCTTGGACTTTCGATTGAATTCTTGAACTCTGATGGCTTTGTGTTAAATGTCGTTTCCATAAACCGATATCGTTGGTGCGCTCTCTCTCAATGTTCCGCGAGATGTCCATACAATAAGTCTATGTAATTTGCAAATCATATGAGATTAGTTTTTGATAAAACAAAAATGTTTCACGTAAAATACGGTTGGCTAAGTTGGGTTGGACATATACACCAAGAATTGTGTCGACCTTAGCAAAGTCGTGTGTGAGATTCTAATTGTGTCGGACAAGAATGAGTTTGACTTGCTTCATAGAACGTGGGATGACTACCGATAGGGGTGCCATCGGATGATATCATCGTCGATGCGATATAGATGAACGTGCTTAAATTTAGGAAATAGTTCGAATGGAGATTCTAAGTAATCGGTTGTGATTCAAAACTTGTCTTGAGGATTTGTCAAATGACTTCATCCCTGAGTGGTGTATGGGATAGCCTCAGGGATGTCGATCGATTGAGGATGCATGGTGCCAATGAGTCTATCAACAAGCGTCACCGTATGTAAAGCCTTAGAATGAGTATCATTGATTAAGTTATAATCTTGAAGTTTTTGATGAGTTCATTCGAACGAACTAGAAACAACGCGCATGGGATTGGGATTGCGTAATTATGAAACGCAAAAAATGATTGAGTTGGAAAATTGAATCGAAGAAAAAAAAAAGGTGTAACGAACGAATGACTCAGTTGAGGAATCGATATGAATCGTATACGAAAAGTTAGCACGATGGGAAGATAGCGTGCATAAAAAAGTTTGACTTTGAAGTCACGATAGACGTTGCTCGATGACTTAAGATAGACAGATGAACATACGTGAATTTGGGTTTGAACAAATTTGATCTTGAATGTCGAGGAGATTGCGGTATATCCTGTTCGAATAATAGCATCAGTTGCACGACTCGGAGTTTGTTGCAAAGAAAGATCGTCAGGTTACGTGCATCATCGATGGTATTGAGTCATATCAAAGATCAATGTACAATAACTCGGGGGTACTCTAATTTGAATAATGACGATCGTGTAAAATGTTATTATTTCGTTGGATGCTATGCTTGGGATTTTGATAGAAATGAATGTTTGGATGAAAATGAGCGTGTCTTGATTGCTTTGTTGATAATCACAATGTTGACGTTCTTGTCTTGCGCGAGTGCAACTCTAGCCTCGCACATGCGTCACGTCAGATTTGGGGCGATCATTTCGTGTGAGCACTGACATGGTGATTCATGTCCAGCGGGAATGATCGAACTCGGGAGGTCAAGGCATGACAATTTGGATTGCTTCGACTTGTGGTTTGATGCAAAAGTGAATTCGATGATTGGTCGGACTTGTGATTAACGATTAAGTAAATTTGAGCTTTGAATAGATCAAATCTGCATATCGAGAATAAATTAGTCTAGACTCAAAGCAAGAGTTATGCCCCGATGAGGATGATTATCCTGCGAAAGTGTTAGCATGGTGATTTCATGTCCACCGTGGATAATTAGACTTGTGTAAGATTGGGACGTGACATATTGCTATGCTAGACGACCTTGTGATCGAATACGTAAATTATGGTAAACGACTTAGGGAATATGAAATGAGAATTATGGTTTAGTGACAAATCATGTTGTGGTATACTATAGGTGGATATATCGAACATGTTAGAAGGAATAGACTATACAAATTGCTAGTTTAGACGTGCGATATGACATACGAAAGATTTGGTTGAGCAAAACTTATTGTAGGATGGATTTGCTAAATGACTCGGACCCCTGGACCGAACGCTGAGAAAGCGAATATGAGAAAACTATGCTCAAAGTTTAAAAATCGGAGTGATGCAAGCTTGGGTAGAAAACTTCGTATTATCAACTTTGATTTGACCTTAGGATTGTGGTCAGTATTGATATTATTGTCGGGAACGGTGATTCCAATACTGACATTGACTTTAGCCTAGAGAGAGGGCCTAGCGGTTAGGTAAGACGTCCATGTTTCGAAAGATAGCATCGGTACGATTGATTTTCAGGAAATTGATAGAATGAACCAAATAGGTGAGATTGGATTCACTATCACAAGGCTTGGCTGAAATACATATATTTCGGGGACGCCTTAAATATGTGCATGATCCAACTAAGTGATACATTAAATTCAAATGAGAATGAAGGAACGAGAAGTTACCAAGGATTTTGAAATTGTGTGTTGCGAAGAAAAATATTGATGGTAATGCGATCATTGGATTTGAGATGAACTTGAATGTTGGTTGATCGGGTGGTTTGCCTAAAAACTGAGTTGCCTGTGTGTGCGACGAGTATAAGTTACCTAAGTTGAGATATAGTTGTTCGATGTGAAAGATAACCAAAGTACGAGCGAGGCTCGGATTGAAGAAACGCATAGGAAAAATGTGTACTCAGTAAGTTTCGAGGACGAAACATTTTCTGAGTGGTGTATAAAGTAATGTCTTCTCCCGCTCAGTTCAATCGGAGGAATCGAAATGCCGACGGCGTTTGGACTTAGCCATGCAACGGCTTGCTCGAAGACCCGCTCGGTAGAGGCGACTCCTTGCTCAAGTGGATGGCTTCGGTGAACTTGCCTTATCTTGGCATTCACACTAATAAAACGAAAGTTTTCAAATGCACAAGTAGGCTTGATAATAAAAGAGGCAAATCCGCATAGCTAAGGGAATAATCCCAAGTTGGATCAGAAGGAGTTAGAATATGGAAAGGTCCTACGTTCGGCTTAGAAATGTTGCACGACGTGCTTTCAAAATGACACTCGGTCCTTCGTCCCACGGCTTGGAAGAAGGAGAGTTGGTTTATGTTGTCACAAAGCTATGAACTTAGCATAAGTCATAGGCGTCGCACGTATAAATGCTTGATAAAGCATGCACTGTCCAATGTATGGCTTAGAAAAAGTGTCCCATACTGTCCATATGCAGTCCGATGACTTCCTATGACTCCCCGGATGGACCCAATCTATCCATCAAGTCTGACAACACTTGGAAGTACAGTACCTATATCATCCTTGTCACTTCTTTGACTAGCGATAATAGAACAATGCCACGAGTATGCCTCCTTGGCAACTCTCCATGCGGCTGGTCTCCCAGGCGATAGAGGACTTCCTGCTGCACAGTTCCCAGAATCTTCTATGCGGCTATTGTAGTACCTGCTTCCTAGAATTTTTTTTTAAATTTTATTTAGGGTTTGTTTAAGAACCATAAGGAGGTCGTACCTAATTCTACAGGTGCAATATGGTACTATAGGGTCACTTAGGGTCAATATGGTCTCCAGGTAGTCCTAGATATATTATTTATCAATTTTATATTTTTGGATATTTTTAGGTATTTAATATTTAAGGGTTTATTGTTTTTAAGGACTTTCATGATTTACTATAAATTCATTCAAGGTTTTTTTTTGGACCAAATATTCTTATTTGGCCTCTAGATAACTAGAAATGTTTTCTAGAATATTCTAAGATTTTTTGAATTTTTTGGAATTTGTGGAGATTTTTAGATAATTAAAACTCACAGAATTTAGTTTTCCATAGACTTCTGGCATTTACTGTGGGGTCACACGATGATATTTTGAGACAAAACTTTTTTATTTAGGTTCTAGACGCTTAAAAATATTTTACAGAATTTTCTGAGATTTTTCTAGATTTTTGGAGATTTATTTGGATTTACTTGGAGTTAAAATAATTTTTTATTGAATTTCTGTCATTTAATAAAGCAATTACCCGAGTACCCATCCGGGCGGGCCCAACCGTCGACGCCCAGCTGTCGTAACCGCCTCTCTCTCGTGTGTGTATATATATATATATATATATATATATATATATATATATATATATATATTGAAGCAAAGGGTAATTGTGGCGAACTCGCCAACACTGGGGCTCGAACTCCCCCCCACTTGGGCCGCATGTGTCTCTCTTAACCACTAGGCTAGAGGTCATTTTCATATATATATATATATATATATATATATATATATATATATAAACACTTTTGCATCCCCCATGCATCCCCTCTTTCACATCCATTGGATCTTGTTTAAGTCATCTAATCTTAACCATTGAAAAATCAATGGTTAAGATTAGATGACTTAAATAAGATCCAACGGGTGTTATCATGGGGATGCATGGGGGATGCAAAAGTGAGAGGATGTAGATCCCTCATATATATATATATATATATATATATATATATATATATATATATATATATATATATATATATATATATATATATATATATATATATATATTCAGTAAACCCAATAACTCCAGCCTCCTCCTTGGTGGATTGATCTCGGTGATTCATCAACTTCGCAGAGCGATTGCGATCAACTCTGACGTCCTTTTCGCATGTCATTTTTTGGTTAGAACTGTATCGAGGTTATCTTCCCAAAATTTATTATATTCATATAATTATTTACGTGAATTTTTGGAGATTTATTTCATTGTCTATTGTCCACAAATTGATATATCGTACGGTTTTCGAGATTTCGGAAGATCTTGAAGTCCATTTTGCGATCCGTTTGAAGTTTTGAAAAGTTGACACCAAGATCTACAACACATATTTTTTACAAAAATATTATAAGTTTTTTAATATTTTATTTAATTTGTTGAACTCAGATTTGACCGGTGATTCACCGATTTGGTTACTGTTACCATGACGGCGAGAACTTTTGACCAAATCGTAATTTTGTGGAACGGTCGATTCTAGAGCACTCGTGGCACTGAAATATACTAAGGTGCACCATCAAATTATTGAGGTCGTAATGTTTGACAAGTTAGTCAATAGTACGTCTCGATTTGCGTGTCATGGATTCCGATATTGGAACAGTGTCACTCCCATTTTCGTTATACGTATTTTTGGTATACATGTACGGATTTCTGACATTTGTCAGGTGACCAATAGTTAGACTTGTCTTGCTTAGTCTTGGCTAGGTTTAGTTTTGGTAGTTCTTGGCTAGTCTTAGTTTGGTTCATCTTGGTTCTACATGACATGTTGGTATGGTTTGGTTTGGGTTGGGTTAATATGGCTTTACTTGGTATTTATACCAACTTCTTTTATCTCCTCTCATTCATTTCTCATTACACCTCTTCTCTTCTCCATTACTCCTCCCACCAACCTAAGGCAAGTACAACTTGCTCAATGGAGAACGTAATGGATCTTTATTTTTATTGTTCTATCTTCTTCCTTGCTTGATTCTAGCCATCTTTAGAACTTGAAATTTTTGTTTTTGATAGATAAATTTTTGTAGATCTAAGTTTTAAATTTTTCTTGTTTTTCTTAGTTTTGATCTCTAAAATCGTGGTATTTTCAAAAATTAATGGTTCCATTTTGTAGGAAATTCAATTCTATTCAATTCTAGCTTTTGAACCGCATGATTTAGACTTGTTTTGAGGGATTTATGGCCAATCTAGTTCCATGGGTTCCTTATGCCATCGGTGCTATCGGAAAGATGAACAGCGTCGCGCGCGTCTCTGCCGCGCGCATCAGTCTCAGCGCTGCGCTTCGCCGCACGCATCAGAGTCGCGCAAGTCAGCGTCGCACGCATCAGCGTCGTGCGCATCATGGCGCGAACTTCACGTCGCGCGCTTTGCGCCGTGCATCCTCTGTTGCACGCCTTGCGCCGCTCACCGCAAATCCTCTGTTGCGCGCCTTATGACGCGCGCATCTCTGTCGCATGATTCTCTGTCGCGCACCTTGCGCCATGCACATCTCTGTTGCGTTATAGATCTTCGTCTTCGCTTCAAGAATGTTCATGTCTCACTTTAGTTGGATTTCATATCTGACTGATAGTTTCAATCACCCATGGATGTTAACTATTTTATGCATGTTTCTCGTATTTCATGATGTGGAGGTTCTTGATTTTCTTTTCATGTTTTCTGTACTTGGCCTAAATTGCGATGACCCGACTTGGCAACTTGATAATCTTGAACTTGAACATGATAGAACTTGGCCGTAACCAGAAATTCACTTGGCATGACCCACACCGGATAATATGATCCCGTCCTGATAATCCTGATAGTAGCTCGTCGAAGCGCACTATCTTGATATGACAAGTAAACCTGACCTGATATGTATAACCTTGATTGTTGTTGTGACAGTTATTCCTGTCTTGCTAGTGTAACTCTTATTTTGACTCCATGGTTGATTTTTCGATTGTGATTGTACAAGCTACATGTCTTGTCTTGCATCATGTCTAGGACATGGATTCCTGGTTACCATGGTCAGGGATTCATAATGAATATGACTAGGTTAACAACTAGATTGATCAAGTAGTTCATATAGAGAGATTTCTCAGTTACATGCGATCCCGTTATCCCGGCCACACCCAGGGACTTGTATCCTCCGTCGAGTAGGGCACATTTTTCGCACACTGTCATGTGTTGCACTTCTTGTATCCAAGTACTCAAGTATACCCGTAATCCTGATAACTCTCGTAACTTTCGCCTAGATAGTCTGTAGGGCATGTGACTGCGGGAATATCTCAACTGCATCTTGTTAGTAACTAGGCCTGTGATAATCTAGTTAGCTAATGATAACAAACTGTAGGACTTGATTGGCCGTGCCTGAATGATTGTCTCATGATTAACATGGGAATTATATTCCAACTCTTGTTCTTCCTGATGCAAGCAAGTATGTTCATTTTAACTCTTGTCATTTATGATTTTATCAATATGTTGCTTGTATCAGTTCTTCTATTCTTTATATGCTGGTTTTAGTTCATAAGTTGAGCCTCCTTTGTGGTACTTGTTCTTCCTGGGGTCTGACCTAGCTGGTTTTCTATGACCAGATTTTCGAATGAAATCCGAGGATCTACCTGTCTTCTATTGAGACGGTGAACACCGGGAGTAACCGAGGCAACAAGTGGATTTCTTATTTTGCTCTCCCACCCTACTGTAACTTATTCTTTTGAGGCGTTTAGCTACCGAGCATGTGTTAGCTCATATTGTAACTTTATTTTTGTTTGCCTAAGGGCTGTAACATGATTGACAAATCCTAGGGTTGATAAAGTATGACTTAACTCTTGCTAGTCTTCGTATTTCATATGACTAGCTTCATGATCATCTGAATATGTAATGTATGGGACGCTTTACTTCTGTATGTCTGATGATCAAACATTTTGTAACTTTTATTTACTTGCTTGAGATTGAGACATTAGGCTTGTTCTTGACCATAAGAGACTGATGGATTGTAGATTAACCCTCATACAACTAGACAACTGTGACCGTATTGCAAGTATGCTGCACTCCAATGTACGTAGCTGGATGTGTCTGTCCCCCGCTCTCCAGTATTCTAGTTCTGTGGTGTGACACGGTTTAAGTGGTGGCCCATGCAGGTCTTGTAAATCAAGACGTGTGAGGATTTTACTGAATGGATGTCTCAATCAGCATTCACCCTTGATCTCTACTCGTGCTTTCTAATCTTCCTGAATCTTGACCTAATAATATGTTTTTATCCTTGATCTATCTTGGTCCTTCTTTACTGTTTCCCATGTCATTTTCCTCAGTGACATTGTTCCTAGTCCTACCGATCAGCCGGACGGAGCACCTCCTTTAAACCAGCAGCAACCTGGGGACCAAACCCAGCACTCAGGGATAACAACCCGAGTCATACCTTCCGGGGAACAAGAGCCACCAGTACAGCCAGTCCAGCCTGCAAAGCCTGACAATAAAATCCTGATGAGACTTATTCGGGACTTGCTTGCATCACAAGATCGTCGAGATGACGCTCTACAAAAAAAAGTACAAGTAGCTATGGGCAGAGTTGGTTATCAGGGGAACAATACAACCAACAACTTTAAGCGCCTGAACCCTCCTTTCTTTGACGACAGTGAAGATGCTATCACTACTGATGCTTGGATCCAAGACAGAGGTTATTCTGGAGGCATCTAGAATTCCAGCTGAAGAGAGGGTGGCCGTTGTACGACTACAATTGTTGGACTTAGCCCGCAGCTGGTGGGCGATGCAAGCAGTTAGTTTGGTGACGCCTATCATGTGGGCGGTATTCAGCGAAATATTCCAAACGAAGTACTTTGATGAAGTAACTCGCTATGATCTACAGACAAGGTTCAACAATCTCAAGTAGATGGGAAGAACAGTCGATGTATATGCGACCGAGTTTGTAAGACTTAGCCGGTTTGCTCCTACCTTGGTGGCGACCGATTTGGACCGAGCACATCAATTCCAGCAGGGACTCCACCTAGATATCATTCTAGCAATGGAACAGTTTGAACAAAAGATATCTGATGTCGTTTTGCGAGCTGTAAGAAGGCACGAATATACTTCACAGTGGATAGTAGATCGAATCGGAGGACGGAAGAGGCCACATGGACAATCATCCCAATCATCAGCACCAGCCATGACAACTAGGGCATTGACAATTGGAGCTCCTAGAAGGGCGACACCAGTTTCGTCGGTCCAGCACTCAACTCCGACATACCCTCAACAACAGAAACAGAAGCAGTCTTCTGCAATGTGCTACTCTTATTGTGGAAAGCCTGGGCACATGATTTCAGAGTGTTGCAGAGCACAGGTGTTGTGCTTAGCTTGTGGGGCACCGGACCACAATATAGGATCCTGTCCGAATAGATCTAGTTCATCTTCATCAACCCTGACTAGTACATCGGTTAAGGTACCAGTACTAGTGCAGCAGCAACAGTACCAGCCTTCGAGGCCATTGCCATCTCAGGCTCAAGTATTCCAGCAGCAAAGGCCACAAAAGTATGCTCAGGCCAAGCTCAAATTCATAACAGACAAAGAGGTCACCAGCAGAGGGGACCAACACCAAGAGGACAGGGTCAAGCTATGGCTTTGACGGCAGCAAAAGAATTGGCATTAGGTGAGGTGGTGGCAAGTACCATTCTCGTCAACTCTTTTCCAACGACAGTATTATTTGATTCGGGTGCATCACATTTATTTATATATGCACGATTCACAACACGAATAGGATTGGAGGCCGAATCATTATCAGTAAGACTCAATATACTTACTGGTAACGGTCTTGTTGGAGTAGATAGAGTCTATTCCTCATGTCGAATCGTAGTTAGAGGTAGAGAGTTTCCTGCTAGACTGATAGAATTTTCGATGGCCGACTATGATGTGGTCCTAGGAATGGAGTGGTTGAGGGATCAATATGTAAGAATAGACTGCTATGTTCGCAGGATTATTTTTGGTGTTCCTGGCGAAGAAGAATTTTCGTTTTTCTAGAGGCGAAGTAGAACCTTCTCCACCAATTTTGCGGATGGCAGTAGCAGAAGCAGTTCAGATTTCCAGCGTAGTAGAAGAATTTTCTGACATATTTTCCGAAGAGCTTCGAAGCATGCCGCCAAAAAGAGTAATAGAGTTCACTATTGATTTGATTCCAGGGACGACACATGTATCATAAATAGTCTACATAATGGCACCATAAGAATTGGAGATCATGTACAAAATGATTGAAGAACTCAGAACCAAGGGATTCATTTGTGCTAGTGGATCACCTTGGGGAGCCCCGATGCTTCATGTGAAGAAGAATGATGGTACATCAAGATTATGTGTTGATTATCGTACCTTGAATTTTGTAACAATCAAGAATAGATATCCCCTACCAAGGATAGATGATTTATTCGATCAACTCAGTAGAGCGACAGTGTTCTCGAAGATTGACTTGCGGTCAGGATACCATCAGATCAGAGTCACAGAACAAGACATCCCGAAGACGGTATTCAGATCAAGATATGGACATTGGGAGTTTCTCGTTATGCCATTCGGAGCGACCAATGCGCCAGCAGTATTTATGGATCTTATGTATCGTATATTCATGCCCTATTTGGATCAGTTCGTGATAGTGTTTATAGACGATATCTTAGTCTATAGCAAGAGTGAAGCAGAGCATGAGCGATATCTCCGAGTAGTCCTTCAGATTCTCAAAGAGTACCAGTTATACATGAAGTTCAGCAAGTGCGAATTTTATCTTGATCGCATTTTGTACTTAGGTCACATCATCACCAGAGGTGGAGTGAAAGTGGATCCCCAAAAGATAGTGGCTATAGAGACGTAGCTAGTACCTAGCACCATCGCAGAAGTTTGCAGTTTTCTAGGATTGGCGGGCTATTACCGACGATTTGTATCACACTTTGCTCGAATTTCAGAGACCTTGACGCAGTTGACACACAAGAATGTGTAGTTTGCTTCGCCAACGGAATGTTAGAGTTCATTCGAGAAGTTGAAACAAGGATTAATGACGGCACCCATTCTCGCATTTTCAGATAGGACTGGAGGATTTTCAGTTTATTGTGACGCTTCAGGTAAAGGATTAGAATGTATCCTAATGCAACATGGCAAGGTAGCAACTCATACGTCATGTCAGCTTCGTGATCATAAGAAGAATTACCCAACACATGACTTGGAGTTAGTAGCGGTGGTTTTTGCACTCAAGCTTTGGAGGCATTACTGGTATAGAAATCGGGTAGAAATTTTCACAGACCACAAGAGTCTCAAGTATGTATTTACCCAGAAGGATCACAACATGCGTCAAAGAAGATGGCTAGAGTTACTAGTGGATTATGACATCAACCTGCAGTATCATCCATAGTAGTTACAAATGCGTTGAGTAGAAGAGCATAAGCTTATTTCCTAACAGTACAATCTGAGTTATTAGCGGATCTTCAGAATATGGGAATAGAGGTAGTTCTCCCTACAAACATGGCATTGATGGCCAGTATGCAAGTTCAGTCCAACATAGTTGAGAGAATTAAGATAGCTCAATCAACGGATTCCAAGCTTCAGCGGCTTAGGACAAAATGTGAAGCGGGACAAAGAGTAGAGTTATGCATTCACGAAGACGGCACACTCCGACATGGAAGGCGTCTTTGTGTACCCAGTGGTGACATCAGGCAAGAGATCATGATGTAGGCTAATAGTTCTCAGTATTCAATTCATCCCGGTAGCACAAAGACATATCGTGATATTCGTCAGCATTTCTGGTGGAATGACATGAAGAAAAAGATAGCTTGATTTGTCTCTCGTTGTTTAGTTTGCCAGCAAGTCAAGACTGAACATCACAGACCAACTGCAGTTCTTTAACCTTTACCGATCTTCAAATGGGAATGGAAACACAATACCATAGATTTTGTGACTAGGTTACCTAAATCCCCAGCTGGGAGAGATATAATATAGGTTATAGTTGACCGACTCACAAAAGTAGCTCATTTTCTACATTTCAGAATTGGTCAGTCGACAGTTCAGCTTGCAAGGATGTACCTCAAACAGATAGTCAGATTGCATGGAGTGCCAGTCAATATCGTATCCGATAGATATTCGAGATTTACATTGCACTTTTGGTGGAGTCTTCAAGAGAGTTTGGGAACTCGTCTCAAGTTTAGTTCAGCCTATCATCCGCAGACAGATAGTCAGTCGGAACGCACGATTCAAACTCTTGAGGATATGTTATGATCCTTTACACTTAACTTTGGTAGTTTGTGGGAAGATCACCTACATCTAGTAGAATTCTCTTACAATAATAGTTTCCAGGCCAGTATCCAGATGGCACCATTCGAGGCACTGTATGACAGAAAAGTGCAGATCACCTTTAGCTTGGGACGATGTAGGCGAGAGACAGAGGCTTGGTCCAGAAATAGTTACTCAGACTATCGAGGTAGTCTGACAAGTTAGAGATCATCTTCGAGTTGCCCAAGATCGTCAGCGCCATTGGGCCGATTCTCATCGACGTCCTCTTGAGTTTTCTATCGACGACCACGTTTTCCTTAGGATCTCGCCTACCCGTGGCATCATTCGATTCGGCATACGGGAAAAGCTTAGTCTTAGGTATATAGGGTCGTTTGATATTATCGAGCGAGTAGGTGATGTGTCCCATCGTCTCGTTCTTCCGCCGTCGTTACATTAAGTACATAAGGGGTTACGTGTATCCCAATTGCGATGGTATATCTCGGATCCGAGCCATATTCTCGATCATTCGGAATTGGTGGTTGGTGCCAACCTTTCGTATGAGGAAAGACATGTATCCATATTGGGCCGAAGAAAGAAGGTACTCAAGAACAAGACTATTAGTTTAGTCCGTGTCACTTGGGGTCATCACACTTTGGGTGAGTTAACCTGGGAACGTGAGGGTGATATCCTATCACGATATCTGCACATGTTTGACTCGTAAGGTATAATATCCTTCGTATGCCTTATGACCTGAATTCCTTGCTTGCATGAATGATTGCTTGATTGACTGCTAGACATTGATTGCCTATAATTAGTATAGCTTGTCCCGACACCTCTAACATCTTGATTAAATTCCGAGGACGGAATTCTTTTAAGGTGGGTAGAGTTGTCACTCCCGTTTTCTATTATACGTATTTTTGGTATACGTGTACGGATTTTTGACATTTGTCAGGTGACCCGTAGTTAGACTTGTCTTTCATAGTATTGGCTTGGTTTAGTTTTGGTAGTTCTTGGCTAGTCTTGGTTTGGTTCATTTTGGTTCTACATGACATGTTGGCTTGGTTTGGTTTGGGTTAGGTTAATATGGCTTGGCTTGGTATTTATACCAACTTCTTCTCTCTCCTCTCATTCATTTCCTATAACTCCTCTTCTCTTCTCCATAACTCCTCCTACGAACCTAAGGCAAGTACAACTTGCTCAATGGAGAACGTATTGGATCTTCATTTTTATTGTTTCCTTGTTTGATTCTAGGCATCTTTAGAACTTAACATTTTCAATTTTAATGGAAAGATTTTTGTAGATCTAATTTTCAAGTTTTTCTTTTTTTCTTAGTTTTGATCTCTAATAACTTGGTATTTTCAAAAAATTAATGATTCTATGTTGTGGGGAATTCAATTCTATTCAATTTTGGCTTTTGAAGCACTTGATTTTGACTTATTTTGAGGGATTAATGGAATCTAGTTTCATGAGTTCCTTATGTCGTCGGTGCTGTCGGGAAGATGAACAGCGCCGCGGGCATCTATGCCGCACGCTTCACGCCGTGCGCATCTGTGCCGCGCGCTTCATGTCGTGCCCCTCAGCACCACGTGCATCAGCGCCACGCGGTTCGTGCCGCGCGCATCAGCACCGCACGCATCAGCACCGCATGCCGCACATATGTCTGCCGCACAACTTCTATCGTGCACCTTGTGCCACGCACATCTCTACTATGCTCCTTGCACCGCGCGCATCTCTGTCATGCGCCTTGCGCCGTACGTATTTCTGCCGCATGCCTTGTGTCGTGCGCATTTTTGTCGCGCACCTTGCGCCGCGAGCATCCTCTGCCATGCACCTTGCACCGCACACATCTCTGTCGTGCAATTCTCTGTTGCGCGCCTTGCGTTGCATGCATCTCTGTCGCGCAAATCTCTGAATGACTGTTTTTGCATGTTTAAGCTATTTTGTAGCTAAAATCTTATAAAATTCAAAACATGAAAGTTGTACATCTTCGTTTTGGCTTCAAGAATCTTCCTATCTCACTTTAGTTGGAGTTCATATACGACTGATAGTTTCAATCACCCATGGATGTTAACTATTTTATGCCAGTTTCTCATATTTCATGAAGTGGAGGTTCTTGATCTTCTATGCATGTTTTCTGTACTTGGCCTAAATTGCGATGACCCGACTTGGCAACTTGATAATCTTAAACAAGTAACTTGAACTTGAAGATGATAGAACTTGACTATAACCAGAGCCTGACTTGGCATGACCCACACCGGATAATATGATCCCGTCCTGATAATCCTGATAGTGGCTCGTCGAGGCACACTCCTGACAAGTATTCTTGATATGACAAGTAAACCTGACTTGATATGTATAACCTTGATTGTTGTTGTGACAGCTATTCCTGTCTTGCTAGTGTAACTCTTGTCTTGACTCCGTGGTTGATTTCCCGATTGTGATTGTACAAGCTACCTGTCTTGTCTTGCATCATGTCTAGGACATGGATTCCTGGTTACCACGGTCAGGGATTCATAATGAATCTGACAAGGTTAAAACAACTAGATTGTTAAAGTAGTTCATATAGAAAGATTTTTTATTTACAGGCGATCCCGTTATCCCGGCCACACCCGGGGACTTGTAGCCTGCCGTCGAGTAGGGCACATTTCTTGCACACTATTATGTATTGCACTTCTTGTATCCAAGTACTCAAGTATAATAGTAATCCTTATAACTCTCATAACTTTTGCCTGGATAGTCTGCAGGAATATCTCAACTACATCTTGTTAGTAACTAGGCCTGTGATAATCTAGTTAGCTAATGATAGCAAGCCGTAGGACTTGATTGGCCGTGTCTGAATGATTGTCTCGTGATTAACATGGAAATTATATTCCAACTCTTGTTCTTCCTGATGCAAGCAAGTATGTTCATTTTAACGCTTGTCATTTATGATTTTATTTATATGTTGCTTGTATCAGTTCTTCTATTCTTTATATGCTAGTTTTAGTTCATAAGTTGAGCCTTCTTTGTGGTACTTGCTCTTCCTGGGTCTGACCCAGCTGGTTTTGTATGACTTGATTTCGGAGTGATCCCCGAGGATCTACCTGTCTTTCAGCGAGATGGTGAACACCAGGAGTAACCGAGGCAACAAGTGGATTTCTTATTTTGCTCTCCCACTCTACTGTAACATATTCTTTTAAGACGTTTAGCCGCCAAGCATGTGTTAGCTCGTATTGCAATATTATTTATGTCTGCCTAAGGACTATAACATGATTGACAAATCCTAGGGTTGATTATGTATCACTTAGCCCTTGCTAGTCTTCGTATTTTGTATGACTAGCTTCATGATCATCTGAATTTGTAATGTATGAGACGCCTTACTTTTGTATGTCTGATGATCAAATATCTTGTAACTTTTAATTGCTTGCTTGAGATTGAGACATTAGGCTTGTTCTTGAACATAAGAGACAGATGGATTATAGATTAACCCTCATACATCTAGATAGTCTTGACCGTATTGCGAAGTGTGCTGCACTCAAATGTACGTAGCTGGCGGTATCTATCCCCCGCTCTCGAGTATTTTGGTTCTGCGGTGTAACAAATAGTGACTTCCATAGACAAAATTCTTTGTTTAATTATAATTCAGATATAATTAGATTAAATTAGATTTTTAAGTACTTAATTCATAATTGAATAATATTAATTTAGGTTAACCCATTAGTCATTTTTCCATGATTTTTAGATTAGGAATTTTAGAACTTATTTATGGTTTTCGTTCACGATTCATGGTGCAATGATATGATATGGGTTGGTAGCTTATAGGATAGAGTTCCTCTCATCCTCGACTTCTGAAAATGGTTTGTCCAAGAAATCGGGTAAGATTCACTATGACACTATATTACCTTTATTGTGTACTACATGTATCTTTATATAGTCTTTTCATGGTTACTTCTTCATAAATTATGTTGTCATTGTTCTTGATTCACCATGATTGATTTCTTGAGCACGAGCATAGTTCTTCTCAAGTTACTTGTTTATGTTCACATTTTATTATACTTGTTCACTATAACTGTATTATGATTACATATTTTTCTTGTTTACCTGTTTACCTGTTTACCTGTTTACCTGTATTGTTATAGGGTGCTGCTATTAGCACTCCTAAAATGTCATTCGACAGTCCTCTTTAATTTTTTAACATTTAAATTCTAAATTTGTCCATGCATTATCATTATTGGCACTCCTAAAATGCCATCCAACACTCCCTCTATGCATGCACAAATTAATGTCATATTTATTGTAGGGGTAGATTTGGAATTTGAATGTTAAAAAATATAAAGAGGAGTGCCGAATGACATTCTAGGAGTGCTAATAGCAACACCCTTATTATATAGTGAACATGTTTTCTTGTGAGTTGGGGGTGGAAAAATACAATGAATATGCATGTGGTCTACGTTACCTGCATAAATCCCTTCCGGTATAACCTGAATAATATCAATCGTGCACCACACGTACAACTGACATATATCACAGACCGTCTACATGCAGAAAGTTAGTATTCTGAAACACACAGTAGACGTCACCTCTTGTTGCTAGATCATTTACTTTTCTTCCATCGAGTCTACTTTCATATTGTCCTCATATTATAATTGTATTCTTCTTATCATACCATGCCATGCCTATAGTTTATCTTCCATGTTATTATTTCTTCATGTTTGTATAATATATTGTGTAGTGTAGTGTTATGGTGATCTTGCTCCAATCCTGACTGAAAAACTATTTTTTAGCTTTAGTTGACGAGATATATCCTGAGGTTTATGGTGCGTATGTTGGAACACTAACGTTACCGGCATATCAGATTTTGGCACCGATGCGAATTAGCATATTTTCTTTCTTATGTTTAGTGGTCATAGTTTTGGGATTCTAGTTTATCCATTTCACTTTTCTGCTACCGGGTTTGTTCTCAAGACTATCTGAGTTGTAGTGAATTATTTTGACAATTTTTTTAGTTTATTGTTAAGACTATTGAATATCAACTTAATGGTTTAGATATGGATGCTATGTGCATATTGTTCTTGTTGTGGACCCTGTTATTATTGTGAGACTCATCTCACAATATCGGTATTTATATATGGATACGTATTTTTGAATTGTATTTCGTATTTTCTTGGTTTTCGGAATATTTTAAAAAAAATTCCAACTTATAGATTTTCTCCTTTATCGGCATACCGCCAGTATACCAGTGTATACCGACGGCATGCCTGTCACTCCCATTTTTTGTTATACATATTTTTAGTGTACGTATACGAATTCTGACATTTGTCAGGTGACCCGTGTTTTGACTTGTCTTTCTTAGCCTTGCTTTGGTTTAATCTTAACTTGGTTTAGTTTGGTTTGGTTCAACTTGGCTTGGGCTTGGTTTGGTTTGAGATGAGAGGGTTTCGTACAAAACCCAACTCCTCTCTCTCCTCCATTATTTCTTTTCCTTTCATCTTCTTCCTCTTCATTTTCTCCTCCAACCCTAGGCGAGTACATCTTGCCAAATCTTGAACAATGTTATTTCTGTTTGTTATATTCTCTTCCTTTCATGATTCTAAGCATCTTTCGAACTTGGAGTTTTCGGTTTTGATGGTTATATTTTTGTGGATCTAAGTTTTAAGCTTCTTCTTGTTTTCTTGGTTTTAATATCTAAAAATTTGGTATTTCCAAAAACTAGTGCTTCCATGTTGTAGAGAATTTGATTTCATGCAGTTTTGGCCTTTATTTTGCTTGATTTCGAGTTCGGGTGAGGAAGTTATGGTCATGGCAAATTTTTGGAACTTCCATGGCTGAACTTGTTGTTTGGGGATGATGAACCCCATGCGCCGAAACCCCCATGCACCCGGGAGGCCATGCGCCGTGAAGTCCCGGCAACGCATCCTTTGACTCCGAGCGTGTAGGTTTCCTACGTGTATGTACTGAAGACGCAACGTGAGTCTCCCATGCGCGGATGTGCAGGAATTCACATGCACGGATGTGCAGGAATTCTCATGCGTGGATGTGCAAGAATTTCTCATACGTGGATGTGCAGGAATTCTCATGCGCAGATGTGCAGGAATTTTCATGCGCGGATGTGCAAACATTTCTCATGCACGGATGTGCAGGAATTTCTCATGCGCGGATGTGCAGGAATTCCCATGCGCGGATGTGCAGAAATTTCTCATGCGCGGATGTGCAGGAATTTCTCATGCGCGGATGTGCATGAATTCCCATGCACGGATGTGCAGGAATTCCTATGTGCCGAATTTGCCCAAAATTGTCCATGCGTCGGAATTGCTGTTTTTGGCTGTTTTTGCATGTTTATGCTGTTTTGTAGATAAAATCTTTAAAAACTCAAAACATGAAAGTTGTAGGTCTGTCTTGAATTCAAGAATCTTCTTGTTTTACTTTAATTGGAGTTTATATGCAAATGATAATTTTAATTACAGTTTTTGATCTTCTTTGCATGTCTTCTATGTTTAACCTAAAATGCGACGACCCAACTTGATAACTTGTTAATGTTGTACTTAACTTGAACATAACAACATGATCTCATCTTAATCATCTTGCATAGTTAGATAATAATTGTACAGCCTATGTACACTTGACACTAGCACACGTACTCACTTTTATTCCTTCTCACATGCTATGACATGTCTTTTCTTTCGATTCTTTCTTATATACTATGATAAGTATTGCCATACCTTCCCGAATTTATTGTACTTTGCAGTCTATGACATGTCTAGAATTTCTTTGTTATGGCCCGTCGTGGCGCATTCATGTTACATGTCTTCTTTACTAACTAGATAGTGGCCCGTCGTGGCGCATTCATGTTACATGTCTTCTTTGCTCACTAGATAGTATCCCATCATGGCGCATTCAGGTTACATGTCTTCTTTGCTTACTGGATAATGGTCCGTCGTGGCGTACTCATGTTACATATCTTCTTTGCTTACTAGATAGTGACCTGTTGTGGTGCACTCTTATACATGTCTTTCATTGCTTACATGATAGTGGCCTGTCATGGTGCACTCCCTATTTTCTCCATAGTGGCTCGTCGTAGCGCACTCCTAGCTTCCAGCTCATTATATTTTCTTGTTGTGGCTTGTTATAGTGCACTTTCTTGTATTGTCCAGTCTTGCATATCATGTCTAGGATAGGTTCTGCGGAATGCCACACCCAGAATCCAACAAGAAAATGTTAAAGACTAAACAACTAGCTTGATTACCTAGACGTATTGGGAGGGAAGAATTTTCCGGTTACCTGCAAACCCTTTGTCCCGGCCCCAACCTGAATGGATTTGGAGCTATCTGTCATGATGAGCACACTTTCAGCGCACCACCGAATGTTGCATCTTGCATATGTCTACAGGGTACATTTGTCTCATGGGCGATGTACCCACTATTCTATGTCTAAAGGATACATTTGTCTCATGGACGATGTACCCACTATTATATCTTGGATACATTTGTCTCCTGGATGATGTATCCACCTTTACTTTTCTTTTTGGCCTGGATAATTCGGGCAGTCTGCAAGGAAGGTACCCTGGATTGAATTTCTCAAAAAGTGCATATGTTAGTAATTAGGATTGTGTTAACCCTAGTTAGCTAATGTATAAAGCCGTACTCATTGTTTGGCCGTAATTGATGGATGTAGTCCAGTCTAGTCTAGTTTTGTCTAGGCATTATCAGTATGTTTAATTCAGTACATTGTTGTTCATGCTTTACTTTTGTCGATAAATGATTAAATGCCAGGTTCTGTTCAGGAGAAGGGTTACAACCCCAATCCTTGTTTGGTTTACGGGTTGTAACCTGGGTTCCGGATTAGTTCCCAAGTCATCTAGTCATTTGTCATCTTATTCAGTACTCACACGCCATACATGATCTTTATGCTATACAATGATAGAGACTAAGTTCCGTTCAGAAGTCATCTTATCATTGGTCGTTCTATATAGTTCTTACATGCTCACACGTACCATTTCTCTAACATGCCAACATGTCCCAGTTACCCTACATATTTACATGTCCCAGTTGTCTCCCATGCTCACATGTCCAGTTATCTCACATGCTCACATGTTCAGATATCTCACATGCTCACATGTTCAATTATCTCACATGCTCACATGTTCAGATATCTCACATGCTCACATGTCCAGTTTATCTTAGGTAATCACATGCTTCTATTTACTTAACATAGCTACACTTTACATTATGTCACATGTTATTTACCCTATGTTCCATGTTGTTTTGCTTATTGTCTTTTCTATTCTCGGAATGAGTGCATTGGTAGTGCACGAGTCTCGATCCGCATTTACTTATTGCTTTCTCTAACCATTGCCATGTTAGCTATTGCTGGTTTTAGTTCATAGTTTGGCTTCCTTTGTGGTACTTGCTATTTGGGGTCTGACCCCACTGGTTTTGTTTGGCCAGATCTAATAGAGGAGCCCGAAGGATCTTCCGTATCATCTACTCGACGGTGACTACCCGGAGCACTAGAGTACCTTAGTGGATTTCTTATATCATTCTCCCACTAGTTATGTACATTATTCTTTTGTGGAGTTTAGCCTCCGAGCACGTGTTTAGCTCGTGTTTTGGGATCTTGACATATAGCCTACGGGCTTAAACATGATTTGCATATTCTATACTATAGCTAGAGCTTATCATGTATGACTATTACTCTTGCTAGTTCTTACTTTGTATTACTAGCTTCATGATCATCCATGTATATATAGTTTGGGACGCTTTACTATTTTATGTCTGATGATCATACTTCTTGTACTTTGTATATTTGCCCGTGATTTAGATACCTAGGATCGTTTGTCCTAGGATTGACTGATGGCTTGTAGTAGTAACCCCATGTCTTGACAGCTTATACGTTATTTCAGAGTACTTGAGTACTTTGGTATTACGTAGCTGGCCTCGTCCGCCCTCACTTGCCAGTATTCTGGTTCTGAGGCATGACATAGGTTTTAGTGGTGGCCCATGCAGGTCTGATTTATCAGATATGTGGGGGTTACAGATGTATAGATATCTCAGTCATAATTCTCCTCTATTGATATCATTCGTATTATTCTATATCTCTGATCCTTTGACCTGATATCTGCCTTGATCGTTGATCTTTCCTGGTCCATCGATTTGATCCTCGTGTCCTTTAACTTTCAGGGGCACTGTTCTTAATCCTTTCGATCACCTTGTTTGGGTTCTGCCGATGGCAGGTCAGCAATCTTCTATTAGGCTAGTTATGGAGGATCAGTCTCAGCTTTTAGACGCAGAGTCGAGCGTTGACTCGAGGGCAGAGATGCCAGTCCATCCCGATCAGCCAGCTCTGCCTGTGCAGTCAGCAGTCCGAGCAGAAGTAGTTCCAGATCAGCCGATGTACCAGCATTCATAGGGATCATCAAAGAAATAATGGACTCACAGCAATGACGAGATCTCTTTCTCCAGCAGAGTATCCAGATGTTGTTAGACCGTAGTAGGCAAGGAATACCAGAAGTATTTCATGCCGAGGACTTACAGCCAGATGAAGTGCAGATTGGAGCCAGGCAGTACCAGTCATCTAGTCAATCAGCATATCGAGTCCGACCTACTGTAGAGGCAGTACGAGAGCACGAGCATATAGCCAGGAGGACCACATCCAGAACTGAGGGTCGTAAGAGGTACCATTCACCCGTATCAGGCTTTTCACCCCGATGTCCATCACCTGTGCCAGCAGGCCAACGTCCATACCAGCACCAGGAGTTACCAGTCGTATGTTCCTTCTGTGGAAGGGGAGGACACACTCATCTTACTTGTCGGAGGGCTAACCTTTCTATGTTTAGCGTGCGGATCACTAGACCATATGAAGGAGATTTGTCCCCGGAGGAGTTTAGGTGGATCTTCATCCTTCCAGTCTGTAGTTCCACAGTTCGGAGCACCAACACTAGTTCAGCAGAAGCGAGCTGAGAGACAGAGAGACCAGCAGTATCAGGCAGAACAAGCAGGATGTACCTATTGTGGGAAGATAGGACATCACAAATCAGTTTGTTGGACGTCTAATAAGCGATGCTTCCGCTGTGGAGCAGAGGACCGTTCAGTTAGCACTTGTGCCTATCCGACCTCTCGAGGACGACCATCTACACCAGATATACCACTGCCATCCTTCCAGTCGTATCGGTCATCACCCCCAGCAGTGGATGAGCAGTTAGGGCCAATACTAGATGTTCAACCATTGGCACAGTACCCACCGCCATCACGAGCTTAGAGGGTCAGGCATCTCAGAGCGCGATTGAATGTGCAGTACCAGGAGCAGCTGTAGTATCAGCATGAAGATAATACCTTGGGAGTCTCAGGTACCAACTTTAGGGTCTTCTTGCAGTTATGTCCTTTTCGTTTAATTCTTCGGTAGCAGGCCAGGTAGTGGCAGTATATATTGGGTTCTTGTCGCAGACCTTGTATTTCACCTATATCAGGAGTACAATGGTCGGCGTGAATTATTCGGTGAGTAGATGAGAGTTTCTCATTCTACTCTTCTGTCTTCGTATCTTGAGATGCATGATATCTATCACGTGTCTCAACAATGATGATACGTCTTGGGTAGAGTCATATCTTAGACTAAGTCATTGGTACCGACTTACTTTGAGACTTGATCCTTATCCATTTTGGGAGTCATCGCAGGCCTGCTCCTACTCAACTGACTCAGGAGACATATTTATTCATATGCCTCCAGCCCTTCTTGATTGTGGGTGTGTTATTGCTTACGCATTTATTTACATTATAGTTGCCTTCATTTATTGCTAACGTATTTATTTATATTAGTATTGTCTTCATTTACTTATACGCCATGCTTCGTTTTATTGAGATATTTGTATTTTCTTGAGCTTTTGTTTTGGTTATCATGCTTGACTAACTTTAGGAAATTCCGAGGACGAAATTTTTCTATGGATGGGAGAGTTGTGAGACTCGTCTCACAGTATCGGTATTTATATACGGATACGTATTTTTGTACTGTATTTCGTATTTTCTTGGTTTTCGGAATATTTTAAATTTTTTCCAACTTAAAGATTTTCTCCTTGATCGACATACTGCCAGTATACCAGTGTATACCGACGGCATATCTGTCACTCCCATTTTTCGTTATACGTATTTTCAGTGTACGTATACGAATTCTGACATTTGTCAGGTGACCCGTGTTTTGACTTATCTTTCTTAGCCTTGCCTTGGTTTAATCTTAACTTGGTTTAGTTTGGTTTGGTTCAACTTGGCTTGGACTTTGTTTGGTTTGAGATGAGAGGGTTTCGTATCAAACACAACTCCTCTCTCTCCTCCATTATTTTATTTCCTTTCATCTTTTTCCTCTACATTTTCTCCTCCGACACTAGGCAAGTACATCTTGCCAAATCTTGAACAATGTTATTTTTGTTTGTTCTATTCTCTTCCTTTCATGATTCTAAGCATCTTTAGAACGTGGAGTTTTCGGTTTTGATAGTTATATTTTTGTGGATCTAAGTTTTAAACTTCTTGTTTTCTTGGTTTTGATCTCTAAAAACTTGGTATTTCCAAAAACTAATGGTTCCATGTTGTAGAGAATTTGATTTCATGCAATTTGGCCTGTATTTCGCTTGATTTCGAGTTCGGGTGAGGAAGTTATTGTAGTGTCCCGTCCCGCTCAGTCAAACAGAGAAATCAGAACGCCAACGGCGTTCGGACTTAGCCTTACAATGGTGACTCGAAGGCCCGCTCGGTCGAGGCGACTCCTCGCTCAGGTGGGGTAGTTTTGGTGAACTTGCCTCATCTTAGCTTTCACATAATAAATCGCATGTTTTCAACTTGCACAAGTAGGCTTGATAATAAAAGAGATGAATCCACATAGCTAAGAGAATAATCTCGACGGATCGAATTGAGTTAGAATATGGAAAGGTCCAACGATCGACTTAGAGTTGGTGCACGGCGTGGTTTGAAAATGACACTCGGTTCTTCGTCCCGTGGCTTGGGAGAAGGAAAAGTTGGTCTTCGCCACAAGCTAAGAGTTTACCTAAGTCATAGGCGTCGTCCACATAAAC
Source organism: Iris pallida (assembly GCA_029216955.1). Lineage (NCBI taxonomy): Eukaryota > Viridiplantae > Streptophyta > Magnoliopsida > Asparagales > Iridaceae > Iris > Iris pallida. The sequence goes on along the minus strand of JANAVB010044114.1, from coordinate 237,423 downwards.
GCTTCATAAAGCATGCACGGCTCCATCGTCCAAGGCTTGATGCAGTCCTTGTTCATCAAGTTGTTGCACGATTAAGTTAGGCTGAGTTATGATAGGCTATCGAAGTCTTTTCTAAGCACTGTCCCATGTTTTCTGCGATTGTCGATATTACTTGGTTTCACAATCGTAAGGCCCATTGCATAGGTATGTCTTGGGCGGTAGTGTCACCCAGAACACTAATTGTTGTAAGGCAGGATGTCACGGACTTAGTGTTTTTAAGGCACGGGCCACGGTTGATTTAATTGAGTTAAAAGGAGGGCTTTCAAATAGTCGTTCCTGAGTCGAATGAAATGATAGGGCATGAAGGAAGAATGCTCGCGACCATGGGTCGTCGAGGCGAGGTGTCAGATGTGAGCAGTATTGAACTTGGCCCTGAAAGAGATGGTAATACTAGAAGTAGAATGACTGTGTGAGACGTCAGTTCGAGTCGAGTCTTGCATGATCATTGGACAACTTGTACAAGGTGAGTTTGTTTCTCGAACGGTGACCCAGGTGGCCAACGGGACCGTTTCGATGGTGGACATGATTAGCAGTGTTGGATGACCGCACAGGTTAGGCGGGGACTTGCAGCGGAGCTCGCTACTCGTGCTGGCAAGGGGCGTCTGTCTAACAAGCTATGGTAGTCCATGATAGCGCTGGACGCTAGTGACTAGTTCATATAGATTAGGCGGCATGGCGGCGATCCGCGTGTATGCCTTTGGATTGAGTCGAGTATTGAGTGCACTATATCAAGGAGTCGAGTCGAATGCGTGCACGATCGGAAGATGATATTTGGGCCTAAGATTTGGCTGTAACGTAGACATCGTGCTTCGGCACGAGATGTAGCGTCAAGTCTTAAGTTGTCGGCATATAAGTTGCATAAGTTGGATATGAGTCATCTTGAGTTTAAGTTAGGAAACGCCGGAAGGCAAAGTCGGTCGAGTGACACTTAGTCCACAAGTCTTGATTGGGTCAGTTAGTGATTAACAGTAGCAAGGGCCGCAAGGGGGCAATATGGTTAAGTCACACTGAGTTTGCGAGGCACGACACGATGGACTTGTAGCACGGTCACGTAGAAATTGGGTACTATCGTGTAGTCGCGTATCTGATTATGGGCCGAAAGGCAAGCACAACTTGATAGGTTAACGTTGTTGTTGCAAATACGGGATGGTCTAGAGACACAAAATAGGCCAAGGCGTCTACGTCCTAAAACTGAACCTAAGGCAAGAGTAGAAAGACAATCACAAAGGGACTATGTTACATAAAGTAAATGAACGTGTTGGTTTTGTATAGGTGGGCGAGGAGCTCATTCCACCAGTACAGTTGAGTACTAACATCCACATAGTTTTCATGTGCAGGAACAGGTAGAAGCTCATGGCGCGGAGCTCGCTTGGATGTGACGAGGCACGAAGTTCCTTGGCGATTCGAGGCGTGCGTTTCATGTTGAGTTAGGACTTATACGGGACATAATGTATGGACATCGCTGTCAACCCCTTGACCAATTTTATCCTCTTATATTTTTTTTTATTATTCATTTGTCACATACATTGGTTATGTGTTATTTGAAATACCAAAAAGAAAGTCAAGATGGGAATATAAGAAATTGGTAGAGGCCTTTGTGCAATTAGCCTTAATTCAAATTTTTTCCTTCGAATACTCAGATCCGGATTGTCTTCAATTTGAATTCAGAGATAACTCTCCCCAAACACTTGGATGAGACCAAAACAAATTCGTCCTATCTCCTCTAGCCAAATTAAACCCTATTATATATTAAGGGGATAGTGGCCGACTCTCTAAAAAACCCTAGAAGTTGATTTTTGTCCTTGTCGCAAGAACAACAAGGATAGGAGGAGCAGCCAAGTTTCTATTTTCAAATCCAATAGGTAATCATATCTATACTTATAGATCACTGTCATCTACCAAGCATGGGATTACGACTTGTAGGTGTTTGTTTTTATGTTAATGGGATGTCTGTCCATCTTTAGTTTCAGAACATGTCAGGGAGTATCAGATTTCCTTGGAACTTATATCATTTTTGCCTAATGGGTAGAGAGGGGAGTATCAGGACATTGCAAGTATGCAACACATGCCATCCCATGCCATGTCTAACCTGTTCTCACCTCTTCATTAACAGACCCTAGTAGACTTGAAGTCAGTCTCTTATTGAGCCCAGATACCCATATGTTCAACTTGCAGCTAGCAGATCCCTTTCCATTATTTCACTACCTGTACTCATGACCATGTATCTAGTCGAGTTGGGATCATTCCTGGTTCAATCAATTAATAACTTAGATTCGGTCTTCTTAGTTGGGTCAGTCCACATGAAGAGGTATATGAAATAGTGGTTAGCCAGAACTTGAGTGTCAGGTATTGACCAGATCCCCCTCTTGCTCTCACCTAGATCAATTGCAACCTCACATGAGACATTCACCTATACTTTTCTGTACACACTTAGGAATCATTTCACTGCATATGTTGGTTCTGTTCATTGCATGCCCTAATTGCCCAGGTAATTCACATTGCATTGTCAAGACCAATTCTTGTTGTTCACTACCTTCTAAATTGTCATTAGGATTGCATTTCATGCATTTCCAAGTATCAGTCTTTACTTTCCAGTCCCTTTTAAACCACATCTCTTCAAGCCAGGAAGCCTCAAACTAACTAGTACATCTAGGTAGCAGTTGGTTTCCAAGCACATTAATGCCAAGTCAATTCAAAAGTGCATGTAGCTTTGAGCAACCTACTGATATATTTGGGTTTTTCCTAGTATTTACAAGGGGAATACGATGGAGAACCATGGTCCTGTACTAATCCAAAGAGTGCCTATGCCTATGTACAATTATATAGACCAAGTACAGTTGTGAGGCTACCCTCATGTGACAGACTTTAGAAGGGTTGGTACTAAGTATTGACTTGTGAAATTCCAAAGTCTCCTAGGAATATCTGCAAAAACCAGTCCCTGTACAAAGTCGACTTATATACTTAGGGTATCAACCCACATCATAAATGATATCTATCCTTTGCACTGCATTATAGCCCTACTAAGTATCCAATGGATATTGACCTATAGTCTCTTTTGTATCCATTAGGTGCTAAAGTGGGATTTTTCCTTTGAGGCCAGTTTGGTGCTAACATTGGGAACTTCCAGGATTACCTGGTGTCAGGGTAGTCAAGGGCATATCAAATTGCACTACCTGGGTTTAAGAGTAGAACAGGGAGCATAACATGGGCTTCGACAGGCATACACGTGAGTATCTTGGGATTCACATATAGGTTCAGTCCTATAGGGTGATGTTCAGTCCTTGTATGGCATGGTATCAGTTATTACCATGATACAAATCCTTATATATTAATCAATTCGATTTCTTGTGCATATCCTATGTTGAACTCATATCAGTTTTGACTGGGAAACCCAGTCATGGGATTGAGTATCAGTTGGCCTCTGACCCTGAGGGGAGAGTGTGGGTTCTTGGTGAGCATCTTTAATTTGTATTGTTAAGAGTTTGGGTGAGAATGAGGTTCAGTTTCATTGCACCCCATTAATATCAGTGAATTCATCTCATTTTTGCATCATGGCATCGCATTAGCAGGATATAAACGCTGGTATCGTTCTACCATAGGTTCTGCTCCTAGAAATTATCTGTCCTGTGCACTTCTTCATGACATATCCTACATGCCTTGTATATTACCTTGGCTAACAGAAAATACCTATCCAAGTGCAGGCATCCACTTGAGTTCAATGATGAACCCAGTGGTTCATTGGTGTTCACCCTTACCTCCTGAACAGACCAACTGTCATGCATCTAACCCTTGGTTGCAGACATAGTTGAGTGTCCTGCCTATCCATTTGAGCAGATTTTGATGCCTGCATTTATGAGTTCAGTATGTCTGTCCTGCACCCTAGCATAGTACTGTCCAGGATTTAGTTTGAATTCAGAAACCAAGATGGAACTTTGGCCTAGCTAGGAGTAGCTATCCATGTAGGCAAGGGGGTATCAGTCAGAGGGTCTGTTTTAGGCAAACTGGTGGTATGTGTCAGGCCTAGGATATGTCAAGGTAAGTAGATATGACAGCCAGTTATGCTAGCAAGTTTGCCTGTGTGCAAGCTAGGATGGGGCATTATTGTTCAGATTGTTTTAGGGGCCTAACCTAATGACCACAAGAAACAGGGCATTCACTCAAGTACCTGGGTACAGGGAAATCTATACCACCAGTATTAGTATGGTACAACACATTGATATAAATGGTAATGTTGTACTGATGCAATAGTTGGCTTTGCACTTGCAACCAGGCAACCCAGTTCGAAAACAGTATGATGATGCAGGGGATTATGCTATTTACAGTAGAGGGTTTTTGGGTATCAAGTACTAAGTGAGACTCAAATAGACTTGGTATCAGTTTCATACACAGGTCAAATTCACATGGAGTACTAGTTCAGAGATGACTGATAATCAAGAATTAGAATAAGATAGTTGGCTAAGTATCCTATTAGTGGGTAGAAGGATGTGGATGTTGTGGTAAGAACTTAGAGTTTAATAACATAAAAGATAGATTGATAGTGTTCTCAAACTCATTTATTAACTCATTATATGCTTCAAATAGGTTCATTGGATTTGACTCAGTGCTCTGTACTCGCAGCTTAGGACCTAAGGCAAGTATACCTTACCTTTCTACACAGCTTTATTTACATGCACTGTCTTTTTATTATTATCTAGTTTTTCTCATATTGTTACCATGTATCTTTCATATTCTGCTTGTATATTTGTATCATTGCTATATAGACCGTGTTCACAGTTAGCTTTGTATCTTATTGGTCATGTTCGCTTGTGCCTTGATTGAGTCGTGTCATGGTCGAGAAGTCATGAATTGAACTGCTATACCTCCTTGTCTTGAAATCTTGAAGCTAATATGCGAGTCCACAATAGGGGCAAGGGTTAGTAGTTATCTGTGTCTTATGCTAACCTGCGAGTCCACACTAGGGACGAGGGTTAGTAGTTATTGGTCCACACCTGTGAGTCCACATTAGGGGCGAGGGTGATGATAACCTGCGAGTCCACACTAGGGACGAGGGTTAGTAGTATATGGTTCACACCTGCGAGTCCACACTAGGGGCGAGGGTGATGCTAGCCTGCGAGTCCACACTAGGGGCGAGGGCTAGTAGTTTGATCAAACCTGCGAGTCCACACTAGGGGTGAGGGTTTGAGTATTCGATTTGGGTATCCGTTGACATCGTGATTTCGTGTCCTCTTGTTCTTCTCCAGCAGTTCATTTTATGTATAGACAGTGTACAGATTCGTGTTTATTCATTGCTCAGTTTTACTTGTTTATTCTGTATTTTTCTCCATGCATAATAAACTGTTAGAAAGGCTCGTTTTTATGTATCTTGCTAGTCCTCTGAGGACCTGATGATCTCTTCAGGTTTAGCCGAGTTGAGTCAGGAGCAGTTGAGCAGGTTGAGTCAGCACCAGACTGCGGAGCTTTGCAGTTGAGGTTGCCTTGATTAGCAGGTTGTATTCAGTTAGTATATTTCATGTATTTATTTTCTCTTTCCGTCTATTGGTAGTGGATTTGTGTCCACCGGACGTAACATTGAATCTTGGATACATTCAGTTATATTATTCAGTTTATTTAGTATTTCATTGATCTTGGTTGATTTGATTATTCTGTGGATGAGATATAGTTTATCATGAGATTCTAGATTGCCGTGACTTGTGTATAGACAGCGTACTACCGCCGACACTGCGGCGTAGGCTGGGCTTGGACACGCTTCGTATCCGAAAAGCGGGTGCGGGTCGTGACAATCGCCTCTCCGAAGCATCCGCTGGTTCAAGACTTGTATTGAGAGATGAGAGAGAACTGAGTGACTTGTAATATGAGAAGAGTGAGCTTGAGTGACTTGTAATCGTGGCCTTGCGCCCCATTGTAATCCTTGTATCAATATCAATAAAATGCCTCTTTTGAATGACTTGTGTTTTGTTCTAAATTTCTGCTGGCATATTCAATGTCTCTGTATGGGACTTCTGTGCGACGACCCCGTCGCAGCTACCATAATCGGCCATTATGGAACCCGTCTTGCACGAGCGCAATCTAGGCTCGTGCGGCATCACGCCTTAGCGAGGATGATCGCTCCTACGGGAGCGGGCGTGACATAATGGTATCAGAGCACGGCTTTACGTCCTCGGACTATCGATTGAATTCTTTAACTCTGTTGCTTCCGCAAGTTGATATCGTTGGTGCGCTCTCTCTCAAATGTCCCACGGAATGTCCATATAATAAGTCTATGTAATTTGCAAAAATGTAGGAGAACAATTTTTGACAAGAAACGAAAAGATGGTTCGCGTAAGCATGATTGGCTAAGTCGGGCTGGACATATACACCAAAGTTGCGTCGACCTTAGAAGAGTCGAGTGCAAGATTGGATCCGTCTCGGATGACAATGAGTTGGAATCAATTGAGTAAGTGGGATGACTATCGATAGGGGTACTATCGAGCGACGATAACGTCGGTGCGATATAGATAAGCGTGCTTGAAATTTAAGGAATCGTTCGGACGGAAATTCGAGGAAATAGATTGTGAATCGAATGATAAGTTAAGGATTTGTTGAATGACTTTTTCCCTGAGTGGTGTATGCAATAGCCTCAGGGATGTCGATCGATCGATTGAGGAAGCGGGGTGTCGATGAGTCTATCAGCAAGCGTCGAGTTATGCAAAGTCGTAGATTGAGTATCGTTGAATAAGTTGTAGTTTTGAAGATAAGGACGAATTGATTCAAACAAATTAGAGATGACGCGTACAGGATAGTGATTGCGCGAGTATGGAATGCAAAATGATTGAGTATGTGAAATCGAATCGAGGAAAAGTTATGGTGTACGAATGGATGCCTTGATCGAGGAAATTGATACGGATCGTATATGAAAAGTTAGCACGACGGAAAGATAGCGTGCATAAAAAAGTTGAATTTTGAAGTTACGCAAATGACTCTAAGGATTGGATTGAATGTTGCTCGATGATTTGAGTTAGCAAGAAATGATGTGATTTGAAGAAAAATGTTGCTCGATGACTTAAGATAGACGGATGAACAATACGCGAATTTGGATTTAAGAAAATTGATGTTGTGAATGATTCGAGGAATAATGATCAAACTTGAATTTGAATGTCGAGGAGATTATCCAGTCGGACAATAGCATCATTCGCACGACTCGAAATTCGTTGCAAAGGAAGATCGTCAGGTTACGCATATCATCGATGGTATTGAGGCGTATCAAAGATCGATATGCGATAACTCGGAGGCTCTCTCACGAGTGACACATCTCTAAATGGTATATTCTTACATTTGACACAAGGGCACTTTATGCGCCTTTCGTCCATGAAATCGGCACGGCTACTTGCATATATGAGAAATTGCTCGACGCCCGCCTTGAAATCATCCATCAAGCCAATCATACTCTCATATTGCTGATTGTACATCCACGAACGGTCAAGTAAGTATCGACTCATTGTTCTAATCCACGTGAATGATTCTGCACCAAGAATTAAGATGTTATATATCACTTGGTATCATAAAACAAACCTAGTATAACTTGGTATGACGTACCCCTCACGTACATTCACTCATAAAACAAACCTAGTATAATTAGGTATCACGTTGATACTCAAGTATCAAATTGATACTCAAGTATATATCGCATTGATCAATCAATTACCTTAGTAATCTAAAACTACTACACCTATTTATTTCGTGTCCGTGACCCGTCAAATTTCTAAAACTATTACACCGATAAATTTCTATTTATATACTATACCAACTACTATACCGATAAATTTCACACATGAGATTGAAATTGAAACCTAGAACATGTTGAGAAAACACAAACAAAGCATAAATAAAAATAAATGCAAATTAGGGTTTAGGGTTTCGGACCTTGAAGAGGTTGGTCACGGAGAGGATCTCGGAGAAGGGGGGACGTCGGAGGGGGGGCGCCGGAGGGGGGGACGCCGGAGGGGGGTCGCCGGAGGGGCACGACGAAGGAGGAGAAGAGGGGGGGGACGGAGTGGGGGAGCGCGCCGGAGGGAGGTGGTCGCCGGAGGTGGGGGCTCGACGGAGGAGGAGAAGAGGGGGTGGTTAAGGGGTTCGATCGGAGGAGGAGAAGAGGGAGGGGGCCGGAGTGGGGGAGGGCGCCGGAGGGGGGTCGCCGGAGGGGGCCGCAGTCAGAGGGGGGAGGTGATCGCCGATCGGGGGGGAGAGAGGGGAGGAGAGAGAAGGATTTTGAGAGTGAGAGAGAGATTGGAAAATTTTCAAAATTTAAGTAACTTTCGAATTTTTACAGCAAATTAGCGACGAAAATTTTCCGTCGCTAGTCCGTCGCTACATGGAAATGTCACTAAGTAGTCGCTCGTTAGTCGCTACCTTTATGAAAAAAATTTAGAATAAAAATTAATCCTTCCGTTTCGACATTTACAGCAGCTTAGCGACGTATATATCTATCGTTTATCAGTCGGTTGACATATTCCGTCGCTAAATGGTCGCTGATCCGTCGCTAAACTTATAAAAAATTTAAGTAAAAAAATACATCGTCCGTAAGTCGCTTGTCGGTCGCTAATTGGCGACTGATTTCGCCGTCGCTAATTTTCAGTCGCTATTTGCTTGTATTTTGGAAGTGCCATTAGCCATTTTTTTCATGATTTTTAGATTAGGAATCTTAGAACTGATTTGTGGTTTTCGTTCACGGTTCGTGGTGCAATAATATAATATGTGTTGGTAGCTTATAGGATGGAGTTCCTCTCGTCCTCGACTTGTAAAAATGGTTTGTCCAGAAAATCGGGCAAGTTCCACTATAACACTATATTATCTTTATTTTGTACTACATGTATCATTATATCGTCTTTTCATGGTTACTTCTTCATATATCCTGTTGTCATTGTTCTTGATTCACCATGATTGATTTCTTGTGCACGAGCATAGTTCTTCTCAAGTTACTTGTTTATGTTCACATTTTATTAGACTTGTTCACTATAACTGTATTATGATTACATGTTTATCTTGTTTACCTATATTGTTATATATAGTGAACATGTTTACTTATGAGTTGTGGGTAGAGGAATACAATGAGTATGCATATGGTCTGCGTTACCTACATGAATCCCTTCATGCATAACCTAAATAATATCAATGTGCACCACGCGTACGATTGGCATATATCACAGACCGTCCACATGCAGAAAGTTAGTATTCTAAAACACACAGTAGACGTCACTTCTTGTTGCTATATCATTTATTTTTCTTCCATCGAGTCTACTTTCATATTGTCCTCATGTTATAACTGTACTCTTCTTATCATATCATGTCATGCCTATAGTTTATCTTCCTTGTTATTATTTCTTCATGCTTGTATAATATATTGTGTAGTGCAGTATTATGGTGATCTTGCTCAAATCCTGACTAGAAAACTATTTTTTAGCTGTAGTTGACGAGAATTGTCCTGAGGTCTATGGTGCGTATGTTGGAGGCACTGACGTTACCGGCATACCAGATTCTGGCACTGATGCGAATTAACATATTTTTCTTTCTTATTCCTTTCTATTAGGTCGTGGTCATAGTTTTGGGATTCTAGTTTATCCATTTCACTTTTTTGCTAGCGAATTTGTTCCCGAGACTCTCTGAGTTGTAGTGAATTATTTTAACAATTTTCTTTAGTTTATTATTGAGACTATTGGATATCATCTTTGATGATATAGATGTGGATGTTATGTGCATATTGTTCTTGTTGTGGACCATGTTATCATAGATAGCGTACTACCGTCGATGTTGTGGCGTATGCTGGACTTGGTTACGTACTCGTATCCCAAAAGTGGGAGCGGGTCGTGACAGCCAGACATCATGCGGCGAAGCTCCTCAAAAGATCTCTCACGAGGCTAAGCCTCCACATCATCAATGTTCCATATGGCGAATGGTTCGTGCCACGTGTCGAGCCAACCATATCCCACAATTAATGGCTAAAACGGATTAATCTCACGTTTATGGCATGTGCGTCATAACCACCCCATTCAAATGAGATATTTTCCAAATCATGGAATGTGCCTCATGTCATTATGATCGGGCCACCTAATTTCATTTATGGTTTGTGCGTTATAACGCCCCATTCAGACGACACATTATCCTTGATTACCGTATGTGTTATGTGTCATTCCTGTTCGAGCCATACCCATAATAATGACTACTATAGCAAAGGATCCTTAAAACTACATTCCAGAATCTCTACAGCGGATCTCATCCCAATCAGCGCCTTATATCATTATGATCGGGCCTCGCGGTTAATTAGCTATACAGCTGTAGCAACCCAGATTGCGGATACCCCTCCACAGATGGTTCCACTACATCACTGCTTCATGAGTAGTCTGTCTGTTGAAGACGACTATAAATAGAGGCACATGCCATACAAGAAAGGCAGATAGATAGCAGCAAACAACACAGAAGACAACACACATAGAGACCATATCAAGAAGGCCATTGCTTCGACAATTGAGTTAAGGAGCCACTACAGCGCTCGATCGATCTCCACATTCACACTTCTCCAGATCTCATACTTGTACTAGCAAACCTTCGTTGTTAGGATTATCTTATACTTTTTCATTGTAATCCAGTAAAGACAAAAGTTTGTTCAACTTTTCTCTACTTTCACATATGCAATTGCAACAATTATGGTACACATAATCTTCCTAGATTCGTAACTACACACTATCGGTTGGAAATATGCGTACTTTTGGAGAGACAGCAACACTGTCGCACTTTTGGTGAAGTAGCAACACTAGCATACTTTTGGTGAAGTAGCAACGCTGGGGTACTTTTTGTGAAGCAGCAACACTGGCGTACTTATGTTAAAGCAGAAACACAGGCCGCTAAATGATAATTTAGGTCGGTGCAGGAGACGTTCAACATTAAATGCACCTGATCTCTTTAATCATTGTGCCAATCTGACGACCGACAGTTTGTCCCATGACTAAGTGACAAGGTTGGAGAAATTACGCTCGCTTCTCTAGGTTAAGTGCACCGAAAATATGCCTCTGATCCAAACTTTAGGAGAGTGCGCCTCTTTTCCTTTACGTCTTTGTATGCATATTTTATATGCTTCTACAATGTCTTATGATTTATTCCCAAGAAATTATAAGTCTCTATACTTCTAGTTTTTGGTTAACTTGAGAGTTTCGAGGCTATGTTGATTGAGTTAATGACCTCGATGTTTATAAAAATGCTAACTAAACAAGCTCAAAAATACCCTTACAGCTCGCTCTTCATTTGATTATGGTATCTAACTTTTATTTTTGGTAGCAGATGCTATAGAACATATGATGTGAAGAATACAAATTTGAAGTATTACTAGATTATATGATATATCCTTCCAAGTTAAGCCACAAGATGATAATAGTTCATTAACAAAGTATTTTGAATTTGAATGATGATAATGGAGATCTATAAAATAAATGATGAATGTCTATGGACAATTGGCATCAAGATACAAGAAAAAAGGTTTGTGAGTATAGATCCAACTTGATAAACTCTTAAATTAAGGTAAACAGAGGTAAGAATTAAAATGTTGAGTCTGGGCCATCAAGACGGTAAATTTCTTAGTAGTCAAGGTTGTCAATTTGAAACTTCTATAGTTTGTGGAGTTTGAAATTAACGATAATGGATCATTAAATTACGAGAATATGACATATAGATAAAATTAAAGAAACCAATGAGAGAGGACTCGAAAAGTGTTGGATTTATAGTAGTGATAGATATAAATCGATGGATTAGACGAATCTTAGAGGTTAAAATTTTAAGGATGGTGTGAAGAATAAAGATCTGAGATTCAAGATTAGTCATTTATTGATGAAGCAAGATTCTCGAAGAATGGAATAAAAAGGGATGCTTTGACAACCATATAAAGAAGAATTGGTGCGCGAAAAACCTTTGAAAAGATGATGGGCAATAAATTTGAATTTTAACACCAACCCTATTCCTTGGATTATACTCTTTCACGTAAACTTATTGTTTTATCATCTGAATTTTGTATCTTGAAATTCACCTCGTCCCTATCATTGTTTGACCAATGGCCCTCATCTTTGCATTTACATGCCTCTATGCAATTTATTCTGTGTCTAAATACCATTTAGTTCGCAATTCTTTGGGCTCTCTCATATCAAATTGTTAATGAGCATTAGAAGGAAAACTCACTTTCAGGTCGACAAATAGTCTAAGTTGTTAGGTATTCACAAACTAATTCCATCATTATGTACCTATTTCAGATTATTATCTTTCTTTCCCTCAATCTTGTGTATCTCAGTCATAAACACTTTGCATTGATCGAATGACATTTTTTTTATTCAGATCGTGGCTCATTGTTAAAACCTACTTCTAATATTAAATCCCTCAATCATTCAATTTTTTTGTAACCGTGCAACTTATTAGAATCAACCTACGGTTAACAACTTTTTCTTGTTTACCCTTACCTAGAATGTCGAGTGATAATCTTTCATTTATTGCTCCCCTCTTTTCAAGTTCGTGCTTGTCGTAAATTTTAGGGACAAAATTTTCTAACTTGTATAGATTTTTTTCCCGCTAGAATTCCATGAAAATGAATTTGTGATTTTCCTAAAAAAATTCTAACTAATTATCTAAGTAAAAAATATTAATTCATAAGAATAAAAAATCCTATTTTCAAAATTTTCTTGATCATCAATTAAAACTAAATTTAGTGTCTTGATTAAGCTCGTCAGCCTCTAGATAAGAACTAGTTAAAATAAGTGAAATAATTAATGGTTAATTATTATTTTTAGAATTCACATATGCGCTTACTATAGGATTTGATATTCACTTCCATTTTTTTGGGAGATGGTACTTTAGTCCTTCATCGGCTAAAATGAGAAGTGGGGTTTCCATCCTTCTCTATAAATAGAATCATCAAGCCTCCTTTTGGACATATAAGAAAAAAAATAAAAAAAAGGTCTAGGGAGTCCATTCGAGTCACACATATCGATGACTACGATCCTTCCAGAAGTTATTATGTGAACTTCTTGACTCCTGGAAGCAGATCGTCAATTGAGGGCGAATCTTGCTTTGAACAACGGTGGTATTTGTCATCCCAGTAAGAATAATTTTTGTTCTATCTTCTTCTCTTTCATTCTTTTATATAAACGTTCTATCTCAATTGCAATAATGTTTGCAAGGAAAATGAGTTCTATTTTGTGATACGTTATTATATCTCAATTGCAACTGAGTTTGTAGGGAAGAACGAGATTGGTTATCGTCAGTTTGTAACTGAGTTTCAACAAACTTCGTTGAAATCGAGTTATTCCAGCGAACAAGTTTCTTGCGTGTATCTCTGGACATCGACAAGAACATCAGGATCAAACAGAGAGCAGATTATAAAGAATTGTGTGACTCTCTGTTTCTGGCCCCTGTGCTCCATCTTTGAACTATCTCGGGACTACCAAGAGGTGGCGTTAGTAACGGTGGTAGCAGTAAATGGTGAAGAAGCCGATGATGGTGGTGAAGATGCCAATTATGGTGGTGGCAGTAGAATTGGTGGAGAAAAGGAGAGAAAGATAGGAGAATTGGGATGATGATAAGGGTGGTTGTGAAGAAGGCGAAGAAGAAAATGAATAAAAAGAGAATGATTGAAGAGGCTTGGTCACAAGGAGTGTTTAGGGAAAGAGGAATAAGGAAGAGACCTATCTCCCTAGTATATAAGTTTTAATTCTTAATTATTACTATTATTATTATTATTATTATTATTATTATTTTAAAAAGAAAAAATTAGAAAATATCATCATTGATAAGAATGAGTGAAAATGTCTAGCGCGTATAGCTCATGTGGAAAGCGGCGGGGCCGACAGGGTTCGAGCACCCAACCGTAAGGACATATAGGTGTGTGGGTTGTAATAGAAAAAAAAGAATAAGTGAAAAGACTAATATATCCCTTCTATTCATTTAAGATGACACCTAGTATGCCTAGGTGTTATGTTTAAATAGGAAAGTACAAATAATTTCTAAGGGGTTAAACTATTTGAGAAAAAATTATGTAATGCCTATTTTTAATATATAAAATATGAAAGAAAAAATTATTAATATATAATAGAAGGATACTTATAATAAATCCTTCTCAGAAGTAAAAATTGAATAAAATACAATATTTATGCCAAGTGGTTATTTCATTAAGCAAGAGCAGTATTTTGCATTGTGATAGCCAAAGTACTATTCGTCTTGGAAAGAACCCGACATTTTATAGTCGGTCCAAGATAATTCAACTCGGTATCATTTGATACAATATTTGCTAGAGGCAAAGAATATGGCATAGAAGTTCATAAAGAGGAAAATGGAGCGAATATGCTCACGAATGTTCTGCCAAGTGAGAAATTTGTATACTATAGGAGGATAGTCGGAATGATGAGATCCTCCACCTAGTTGGGAAGATAAATATTTGTTGGTGTTGGATGGGGTTCCCAAACTATGTGGAGAACACCCCGGAGTACGACGAATGTCATTCGTGTGTCGAAGAACCTAGAAAAGTAGAATGCGACAAAGGAATCGCATTTGAGCGCGTGTCAGAAATATATTAGAAAAAGTAGTATCAGAGTAGTATACCGTTGCCGGTGTACCATCGGTAAACCTGTCTGACATGCTTTTGTTCCAAATAGGTTCAGACTCAAAGTGGGCAATTTTTGGTATACCATCGATATATCAGCGTCGGAACTGATGGCCGAATTTGGTTGTTTTATTAACACCTTTGGATCGGGATCAATGATCCAGATTTGGTCAAAATTAGGGTACTTTAAATAATTTTTTTCTCACCATAATCCACATGATAAGAATTTAGTAATAGGGTTTCCTATTTTAGAGTTTCCTATTTAGGAAATCCTATTATGACCTAAAAAAGGTTTTCTCATCATGTATATATGGGTTGGGGTGGAGGCAATAGGAAGAGCACAAGGTAGAAATTCAGGGTGCTTGTCCACATGAGATCTAAAAGAAAAATCTATATTCTCCTCTTAGGGCTCGTCATACAAGACAAAAGAAAGAGAAGATCGATCGAGGAGTCATCACCTTCGTTCATAGACATTGCTACGGGTAGGGTGAGTGATTTCAAGTTGTATATGTCTTATCTTCTTCAGTGTGGTGAGGAGGTTGAACCTATTAGGACAAATGGTTTAACATTAGTTTGTGTCAATCATGCAATTTTATCTGATTTATTTTTATTAGGATTTATCCAGGTGACGTAGTTACCGACCATATACGTTGTATTTATCTATGCTTGGTGTTCGTTAGAGAGGGTTGGTTATCAAGGTGGGTTGGCCAAAGTTTCCGCTATAGTCACATTTCTGAGTCATGGTATCGGAGCGCATGGGGCTTGTACGATCCTAACATCTGATATCAGAGCGAGGTTCATTCATTCTGTTCTGATACCAACATCAATTGGGATCAGATCTCTCAAGTACATGAATGAAAGACGCAACCATGTCTACGGAGGAGATGAACACACGTATGATCACCCTCATAAGGGGAACTAGGCAATTTAGAAGACAAAGATGACGGACCTACTTTGGTGCAAGGATTTGCATAGTCCCTTAGAGGGCGACAATGCCAAGCCGTCGGACAAGTCTGCTAATGGCTGGAGGCAAATGAATCGGAAGGCCGTTGGATTCATCCGCCAATGGATGGATGATTCGGTATTTCATTATGTCTCCATGGAGAGGTCGACAACACCACTTTAGGAGAAGTTGCATTCAATGCACGAATGGAAGACGATTGGCAACAAGGTATTTCTTATTCGCCAACTCGTCAACTCAAAGTACATGAAGGGTGCCTCGGTGGCACAACATTTGAACGAGGTTCAAGGGATCATCAATCAGTTGTTTGCCATAAAGATGGTGATTGGCGATAAGCTTCATGCCCATCTGCTTTTGAGGTCTATACCAGAGAACTGGGAGACGTTTGTGGTGTCGGTGAGCAACTCTGCACCTGATGAAGTTGTCACGATGGAGACAGTCAAAAGTAACTTGTTGAATGAGGAGGTCCAGCGTAAGAAAGTAGAATTGTCGTAGGAGTCCGCTCTGGTGGACTTCTACAGGAAAAAGTCACAAACGAGGACAGGGGGAGTTCTCTGGATCTTGTGACTATGGACTACAAAGAGAGTTGCTATCACTGTGGCAAAAGGGCTCATATTAAGAAGAACTGCATGAATCTCAAAGTTGAGTAGGCTAAAGGCAAGGATGATCAGGAGGATCTTACGACGTTTAGAGATATCATCATCGTAGCAACTGATGCAATGGAACCTTGTGGCACGTGTCATGACGACAATTGGGTCATAGACACAGGACGTCGTATCACGCCACTATGCATAGGAGGATCTTCACGTCATACAGAGGCGGTAGGTTTAGACGTACAAAGATGGGCAATAAAGGGCGATTGAAGTTATCGGTATCGGTAAAGTGCACTTAACAACGAAACTTGGTGAGAAGCCCGTTCTCAAAGGTATGCGACATGTACTGAGTTTGCACTACAATTTGGTTTCGGTAGGAAGTCTAGCAGATGATGGATGTCGCAGTTTATTTGAAAAAAAATATTGGATGCTTACGAAGGGTTCCCAACAATTGGCTTGAAGAGATATATGTTGTGGCATGTACAGGCAAAAGTCGTTGAGGTGTGCAGTTAGGCAGGCCACATACATTGGATAGAGGATCGAAGGGTATTATGTAGTGCTCTAGTCCCAAAATACGTAGGACTAGGTACGTGACATGCCAGTCGTATAACAAATATACGTAAGCTGTAAATGCAGTATATGAACATTCATGGCTCACC
The DNA here is from genome assembly GCA_029216955.1 of Iris pallida. NCBI lineage: Eukaryota > Viridiplantae > Streptophyta > Magnoliopsida > Asparagales > Iridaceae > Iris > Iris pallida. The sequence goes on along the minus strand of JANAVB010044114.1, from coordinate 220,566 downwards.
AATCTCATCCAGAAAAATAAAAAATAAAGATATTAAAAAATCAAATATGAACTGTCATCGTACAAATTGCTGGATAGAGAGAAATCCACTACCAAGCATTTAAGCTGGAAGAAAAAGGGAATAACAAAAAGAAAGAATACAAGTACCAAAAATAGTCCAAGAGCATGTCATTTTTGATAGAGAGAAGATCACATTCTTGGCTGGAACTCCTACAAAAAGTCATAAACATACATACCAAGAGAGACCACCAGGTCCTTAGAGGAACGTAATAAGATAAAAAAAATATGTCATATAAACTGAATATAAAATGTCACAAAGTCACGAGAAAGAGTAAAATAGTCTATATCATAACAAAGGCCCAATATCCATCATCGAAACGGTGGACCATCCCTACAACCAAATAAGGACAAAGGGTGGCACACTATTCCATGATGTGACACTACCCCATGCCATGACTAGAACGGAGTGCGACATGACATCAACTAAGGCCACCTAACCATTCTACTGTAATCATGCAGTTAAGAACAAACCTTCAATGCATGGTCACTCTAGCTATATGGGATTGGCATAGTCCCCTCTCTGGCATCAGAGGCCTCAAAGCATGACATTTTTCAAACATCATAGGCCAGTAGGAACAGGAAAATGGGGTAATCAGGCCCGTATCTCCAGCGGAGCTTCCGGGTGCAAAAGGTCATGCGCTAAAGAACTGTCCTCCCTACCCTATGTACCTATCTATGTCGTATCCATGACACTGTACCTCTACTAACTGCCACGTCTCCTAGCATGCCTCTATTTAGCAGTTAGACCTAAAGCATGCGCACGACTGATCAACCAACACGCAAGTACCTCTATATGCTACTCACAACTCACACACATCTCGTGGCACATCTGTGTCGAAGTATATGAAATGTTTACTAACAAGAGGTAGTCCCTTAAATCTACGTCCATATGCATAATTTAAAGACAAGAATGGAAAGTATGACTAGCACAGGCATCATGTATAATTGAAAGCACGGTAAAGTAAATCATGAACAGTAACAAAGATTCAATTGGATGAACTGGAAATAAGCAGACAATAAATATGTAGTAACTAAGTAATAAGCTGCAAATAATTATAAGCAATAAATATGGCAATGTATGTTTCCTGAGGTGGTCTGCAAAATGGCAGTATCCTTGAAAATTGTAGTTATAAGATTCCTGAGAAGGACAATTTCTAAGGAGAGGCACGAGAATATTGGACACTTCTGACCACAGTCACGGATCCTAAGGAAGCCTAGATATTGCCATGACGTTCTTGGTCAATGACTTTTATAAGAGAATTTTACAAATTTAACATCTTTCCTATAGGGATCATGCCTCAACAAGATAGTAGGAACCTCTTGATCGAATATAGATAGAACGTGTCGGTTCGAAGGGATCTCATTCTTCGCCTAATATGGGTAACTAAGAGAGAAGATTGAAGAAATTCGGGAAAGGAGAATTCATGGTCAACGAGATAAGAGTCCATAATAAGTGCAGGAAATCTCTTTTATAGAATCAGATTTAAAGACAAGGCATGACTAGGTAGGTGTTATGCAATTGACATGGGTGTTGTATGTCTCACACAAATCCTGGGTATTCTGTGTATTCGAGGGAATGTGTTGATATTGCAGGGTTACAATCAAATGGAACGAGAATGGGAATCTATGGTTTGTACTCAGTGTGAATGTGTCATACATATGGTGTAATTGTAATGGAGCACATAAAGATGTGTTTGTGTGGGACACGTATATCATGTGTGTAGAGTGGTTCCTCTAATTCATGAGTGTGAAATTTGTTGGAAGGGAAAGGCTAGTGTTGTGCTCTAAATATCAAAGTTATGGTAGAGGTTATCAAATGATACAGATAGAAGTGGACGTTATGAACCACTGATTTATTAGCCCAACTGGAAACCAAAAATTGGCAAACACTGGCTTCCATTCGTGAAGTATTAGACAGTTTGGTGCCAGAAGAGGTACTAATTTTTGACTAAATTTTTCATGTTGATTTTGTTTTGTTGTTAACTGTTTTCCTACAGATTTTTTGGAATCCATATCGGGATTTACGTGAGCTGAATCGTGAGGTCCAACCAGTTTCTTTATTTCATGGCATGATCACATGCTATGAAATCACGGAGCCGTACATGCCCGATAGAGTACTTCGTCAGTTTGGCTTCGTGCAAACTGTGCCGAAGCGCACACTACGGCTGTTGGAGCCTCCGCGCGGAACCCAACCTTTAAGTTACAAACCGGCGGAATTCGACTGGGTGACCGACTTTTACTCGGAGTGGCAACGACATGTACTTCGGGAATCTGAAAGACAACCGGTCACCGAGATGGCCGACTACAGCGAGGACTACATGCAGTACTTCCTGGGGGTCGCACATCCTAAGTTGTCGAACCCTACCAACCCGGGTCCCGTGGCCGTCGGAGCAGTTGGAGCCCTTCCTTCCAAAAATGCCTTGTATGCTGGGTTGGTGAGAATGGTGAGTTCCGTATTTGTAATAAGACTGAGATTTCCATGTTTGTAGACTTAATTCATTTATACTTTCATTTTCAGTCTCAAAGGGTGAAGGAATTGGCGCAGACACTCCGGACTGACTCCATCCATCAAACATGGCCAAGCAATGAGTACGGCTTAATACATTAGCTAACTAGGGTTATCACATGCCTAGTTACTAACAAGATGCAACGAGATATTCCCACAGTCACAAGTCCTGCAGCTATCCAGGTTATCCAGACGCAAGTTACAAGAATTTATAGTGGATACATCGCCCAGGAGACAAATGTATCCCATATACATATAATAGTGGGTACATCGCCCAGGAGATAAATGTACCCTAAGAGAGTTATCAGGTAGCTTGATTGGTGCAACACATGACAGTGTGTTGGAAATGTGCCCTACTCGTCGGCAGACTACAAGTCCACTTAAAGCGTCCAGAAAACGGGATTGTCTGTGACTGGAAAATCTCTCTATATGAAATACTTGATCAATCTAGTCATTAATCATATCCAGATTCAGTATGAATCCCTGACCGTAGAAAATCAGAAATTCATGTCCTAGACATGATGCAATACAGAACATGTAGCTTGTACAAACACACTCAATAGAAACACCCACGGTGCCAATAGGATGAATTCTCGCAGCAGTTACGTAGCCCCCACTACTGTGCTCTTGTTCTATGAAGCGATAGCTTAGGCTTGTGGTCATTTGTTGAGGCCTAACCCTTCCAGAAAACCACGGTAGTTCTTGGATAAAGGGTCTGAGAACGAAGGGGAGCTATGTCAAGCCGTAGAACTAAGGGTCAAAACGAGCGAACACTTAGATCTAAGAATATTTTTGTTGAAACTTATCTAGACCACCTATAGCCTCTCTACTCAAGAAAAACCCCCTGAGATGGGAGAAAACGTTCTGGCTAAGGCCGAGAATATTATTCATTCGGCAGGACATCACTGTCCGTTTGAATTAACGGGTTATGAACATATTGTTCATCTACCCTCTCACAAGAACCCAGAAAATGGGATCTATAATTACCTTGCAGACATTTTAGTGTCTATAAATAACGATATGCATAATATCGTTAGAGAAGTTAATGATATTGGGATGGAAATATCTCATATCAAGAATGAGCTTAAAAGCATGGGGAAGACTCCCATGGAAGCCGAAAGCTCAACCAGTAAACCAACTCCGGTCCGTCTGACGAAACTTGTTGTTCAGACAACCAAATGGCGTTGGTCAAACAGCATTAATATGCTACGACTGTCATCCGAAGGAAAAAACACAAAGGATTGGGATAAGTGAAGAATATTACGAAACCTTCCTTAGACTCCAACAAAAGGAGTTATCAGGAGAAATCGAAAGCCAGGATGTTTATTCTTACTATGATAAACATTCTAGAGCTATTGATTTCTTTAGATGGAAATATGCTGATAGTTCAGATTCAGGATCATCAGATGATGAAGCTGAGACTCTGAACATCAGAGTTATTGAAGAGAGTCAGGGCAGCAACGACTCTATTATCGTACGTGCTGAACCCACGACCCATCCGGGATCAATAAATCCACCCCCAGAAGTACTCATGCGAGATGCTAATGCATCTTTAGATGAACCTTCCCCATTTACTCGAATGTTCAATGAAGAAAAACGAAAGGATTGGGTAAGGTTAAATGCTACTACTAACAAAACCTATCAAGATAGACCATCTATACAAGATGGGTTGACATTCAATATCGATAATATTTCTCATAAACGTATGGGCGAATATATTTCGAATTGGTGTCAAAAAATGGGTGGTATGGCAATTTCTTGCCTCCGGATACGACTACTGGAGGATTTATTCACTATGCTACAAGCCATTGGCAGGGAAATAGTATTGCCTGGCTACGAAATTTTGAAACTCTTAACCCTGAAGCATCCGATAATGTGATGGGTATGAAAAATAAATTTGACGCCCTAAATAAATTATTAGAATACGTAGTGGCAGATTTTACGGGAGAAGATCCCAGCGCTACAAAAGATTATGATAAAATATTACATAAAATGATCTTATGTGATATTTGTATGTTGGAAGAGTTTGTTACCAAATATATTGGCCTCATCTTCCACCTAAGTAGTAAAGAGCATAAAGAATTTTGGATTAAGGGATTTTTTGTTAAAATACCTTATCCCTGGAATAATATAATTAAAGAAATGTATGATAAGATTAGAGGAGGAGTGCATTCTACGGGAATGCTCAAACGAGCTTGTATGAGTGCCATGGAAGAAACCTGTGAGCAGGCCAAGGCACATACTCAAATAGATAAATACATAAAAAATTCAGTACTTGGATACAGGTGTTGTTCCAATTATGACGAAGATATTAATTACCAGTTCGGCTGTCCACCCGAATATAGAGGGTCAAAAAAGAGATGGCTCAGAAATAAAAGGGGTAAGACCTTTAGAAAAAAGAAATATATAATCACTTGGAAAAAATGGAAACCAAATTTCAAAAGGAAATTCAAATCCGAGAAGAAATTTGAAAAAAGAAAGTTTATTAAAAAGAAAAAAATTCGAAAAGGATGTAAATGTTTTAAATGTAATAAAAAAGGTCATTTCGCTAATGAATGTCCAGAAACCATTAGCAGCATTATTACCAGTGACCTTGAAGAATACGGAATACATACTGGTACTTTTGACGAAATGAGCAGTGATACATCTGCATTGTCATTATTTGAGATAGAATCTATGAGCATATCCTCAAAGGATGCAGGAGATTCGGATGAGGATCTCCGCAACTCTATTGAGCATCTTAAAATAAATATGAATACCATAAATAAAACCTACAATCAGGTTAGGATTACCCTCTTAAGTGATAAGGGGATTCTCCCCATTAAAGAGGGTATCTCAGCTGGATATATTTATATGCCAGTAAGGCTGTTACTATAAAAAGGTATCGAAGCGCAGAAATAAGCCTCAATTTAAGGATATTTATACCTAGACCTGTCAAGTGGGCCGGGCCGGGCCGACCCGGCACGAAAATTGGGTAGGCCGGGCCGGCCCGGGCCGGCCCGGGCCTCTTGGGCCCATGAATTGTAGTGGGCCGGGCCGGGCCGGGCCAAGGGTTGAAAATCTCGGCCCAGCCCGGTACGTGACCCATGGCACAATGGGCTTCGGGTCGGGCCGGGCCATGCCGGGCTTGATTGGCACGTGAAATTTGGACATTCAATTTTGTTTTTCTTCTCAACATTTTTTCATATTAATTACAATTATTTTTTAAACACAAAAGATTGAACATCCAACATGTTTTCATATATTCTTTTCAACACTCACATATATTTACGTAGATTAACATACCATAATAACATGATTAAGTTTTCTAAATATTAATAACAACCATTTTTTGATATAGAAACTACTTAGATTCTTATTTATTTGGGTGGGCCGTGCCGTGCCGTGCTTGGGCTTCGGGCTGGGCCGGGCCTATGTTATGGGCCGATATATGTGGCCCGGCACGACCCAATATATGGGGCCGGGCCGGCCCGGGCCCATGATTAATCGGGCCGGGCCGGCACATGTGCCAAATTTTCGGGCCGGGCTCGTGCCGGGCTGGGCCGGCCTGGCCCAATTGACAGGTCTATTTATACCTCTAGGATATTATGGGATAATCCATAGTATACCTCTACATGCCAATAAAGGTATAATCCTTACACAGGGCTTTATAGAGCCCGTATCCCGACATAATGTGACTATAACAGTCAAAAATACAACTTGGGAAGGGGATTATGACATTGATAGGGGAGATCCAATTGGATTATTAGTAATCCACAAATACGAGGATCTACCTATTGTTGTTGATCCACCCCTTAGAAAACCCATTAATGAACCTCCACCAGAGTCTAGTAGCTCAGGTAGAGATTATCATGAACAATACTGTGAATTTAGAATATATATGAATACTATAACTTCAGAGGAAACTTCAAATACTAGCCTCTCACGCAGTGAAGGAGAGCAATTTGAAATTACCGATGAAGATTTGGAAAAGCTAAAAGAAGCTATACCTCATTCTGATAAAAAAGAGGTATATAAACCAATTACTTTTCAGTCTAGATTTTCAAATAAACATACATATGTATTCGAAAGAATGCAAGGAAATATTGAGTTACGCGGAGGAGAAGATTTCTCTTCTATTTGTCTCCTTGATAAAAGGAAGATTGAAAAACTGAAAAAGAAATACCCAAGAATGAGATATCTTCATATTGGGTTAATACAAGTAAAAATAACAGGTCTATTACGAAACGGAATAGATACACCCATATTAGTTGTTTGTATGGATGAACGTATAATTAATAATCCTGAAAAGCCATTCAAAATGTCCCTGGGGACAACTGAATGCAGTTAACTCAATGGAAGCTTTATCAGCAAGTTTTATTTGCCAAAAACCGGATTTAGCATCAAACTTAATATAAAACTTAGCTCCTTGTATTTGTTTTATTAGATTTTCTGCTGAAGGGATAAAATATCCATCAAATTTAATGTAGCTATTTAATTTTCTATAATTAATAACCATTCTAGCTTTTCCTCTTTTAATCTCAGCATGATTCCTAACTAGGAAAGCCGGAGAGGAATGAGTACTAGAACTTTTTTGTATTAGTTGTAGGCGAAGTAACTCGTCAATCTGCTTAGCAAATTCCTCCTTGTCTATAGGAGAAACCATAATGCTATTGACTCGTACCTTGGAGTCTTTATGTATATCTAAGAGCTCAATTTTGCAAAAGCGAGGAGCTTTATCGAACCATTTTAATGGATTGTCAGAATATAAAGGTTCTAACATTCCATGGATAACCTTTTCTCCTGAGATTTTCCTTAGGATTATTAATAGTCTTTTTCTTTAGAAACTGAGCCACCGATTTATTGTCAGTTTCAATAATAAAATTTCTGCATAGAAGATATATCCTGAGGCTTTTAATGGCTAATTTAACTGCCAATAGCTCTTTATCATAGGTAGCATATTTAATTTGGGTTTTAGTAAATTTTCCTGACGTATAAGCTACTATTTCTTTTTGTTTTGCAATGAGTACTCCTGCCCAAAAAAGATCAGAAGCATCGGTCTGTAAAACAAGTTTTTCATTAGCAAGTGGGAAATAAAGAATTTTTTGATCCTTAACTAGATCCTTTATTTTTGTTATTTCATCTGGTGAAAGGGAAATAGGAATTCTACTAGTATCCCACTTACGGGGCTGTTCTCCCGTATCTCGTTTATACTTTGCTTGTTCAGCAGCTAACTTGTCTTGTAATTTCTCAATTCTAGCAGAAAGATGAGGAATAAATTTTCTACCATAGTTAAGTAATCCTAAGAAACTCTGAAGTTCTTTAAGAGTTTTAAAGTCTTCAGAAAAATCTTTTATTTTAGTATATATATGTTGCTGTAGTTCTATTTGACCATTTTTAACTATCTTTCCTAAAAAATCGATCTTTGTTTTGAACAGTTCGATTTTCTTTGGACTCAGAATAATACCGTTATCTAGTAATAGTTTTACTACTGATAGTAGATGCTCCTTGTGTTCTTCAGCGGTCTTAGAAAACACAAGAATATCATCAATATATACTACAACATAGTTTAAATGTCCAAATATGGAATTCATCCATTTTTGAAAAATTTGCGGAACATTTTTTAGTCCAAAGGGCATAACATTAAGTTGTTTGTATGGATGAGCGTATAATTAATAATCCTCTAAATAGTATTATTGGAGGAGCTAAATCCAATTTAGCAAATAGATTATTTGGAATGAATATTCATCCAGACTTCTCTATAAGTCTTGAGGATGAGAATATACAAAAAACTTGTACTTTATCTATTAATTTACAAGGCATAGAACTCTTGCCTGGATCCAAAGTTTTGGGAATACAATGGGAACATTCTATAGCCTTGAATGAAACTCCTACCTTCAAGTCCATTACTCCCAAACATTTGGTGAAAATTTTTGAGGTTGGAGTAGGTAAAACTATTCAACCAAGATTAGTTAAATTAGAACATTTGAACGGTTAACATCTACCGGAATCTTTTTTTTTACACACCTCATCAATTAAGATGAGAATAACCCACTTTATGTCACATCAGCATAACACGTCGTCGGTGTGGATAGGAAGGAATCTGCTTTATCCTTGTAGTGGGTCCCGATAAATGATTTCCCACCATTCCCCCCAGTTGTCAAAATCTGTCGGTGGAGAACGACGATTCTCTGGATCCCACTGACGGATTTGCCTGTCGGTGTCCTCTGGTTCTTGCTCTGCTGGGGTCTCGAGGGTATTGGACCCAATCGTCTCGGATGGCGTGTCTGGAATTGCATCTAGTGACTGTAATGTTTATTAAATGGAGGATAATGGCGGAGATTGTCCATACCAAGCAGACAATCACAGTCAAACTCCTTAGGTAATAAAGTAAAAGTAAATTCATATGTCTTAGAGTTTCCATGTATACCCTGTAGTTGGACAGGAATGATAGTTTTACAATTTACCTGGACTTGTCGTCCCATAAAGTCGTTTAATCGACATGGCCTTTCGACCTTTATTCGTAAGTGCTCAGGTATAAATATTTCTTGTAATACACTAGCCTCCGCTCATGTATCCAGGAGTGCGTGGATAGTTAATTCTTTATACCCTGGTATATGTAAAGTCAAGGGTATATAAATATGATATTGTGGAGCTGTTTTTAAATCATATGTTGTCCTGATCGTTAATTGGAGACTTGAGTAATTCTTCCAATTCAGGAATTGAGTCAAGAGATATTTTAAGCCAATCAATATCATCATTAATCCGCTCAAAATCCTGACTCAAAATATCTAAAGATGTACTGGCCAATTCTAGGTCCAGTTCATCATCAAAAGTAAGATCAACGTGCTCCTCAGGGAGTAATTCAACATTAGAAGTTTCAGCCTCTTTATTTTTTAATCTATTAGCTGAGGCTTTAATCCCACGGATGGTAGCCTTTTCCCTGGCTGATTGATTCATTTTATGATACATGCGAATGTGTTCTCTGAGACAACGTAAATTATTGTCCAGCTGTCGCATGACAATAATTCTATAGTTTGACTTTATAGGATAGTCATATTTTATGATTTCTTTATATTTACTTGTAATAACGAACATTTTATAAGCCTCTTTCATTTGGCTAGCGTTAAACTCAGTATGCCTTACTTTTTTTGTACTCATTAAGCAAGATCTGAGTTCTGTTCCCGTATTCGGGATAAGGGTGTATGTACTGTTAGATTTTCTCTATTTTGCTTTGCTTGATCTATTAATAATTTTTTCCTTCCTTCTACAGGACAATCACTAATACTAGCTCTATGAGAGTATTCATCAATTGGTAATTGCTGTGTACCAAGATGACTCATGGAGTTAGATCGTGATATTCTCACTGTATTAGAAGACGAGGATTCTTCATCCTGAATGGGTCGTCTGCTATTTATAACCGTAGATATTGTATTTCCCGATGCAATGAAGTACTCAGTAGGTACTTCGGTTTTTGGTTTAAGGGATTTAACAAACAACTGCATTTCGTTGTCTAATCTCTCAACTCGAGAAGCAATACATAATCTCGAGAAACAGCGCTATACAGCTAAACACCAAGTTGACTGATAATAATGCTGCTAATGGTTTCTGGACATTCATTAGCGAAATGACCTTCTTTATTACATTTAAAACATTTACATCCTTTTCGAAAAAAATTTCTTTTTAATAAACTTTCTTTTTTCAAATTTCTTCTCGGATTTGAATTTCCTTTTGAAATTCGGTTTCCATTTTTTCCGAGTGATTATATATTTCTTCTTTTTAAAGGTCTTACCGCTTTTATTTCTGAGCCATCTCTTTTTTGACCCTCTATATTCGGGTGGACAGCCGAACTGGTAATTAATATCTTCGTCATACTTGGAACAACACCTGTATCCAAGTACTGAATTTTTTATGTATTTATCTATTTGAGTATGTGCCTTGGCCTGCTCACAGGTTTCTTCCATGGCACTCATACAAGCTCGTTTGAGCATTCCCGTAGAATGTTCCGATAATTTGATCCTTTCGCTGATCTCCATCGCGATTGTGTGAACATATTTTCTTAATAGTTACCCTGAGCAAGGAAGGTCGTGCCATATATCAATAATGAATGACTGTATTAGGAATTCTATAGATGAAATCTCTTGGTCAAGTAATTATGAGGCTTATATGGTATAGGAGTATAGTTGCTAACATGCCCCTAAATAAGTATTAGGCTAAGCATGTCTTACGGCCACTGTGTCCTAAGTCCACCAAAGACACTTGTAAGCGGTAGAACTTGAGCATATTGGATGATCCATAGTTGGCTTATATAGGAAATGTTTAGGAGTAGAGATACAGTTTGATTATTTTTTACCACCATTCCTAGGATTGACTAAACCTCTTATCTGTTAACTAATCCTTCCCGTTTCCTTTCGTTATATTGGAAAAATGTCCCATAGATTGGTCCAAGGAAAAGTTTAAGAAATTATATTTATCCTTGTATTACGGAATCAAAGTTTTTGCAGCCAGAAAAATACTAGCGATGTAGGACTTCAGATAACAGCATCATGGCTACATATGTTTCTCGAATTCTACTTGAACCATATCATATGCATGTTGATCCCTTATCTTGTATTTTTGTAAAAAGTTAATTTGAAATTATTTCATGGATTTGGCCAAAGATAAATCCGAGAACCTATATTGACTAGCATGATAGACACACACTGCAGCCATCCGTTAAACTAAAGATTTAGAAGTTATACAGCCAGATGTGTGCTGGCGGGGCAAACTTCGAATAGTGTGATTACGAAGGTATTTAGTTCTCTGATTCTATCTAGACTACATCTTATGCATCCCGCTTGGCTTCATACGGTTCTTGAAAATATTTTGATTATTTCCTGTTTGCTTGATCCCAACCTTGATTGATGTTTGGATCAACCCAGCCTTAGTATCAGCTAGAATAACTTGGAGTAGGTCGATTAGATGATCTGTAGAATCTCAGCAACAACATATATCAATCACATCGGCAATCATCTCGAGAGTAGGGACACAACAAGTATTATCTTAGATACGCCATTATTTATTAAGACACGAGTCGATATTAGAGCAACACCCTTAATAGTTTAGCTATCCTGCTTAATATAGTTGACTCATCATTTCTAGAAAATACTTGAATTTATTAGTTAGCGGTAGTATCGCGAAGTACTACCTTCGGTACCATTCATAGCCTTATAATTGTAGAAGAGTAAGCTTGTTACGAGTAGGAAATTAACGACTTAGTCGTTAAAGGTATTTCCTGACGGACCTTAGAAGTCGTTGCCACCAACTATAATCTTGCATAGGAAGAGTTAAACACGTTACCCCTCGGTTCGTGTGTCATTAGTGCAACACCCGTAAAAATTTGGGAGTGCCAGAATGACATATACAATAATTGCTTCCAATTGCTCAAAATCATGGTACGAGCTCCGTAATTGACTTATCTTCCGTATTGCATATAGTTTCTATTTTTATCGTGCGGTTACTTTAACAATCAAGGTACGAAGATCGCGACCTTGATTCTTCAAATTCTGTTCTATCATAGAATCGTGTCTTAGTTTTAATTTCAAGAACGAAATTTCTGAAGTATATAGGTTGCAAGCCTCTCTAAAAACGTAGAGTTACTTCGAATTAGCGAGTGATTGGGATAGATTGGTTCCAGTTGGGCAAATAAATCAGTGGTTCATAACGTCCACTTCTATCTGTATCATTTGATAACCTCTACCATAACTTTGATATTTGGAGCACAACACTAGCCTTTCCCTTCCAACAAATTTCACACTCATGAATTAGACGAACCACTCTACACACATACGTGTCCCACACAAACACATCTTTATGTGCTCCATTACAATTACACCATATGTACGACACATTCACACTGAGTACAAACCATAGATTCCCATTCTCGTTACATTTGATTGTAACCCTGCAATATCAACACATTCCCTCGAATACACAGAATACCCAGGATCTGTATGAGACATACAACACCCATGTCAATTGCATAACACCTACCTAGTCATGTCTTGTCTTCAAATCTGATTCTATAAAAGAGATTTCCTGCACTTATTATGGACTCTTATCTCGTTGACCATGAATTCTCCTTTCCCGAATTTCTTCAATCTTCTCTCTTAGTTACCCATGTTAGGCGAAGAATGAGATCCCTTCGAACCGACACGTTCTATCTATATTCGATCAAGAGGTTCCTACTATCTTGTTGAGGCATGATCCCTATAGGAAAGATGTTAAATTTGTAAAAATTCTCTTATAAAAGTCATTGACCAAGAACGTAATGGCAATATCTAGGCTTCCTTAGGATCCGTGACTGTGGTCAGAAGTGTCCAATATTCTCGTGCCTCTCCTTAGAAATTGTCCTTCTCAGGAATCTTATAACTACAATTTTCAAGGATACTGCCATTTTGCAGACCACCTCAGGAAACATACATTGCCATATTTATTGCTTATAATTATTTGCATCTTATTACTTAGTTACTACATATTTATTGTCTGCTTATTTCCAGTTCATCCAATTGAATCTCTGTTACTATTCATGATTTACTTTACCGTGCTTTCAATGATACGTGATGCCTGTGCTAGTCATACTTTCCATTCTTGTCTTTAAATTATGCATATGGACCTAGATTTAAGGGACTACCTCTTGTTAGTAAGCATTTCATATACTTCGACACAGATGTACCACGAGATGTGTGTGAGTTGTGAGTAGCATATAGAGGTACTTGCGTGTTGGCTGATCAGTCATACGCATGCTTTAGGTCTAACTGCTAAATAGAGGCATGCTAGGAGACGTGGCAGTTAGTAGAGGTACAGTGTCATGGATACGACATAGATAGGTGCATAGGGTAGGGAGGACAGTTCTTTAGCGTATGACCTTTTGCACCCGGAAGCTCCGCTGGAGATACGGGCCTGATTACCCCATTTTCCTGTTCCTACTGGCCTATGATGTTTGAAAAATGTCATGCTTTGAGGCCTCTGATGCCAGAGAGGGGACTATGCCAATCCCTTATAGCTAGAGTGACCATGCATTGAAGGTTTGTTCTTAACTGCATGATCACAGTAGAATGGTTAGGTGGCCTTAGTTGATGTCATGTCGCACTCCGTTCTAGTCATGGCATGGGGTAGTGTCACATCATGGAATAGTGTGCCACCCTTTGTCCTTATTTGGTTGTAGGGATGGTCCACCGTTTCGATGATGGGATACTGGACCTTGTTATGATATAGACTATTTTACTCTTTCTCGTGTCTTTGTGACATTTTATATTCAGTTTATATGACATATTTTTTGTATCTTATTACGTTCCTCTAAGGACCTGGTAGCCTCTCTTGGTATGTATGTTTATGACTTTTTGTAGGAGTTCCAGCCAAGAATGTGATCTTCTCTCTATCAAAAACGACATGCTCTTGGACTATTTTTGGTACTTGTATTCTTTCTTTTTGTTATTCCCTTTTTCTTCCAGCTTAAATGCTTGGTAGTGGATTTCTCTCTATCCAGCAATTTGTACGATGACAGTTCATATTTGATTTTTTAATATCTTTATTTTTTATTTTTCTGGATGAGATTGGTGAGCCATGAATGTTCATATACTGCATTTACAGCTTACGTATATTTGTTATACGGCTGGCATGTCACGTACCTAGTCCTACGTATTTTGGGACTAGAGCATTACATAATACCCTTCGATCCTCTATCCAATGTATGTGGCCTGCCTAACTGCACACCTCAACGGCTTTTGCCTGTACATGCCACAACATATATCTCTTCAAGCCAACTGTTGGGAACCCTTCGTAAGCATCCAATATTTTTTTTCAAATAAACTACGACATCCATCATCTGCTAGACTTCCTACCGAAACCAAATTGTAGTGCAAACTCAGTACATGTCGCATACCTTTGAGAACGGGCTTCTCACCAAGTTTCGTTGTTAAGTGCACTTCACCGATACCCATAACTTCAATCGCCCCTTGTTGCCCATCTTTGTACGTCTAAACCTACCGCCTCTGTATGACGTGAAGATCCTCCTATGCATAGTGGCGTGATACGACGCCCTGTGTCTATGACCCAATTGTCGTCATGACACGTGCCACAAGGTTCCATTGTATCAGTTGCTACGATGATGATATCTCTAAACGCCGTAAGATCCTCCTGATCATCCTTGCCTTTTAGCCTACTCAACTTTGAGCTTCATGCAGTTCTTCTTAATATGAGCCCTTTTGCCACAGTGATAGCAACTCTCTTTGTAGTCCATAGTCACAAGATCCAGAGAACTCCCCATGTCCTCGCTTGTGACTTTTTCCTGTAGAAATCCACCAGAGCAGACTCCTACGACAATTCTCCTTTCTTACGCTGGACCTCCTCGTTCAACAAGTTACTTTTGACTGCCTCCAAATAATCTATTTGCTAAATTGGATTTAGCTCCTCCAATAATACTATTTAGAGAATTATTAATTATACGCTCATCCATACAAACAACTAATATGGGTGTATCTATTCCGGTTCGGAATAGATCTGTTATTTTTACTTATATTAACCCAATATGAAGATATCTCATTCTTGGGTATTTCTTTTTCAGTTTGTCAATCTTCCTTTTTATCAAGGAGACAAATAGAAGAGAAATCTTCTCCTCCGCATAAAAGTAAGTTTGATGCTAAATCCGGTTTTTGGCAAATAAAACTTGCTGATAAAGCTTCCATTGAGTTAACTGCATTCAGTTGTCCCCAGGGATATTTTGAATGGCTTGTTATGCCCTTTGGACTAAAAAATGCTCCGCAATTTTTTCAAAAATGGATGAATTTCATATTTGGACATTTTAACTATGTTGTAGTATATATTGATGATATTCTTGTGTTTTCCAAGACCGCTGAAGAACACAAGGAGCATCTACTATCAGTAGTAAAACTACTACTAGATAACGGTATTATTCTGAGTCCAAAGAAAATCGAACTGTTCAAAACAGAGATCGATTTTTTAGGAAAGATAGTTAAAAATGGTCAAATAGAACTACAGCAACATATATATACTAAAATAAAAGATTTTTCTGAAGACTTTAAAACTCTTAAAGAACTTCAGAGTTTCTTGAGATTACTTAACTATGGCAGAAAATTTATTCCTCATCTTTCTGCTAGAATTGAGAAATTACAAGACAAGTTAGCTGCTGAACAAGCAAAGTATAAACGAGATACGGGAGAACAGCCCCGTAAGTGGGATACTAGTAGAATTCCTATTTCCCTTTCACCAGATGAAAAGGATGAAATAGCAAAAATAAAGGATCTAGTTAAGGATCAAAAAATCCTTTATTTCCCACTTGATAATGAAAAACTTGTTTTGCAGACCGATGCTTTTGATCTTTTTTGGGCAGGAGTACTCATTGCAAAACAAAAAGAAATAGTAGCTTATACGTCAAGGAAATTTACTAAAACCCAATTTAAATATGCTACCTATGATAAAGAGCTATTGGCAGTTAAATTAGCCATTAAAAGCCTTCTAAATAACAGAAAAGAAAAGAAAGAAGAACACAAGAACACTCTCAATACTCACAATACAAGAGGACTCTCCAGTTTTCGTTGCCCCTCTACAACATCAAACACTCTTATTTATAGGGGTCGAAACTAAGCTACCGATAGAACTGGTTAACATCTACCGGAATCTTTTTTTTACACACCTCATCAATTAAGATGAGAATAACCCACTTTATGTCACATCAGCATAACACGTCGTCGGTGTGGATAGGAAGGAATCTGCTTTATCCTTGTGGTAGGTCCCGATAAAGGATTTTCCACCATTCCCCCCAGCTGTCAAAATCTGTCGGTGGAGAACGACGATTCTCTGGATCCCATTGACGGATTTGCCTGTCGGTGTCCTTTGGTTCTTGCTCTGCTTGGGTCTCGAGGGTATTAGACCCAATCGTCTCGGATGGCGTGTCTGGAATTGCATCTAGTGACTCTGGCACCTCTTCAGGTGTATCTGGTACCTCTTCCTCCAAAAATTCCCATGGGGACGAAGGAGGTTGCTGCACTGTAGGAATTGAGACCTGCGCACAAAACTTCTTTGCATTTTTATTGTTAATTTTACATAATTTACAGAAACGCCACCCAACGCGTTTTCGGTAGCGCTTAAAGAGTTCTTTGAAGGTGATTTTCTTCAACATAGGTCCAACATGCTTCATTCCTCAGTCCATCTCTTCTTCTTCAGAAGAGACCTTATCCCGAGCCTGCTGCCCAATAGGTCCAAGGTTCATACATCCGACGAACTCCTGGATAAACATATGCTTGAGATCATCTTGTATCGGAATGCTGAGGTAGTCCGCCAAGATGATATCGTCTGCTATGGAGAGTAGGGCGAGCTCTTCAGGAAGCTTAGCAAATTCTCTGAAAAACTCATAGGCAGCGCCATGTCACTCTTTTTCTTCATTGAAATTCTCTTTTTTGAACTGAGAGAACTTCAACCCTGGATCTCCCTCGTGTCTTCGGAGCTCCCAAATCTGATAGGAGGGAAAGCATTTAATGTACCTCCTTTCTTCCCAGATGCTCCAGATGGTGAATCTGAACTGCTTCTGGAAACGGCTGGTGTGCGAGAGGGCCGCCTCCCAACAGATCTTCGGGATGGTCTTCTCGTAGAGCTCTGCATCAGAAGTGCTGACAAAAACTTCATGACCAAGCCCTTTTTTAATCTGAGATTCAAATTTTACTATTTCTTGGAAACATACGACTAAGTGTAAGTTTCCATATTTACTACATATAATTTCTTCGCCTTTAAAATATTTAGCAACGCTTGAATCATCTAAGCGCTTAAAATATGCCAAGAGGCGAGATTCTTCAATAAGTCCCTGTTGGTGCATGGTAATCATCTTCTGTACCATGATCTCAGACTCAATATTCAGGAGTTTTTCATCCTTTAGATCCAATGTGGTGAAAAAGGTCAGAACATCAGACATTCTGAGATTCACCAAGTCGTGACTATTTATTTGCTTTAATATTTCTTTCAGCTCTCTATGTTCAGCACAATTGCCCTGAAATAGATCTTTCTCCCGAGATACGAGTGCGGGAGATCTTGATGTAGAGCTATATGAAATTAACTGAGTGGCCCTTTTCTGGACATCAGTCAACTTGGTGTTTAGCTGTATAGCGCTGTTTTTCGAGATTATGTATTGCTTCTCGAGTTGAGAGAGCCAAAAACATGCTCCCTTAGTGTCGTTAGCCTGAATGGCTCTATAGCAGCCATTGAATAGATCCCAAGAGCCCTTGTCGACTCTCTCCAGATCTTGATTATACCAATTTTTTAACATTGCAGGTGCAAAAGTCTTCTGAGGAGGCTTCCTTGGTCCTTCCCAGGTCTTGTCTTTCGCCTGCTGTGCCTGTGTAGCAACGGCTAGATTTGTCTGGCTGTTCGCCGGGGCCTGTGGGGCCTGCGGGTTGTTTACCCTCTGGCTATTCGCCTGTGGACCGGTGGCAGTCCCTGGAGCTGGGCTCTTCGCCTTCTGCGCTCCCGAAGAAGAGGCTCCCGCCATGGAAGTCTCCGCTCTGGCTTTTTTGCCAGCAACCTTGGTAACGGCGTCCTCGGAGCTCATTTGTTCGAACACCCGGCGCATCTCAAGGAAGTCATCTTCGTCCATATTTCATATCCTGGTCAATGTATCAGCAAGAAAATTAGTATAGCCAGGAATATAAACCACATCATAATTGAATATTTCTAAATACATTGCTATTCTAATTCTCCTGAGATTTTCCTCAGGATTATTAATAGTCTTTTTCTTTAGAAACTGAGCCACCGATTTATTGTCAGTTTCAATAATAAAATTTCTGTATAGAAGATATATCCTTAGGCTTTTAATGGCTAATTTAACTGCCAATAGCTCTTTATCATAGGTAGCATATCTAATTTGGGTTTTAGTAAATTTCCCTGACGTATAAGCTACTATTTCTTTTTGTTTTGCAATGAGTACTCATGCCCAAAAAGGATCAGAAGCATCGGTCTGCAAAACAAGTTTTTCATTATCAAGTGGAAAATAAAAGATTTTTTGATCCTTAACTAGATCCTTTATTTTTGCATTTTCATCCTTTTCATCTGGTGAAAGGGAAATAGGAATTCTACTAGTATCCCACTTACGGGCTGTTCTACCGTATCTCGTTTATACTTTGCTTGTTCAGCAGCTAACTTGTCTTGTAATTTCTCAATTCTAGCAGAAAGATGAGGAATAAATTTTCTGCCATAGTTAAGTAATCCCAAGAAACTCTGAAGTTCTTTAAGAGTTTTAAAGTCTTCAGAAAAATCTTTTATTTTAGTATATATATGTTGTTGTAGTTCTATTTGACCATTTTTAACTATCTTTCCTAAAAAATCGATCTCTGTTTTGAACAGTTCGATTTTCTTTGGACTCAGAATAATACCGTTATCTAGTAGTAGTTTTACTACTAATAGTAGATGCTCCTTGTGTTCTTCAGCGGTCTTGGAAAACACAAGAATATCATCAATATATACTACAACATAGTTTAAATGTCCAAATATGGAATTCATCCATTTTTGAAAAATTTGCGGAGCAGTTTTTAGTCCAAAGGGCATAACAAGCCATTCAAAATGTTCCTGGGGACAACTAAATGCAGTTAACTCAATGGAAGCTCTATCAGCAAGTTTTATTTGCCAAAAATCGGATTTAGCATCAAACTTACTATAAAACTTAGCTCCTTGTGTTTGTTTTATTAGGTTTTCTGCTGAAGGGATAAAATACCCATCAAATTTAGTGTAGCTATTTAATTTTCTATAATTAATAACCATTCTAGCTTTTCCTCTTTTAATCTCAGCATGATTCCTAACTAGGAAAGCCGGAGAGGAATGAGTACTAGAACTTTTTTGTATTAGTTTTAGGCGAAGTAACTCGTCAATCTGCTTAGCAAATTCCTCCTTGTCTGTAGGAGAAACCATAATGCTATTGACTCGTACCTTGGAGTCTTTATGTATATCTAAGAGCTCAATTTTGCAAAAGCGAGGAGCTTTATCGAACAATTTTAATGGATTGTCAGAATATAAAGGTTCTAACATTCCATGGATAACCTTTTGGAAATTATTTTCCGCAGAAAGTGTATATGTACAAATTTTGTCTTCTTCTTTGGTATTATCACCACGCTGGGCTGCGTGTGGCTTATAGAGAAATACCCAAGAATGAGATATCTTCATATTGGGTTAATACAAGCAAAAATAACAGGTCTATTCCGAACCGGAATAGATACACCCATATTAGTTGTTTGTATGGATGAGCGTATAATTAATAATCCTCTAAATAGTATTATTGGAGGAGCTAAATCCAATTTAGCAAATAGATTATTTGGAATGAATTCATCCAGACTTCTCTATAAGTCTTGAGGATGAGAATATACAAAAAACTTGTACTTTTTCTATTAATTTACAAGGTATAGAGCTCTTGCCTGGATCCAAAGTTTTGGAAATACAATGGGAACATTGTATGGCCTTGAATGATACTCCTACCTTCAAGTCCATTACTCCCAAACATTTGGTGAAACTTTTTGAGGTTGGAGCAGGTAAAACTATTCAACCAAGATTAGTTAAATTAGAACATTTGAGATTAGACAACGAAATGCAGTTGTTTGTTAAATCCCTTAAACAAAAAACCGAAGTACCTACCGAGTACTTCATTGCATCGAAAAATACAATCTACGGTTAAAAACAGCAGACGACCCATTCAGGATGAAGAATCCTCGTCTTCTAATACAGTGAGAATATCACGATCTAACTCCATGAGTCATCTTGGTACACAGCAATTACCAATTGATGAATACTCTCATAGAGCTAGTATTAGAGATTGTCCTGTAGAAGGAAGGACAAAATTATTAATAGATCAAGAAAAGCAAAATAGAGAATCTAACAATACATACACCCTTATCCCGAATACGGGAACAGAACTCAGATCTTGCTTAATGAGTACAAAAAAAGTAAGGCATACTGAGTTTAACGCTAGCCAAATGAAAGAGGCTTATAAAATGTTCGTTATTACAAGTAAATATAAAGAAATCATAAAATATGACTATCCTATAAAGTCAAACTATAGAATTATTGTCATGCGACAGCTGGACAATACTTTACGTTGTCTCAGAGAACACATTCGCATGTATCATAAAATGAATCAATCAGCCAGGGAAAAGGCTACCATCCGTGGGATTAAAGCCTCAGCTAATAGATTAAAAAATAAAGAGGCTGAAACTTCTAATGTTGAATTACTCCCTGAGGAGCACGTTGATATTACTTTTGATGATGAACTGGACCTAGAATTGGCCAGTACATCTTTAGATATTTTGAGTCAGGATTTTGAGCGGATTAATGATGATATTGATTGGCTTAAAATACCTCTTGACTCAATTCCTGAATTGGAAGAATTACTCAAGTCTCCAATTAATGATCAGGACAACATACGATTTAAAAACAGCTCCAGAATATCATATTTATATACCCCTGACTTTACATATACCAGGGTATAAAGAATTAACTATCCACGCACTTCCTGGATACAGGAGCGGAGGCTAGTGTATTACAAGAAATATTTATACCTGAGCACTTACGAATAAAGGTCGAAAGGCCATGTCGATTAAATGACTTTATGGGACGACAAGTCCAGGTAAATTATAAAACCATCATTCATGTCCAACTACAGGATATACATGGAAACTCTAAGACATATGAATTTACTTTTACTTTATTACCTAAGGAGTTTGACTGTGATTGTCTGCTTGGTATGGACAATCTCCGCCATTATCATCCATTTAATAAACATTATATAGATATTGATGGCTTGTCTATACCCCGTATTCCTTTCAATGTACATATGGCTGACCTTTATAAGCCACACGCAGCCCAGCGTGGTGATAATACCAAAGAAGAAGACAAAATTTGTACATATACACTTCCTGCGGAAAATAATTTCGAAAAGGTTATCCATAGAATGTTAGAACCTTTATATTCTGACAATCCATTAAAATGGTTCGATAAAGCTCCTCGCTTTTGCAAAATTGAGCTCTTAGATATACATAAAGACTCCAAGGTACGAGTCAATAGCATTATGGTTTCTCCTACAGACAAGGAGGAATTTGCTTAGCAGATTGACGAGTTACTTCGCCTAAAACTAATACAAAAAAGTTCTAGTACTCATTCCTCTCCGGCTTTCCTAGTTAGGAATCATGCTGAGAGTAAAAGAGGAAAAGCTAGAATGGTTATTAATTATAGAAAATTAAATAGCTATACTAAATTTGATGGATATTTTATCCCTTCAGCAGAAAATCTAATAAAACAAATACAAGGAGCTAAGTTTTATAGTAAGTTTGATGCTAAATCCGGTTTTTGGCAAATAAAACTTGCTGATAAAGCTTCCATTGAGTTAACTGCATTCAGTTGTCCCCAGGGACATTTTGAATGGCTCGTTATGCCCTTTGGACTAAAATATGCTCCGCAAATTTTTCAAAAATGGATGCATTCCATATTTGGACATTTAAACTATGTTGTAGTATATATTGATGATATTCTTGTGTTTTCCAAGACCGCTGAAGAACACAAGGAGCATCTACTATCATTAGTAAAATTACTACTAGATAACGGTATTATTCTGAGTCCAAAGAAAATCGAACTGTTCAAAACAGAGATCGATTTTTTAGGAAAGATAGTTAAAAATGGTCAAATAGAACTACAGCAACATATATATACTAAAATAAAAGATTTTTCTGAAGATTTTAAAACTTTTAAAGAACTTCAGAGTTTCTTAGGATTATTTAACTATGGCAGAAAATTTATTCCTCATCTTTCTGCTAGAATTGATAAATTACAAGACAAGTTAGCTGCTGAACAAGCAAAGTATAAACGAGATACGGGAGAACAGTCCCGTAAGTGGGATACTAGTAGAATTCCTATTTCCCTTTCACCAGATGAAAAGGATGAAATAGCAAAAATAAAGGATCTAGTTAAGGATCAAAAAATCCTTTATTTCCCACTTGATAATGAAAAACTTGTTTTGCTGACCGATACTTCTGATCTTTTTGGGCAGGAGTACTCATTGCAAAACAAAAAGAAATAGTAGCTTATACGTCAGGGAAATTTACTAAAACCCAAATTAAATATGCTACCAATGATAAAAAGCTATTGGCAGTTAAATTAGCCATTAAAAGCCTAAGGATATATCTTCTATACAGAAATTTTATTATTGAAACTGACAATAAATCGGTGGCTCAGTTTCTAAAGAAAAAGACTATTAATAATCCTGAGGAAAATCTCAGGAGAATTAGAATAGCAATGTATTTAGAAATATTCAATTATGATGTGGTTTATATTCCTGGCTATACTAATTTTCTTGCTGATACATTGACCAGGATATGAAATATGGACGAAGACGACTTCCTTGAGATGCACCGGGTGTTCGAACAAATGAGCACCGAGGATGCCTTTACCAAGGTTGCTGGCAAAAAAGCAAGAGCGGAGACTTCCATGGCGGGAGCCTCTTCTTCGGGAGCGCAAAAGGCGAAGAGCCCAGCTCCAGGGACTGCCACCGGTCCACAAGCGAATAGCCAGAGGGTGAACAACCCGCAGGCCCCACAGGCCCCGGCAAACAGCCAGACAAATCAAGACTTTGCTACACAGGCACAGCATGCGAAAGGCAAGACCTGGGAAGGACCAAGGAAGCCTCCTCAGAAGACTTTTGCAACTGCAATGTTAAAAAATTGGTATAATCAAGATCTGGAGAGAGTCGACAAGGGCTCTTGGGATCTATTCAATGGCTGCTATAGAGCCATTCAGGCTAACGACACTAAGGGAGCATGTTTTTGGCTCTCTCAACTCGAGAAGCAATACATAATCTCGAGAAACAGTGCTATATAGCTAAAAACCAAGTTGACTGATGTCCAGAAAAGGGCCACTCAGTTAATTTCATATAGTTCTACATCAAGATCTCCCACACTCGTATCTCGGAAGAAAGATCAATTTCAGGGCAATTGTGCTGAACATAGAGAGCTGAAAGAAATATTAAAGCAAATAAATAGTCACGACTTGGTGAATCTCAGAATGTCTGATGTTCTGACCTTTTTCACCACATTGGATCTAAAGGATGAAAAACTCCTGAATATTGAGTCTGAGGTCATGGTACAGAAGATGATTACCATGTACCAACAGGGACTTATTGAAGAATCTCGCCTCTTGGCATATTTTAAGCGCTTAGATGATTCAAGCGTTGCTAAATATTTTGAAGGCGAAGAAATTATATGTAGTAAATATGGAAACTTACACTTAGTCGTATGTTTCCAAGAAATAGTAAAATGTGAATCTCAGATTAAAAAAGGGCTTGTTCATGAAGTTTTTGTCAGCACTTCTGATGCAGAGCTCTTCGAGAAGACCATCCCGAAGATCTGTTGGGAGGCGGCCCTCTCGCACACCAACCGTTTCCAGAAGCAGTTCAGATTCACCATCTGGAGCATCTGGGAAGAAAGGAGGTACATTAAATGCTTTCCCTCCTATCAGATTTGGGAGCTCCGAAGACACGAGGGAGATCCAGGGTTGAAGTTCTCTCAGTTCAAAAAAGAGAATTTCAATGAAGAAAAAGAGCGACATGGCGCTGCCTGTGAGTTTTTCAGAGAATTTGCTAAGCTTCCTGAAGAGCTCGCCCTACTCTTCATAGCAGACAATATCAACTTGGCGGACTACCTCAGCATTCCGATACAAGATGATCTCAAGCATATGTTGATCCAGGAGTTCGTCGAATGTATGAACCTTGGACCTATTGGGCAGCAGGCTCGGGATAAGGTCTCTTCTGAAGAAGAAGAAGAGATGGACTGAGGAATAAAGCATGGTGGACCTATGTTGAAGAAAATCACCTTCAAAGAAGTCTTTAAGCGCTACCGAAAACGCGTTGGGTGGCGTTTCTGTAAATTATGTAAAATTAACAATAAAATGCAAAGAAGTTTCGTGCGCAGGTCTCAATTCCTACAGTGCAACAACCTCCTTCGTCCCCATTGGAATTTTTGGAGGAAGAGGTACCAGATACACCTGAAGAGGTGCCAAAGTCACTAGATGCAATTCCAGACACACCATCTGAGACGATTGGGTCCAATACCCTCGAGACCCCAGCAGAGCAAGAACCAGAGGACACCGACAGGAAAATCCGTCAGTGGGATCATAAGAATCGTCGTTCTCCACCGACAGATTTTGACAACTGGAGGGAATGGTGGGAAATCATTTATCGGGACCCACCACAAGGATAAAGCAGATTCCTTCCTATCCACACCGACGACGTGTTATGCTGATGTGACATAAAGTGGGTTATTCTCATCTTAATTGATGAGGTGTGTAAAAAAAATATTTCGGTAGATGTTAACCGGTTCTATCGGTAGCTTAGTTTCGAGCCCTATAAATAAGAGTGTTTGATGTTGTAGAGGGGCAACGAAAACTGGAGTCCTCTTGTATTGTGAGTATTGAGAGTGTTCTTGTGTTCTTCTTTCTTTTCTTTTCTGTTCTGTATTGAGATTGTCCTGAGTCCAAAGAAAATCGAACTGTTCAAAACAGAGATCGATTTTTTAGGAAAGATAGTTAAAAATGGTCAAATAGAACTACAGCAACATATATATACTAAAATAAAAGATTTTTCTGAAGACTTTAAAACTCTTAAAGAACTTCAGAGTTTCTTGGGATTACTTAACTATGGCAGAAAATTTATTCCTCATCTTTTTGCTAGAATTGAGAAATTACAAGACAAGTTAGCTGCTGAACAAGCAAAGTATAAACAAGATACGGGAGAACAGTCCTGTAAGTAGGAGAAACCATAAAACCAGATTTAGCATCAAACTTACTATAAAACTTAGCTCCTTGTGTTTGTTTTATTAGGTTTTCTGCTGAAGGGATAAAATACCCATCAAATTTAGTGCAGCTATTTAATTTTCTATAATTAATAACCATTCTAGCTTTTCCTCTTTTAATCTCAGCATGATTCCTAACTAGGAAAGCCGGAGAGGAATGAGTACTAGAACTTTTTTGTATTAGTTTTAGGCGAAGTAACTCGTCAATCTGCTTAGCAAATTCCTCCTTGTCTGTAGGAGAAACCATAATGCTATTGACTCGTACCTTGGAGTCTTTATGTATATCTAAGAGCTCAATTTTGCAAAAGCGAGGAGCTTTATCGAACCATTTTAATGGATTGTCAGAATATAAAGGTTCTAACATTCCATGGATAACCTTTTGGAAATTATTTTCCGCAGAAAGTGTATATGTACAAATTTTGTCTTCTTCTTTGGTATTATCACCACGCTGGGCTGCGTGTGGCTTATAGAGGTCAGCCATATGTAAATTGAAAGGAATACGGGGTATAGACATGCCATCAATATCTATATAATGTTTATTAAATGGAGGATAATGGCGGAGATTGTCCATACCAAGCAGACAATCACAGTCAAACTCCTTAGGTAATAAAGTAAAAGTAAATTCATATGTCTTAGAGTTTCCATGTATATCCTGTAGTTGGACAGGAATGATAGTTTTATAATTTACCTGGACTTGTCGTCCCATAAAGTCGTTTAATCGACATGGCCTTTCGACCTTTATTCGTAAGTGCTCAGGTATAAATATTTCTTGTAATACACTAGCCTCCGCTCCTGTATCCAGGAGTGCGTGGATAGTTAATTCTTTATACCCTGGTATATGTAAAGTCAGGGGTATATAAATATGATATTGTGGAGCTGTTTTTAAATCATATGTTGTCCTGATCATTAATTGGAGACTTGAGTAATTCTTCCAATTCAGGAATTGAGTCAAGAGGTATTTTAAGCCAATCAATATCATCATTAATCCGCTCAAAATCCTGACTCAAAATATCTAAAGATGTACTGTGCAATTCTAGGTCCAGTTCATCATCAAAAGTAAGATCAACGTGCTCCTCAGGGAGTAATTCAACATTAGAAGTTTCAGCCTCTTTATTTTTTAATCTATTAGCTGAGGCTTTAATCCCACGGATGGTAGCCTTTTCCCTGGCTGATTGATTCATTTTATGATACATGCGAATTTGTTCTCTGAGACAACGTAAAGTATTGTCTAGCAGTCGCATGACAATAATTCTATAGTTTGACTTTATAGGATAGTCATATTTTATGATTTCTTTATATTTACTTGTAATAACGAACATTTTATAAGCCTCTTTCATTTGGCTAGCGTTAAACTCAGTATGCCTTACTTTTTTTGTACTCATTAAGCAAGATCTGAGTTCTGTTCCCGTATTCGGGATAAAGGTGTATGTACTGTTAGATTTTCTCTATTTTGCTTTGCTTGATCTATTAATAATTTTTTCCTTCCTTCTACAGGACAATCACTAATACTAGCTCTATGAGAGTATTCATCAATTGGTAATTGCTGTGTACCAAGATGACTCATGGAGTTAGATCGTGATATTCTCACTGTATTAGAAGACGAGGATTCTTCATCCTGAATGGGTCGTCTGCTGTTTATAACCGTAGATATTGTATTTCCCGATGCAATGAAGTACTCGGTAGGTACTTCGGTTTTTGGTTTAAGGGATTTAACAAACAACTGCATTTCGTTGTCTAATCTCAAATGTTCTAATTTAACTAATCTTGGTTGAATAGTTTTACCTACTCCAACCTCAAAAAGTTTCACCAAATGTTTGGGAGTAATGGACTTGAAGGTAGGAGTATCATTCAAGGCCATACAATGTTCCCATTGTATTCCCAAAACTTTGGATCCAGGCAGGAGTTCTATGCCTTGTAAATTAATAGATAAAGTACAAGTTTTTTGTATATTCTCATCCTCAAGACTTATAGAGAAGTCTGGATGAATATTCATTCCAAATAATCTATTTGCTAAATTGGATTTAGCTCCTCCAATAATACTATTTAGAGGATTATTAATTGTACGCTCATCCATACAAACAACTAATATGGGTGTATCTATTCCGGTTCGGAATAGACCTGTTATTTTTACTTGTATTAACCCAATATGAAGATGTCTCATTCTTGGGTATTTCTTTTTCAGTTTTTCAATCTTCCTTTTATCAAGGAGACAAATAGAAGAGAAATCTTCTCCTCCGCGTAACTCAATATTTCCTTGCATTCTTTCGAATACATATGTATGTTTATTTAAAAATCTAGACTGAAATGAAATTGGTTTATATACCTCTTTTTTATCAGAATGAGGTATAGCTTCTTTTAGCTATTCCAAATCTTCATCGGTAATTTCAAATTGCTCTCCTTCACTGCGAGAGAGGCTAGTATTTGAAGTTTCCTCTGAAGTTATAGTATTCATATATATTCTAAATTCACAGTATTGTTCATGATAATCTCTACCTGAGCTACTAGACTCTGGTGGAGGTTCATTAATGGGTTTTCTAAGGGGTGGATCAACAACAATAGGTAGATCCTCGTATTTGTGGATTACTAATAATCCAATTGGATCTCCCCTATCAATGTCATAATCCCCTTCCCAAGTTGTATTTTTGACTGTTATAGTCACATTATGTCGGGATACGGGCTCAATAAAGCCTTGTATAAGGATTATACCTTTATTGGCATGTAGAGGTATACTATGGATTATCCCATAATATCCTAGAGGTATGAATATCCTTAAATCGAGTCTTATTTCTGCGCATTATTATCAGTGACCTTGAAGATAGGAAACGAACCACTGCTGTGCTCTTGTTCTATGAAGCGATAGCTTAGGCTTGTGGTCATTTGTTGAGGCCTAACCCTGCCAGAAAACCACGGTAGTTCTTGGATAAAGGGTCTGAGAACGAAGGGGAGCTATGTCAAGCCGTAGAACTAAGGGTCAAAACGAGCAAACACTTAGATCTAAGAATATTTTTGTTGAAACTTATCTAGACCACCTATAGCCTCTCTACTCAAGAAGAACCCCCTGAGATGGGAGAAAACGTTCCGACTAAGGCCAAGAATATTATTCATTCGACAGGACATCACTGTCCGTTTGAATTAACGGGTTATGAACATATTGTTCATCTACCCTCTCACAAGAATCCAGAAAATGGGATCTATAATTACCTTGCAGACATTTTAGTGTCTATAAATAACGATATGCATAATATCGTTAGAGAAGTTAATGATATTGGGATGGAAATATCTCATATCAAGAATGAGCTTAAAAGCATGAGGAAGACTCCCATGGAAGCCGAAAGCTCAACCAGTAAACCAACTCCGGTCCGTCTGACGAAACCTGTTGTTCAGACAACCAAATGGCGTTGGTCAAACAGCATTAATATGTTACGACTGTCATCCGAAGGAAAAAACACAATTCCTCTGGATGAGATAAGTGAAGAATATTACGAAACCTTCCTTAGACTCCAACAAAAGGAGTTATCAGGAGAAATCGAAAGCCAGGATGTTTATTCTTACTATGATAAACATTCTAGAGCTATTTCTTTAGATGGAAATATGCTGATAGTTCAGATTCAGGATCATCAGATGATGAAGCTGAGACTCTGAACATCAAAGTTATTGAAGAGGGTCAGGGAAGCAACGACTCTATTATTGTACGTGCTGAACCCACGACCCATCCGGGATCAATAAATCCACCCCCAGAAGTACTCATGCGAGATGCTAATGCATCTTTAGATGAACCTTCCCCATTTACTCGAATGTTCAATGAAGAAAAATGAAAGGATTGGGTAAGGTTAAATGCTACTACTAACAAAACCTATCAAGAGAGACCATCTATACAAGATGGGTTGACATTCAATATCGATAATATTCCTCATAAACGTATGGGCGAATATATTTCGAATTGGTGTCAAAAAATGGGTGGTATGGCATATTTCTTGCCTCTGGATACGACTACTGGAGAATTTATTCACTATGCTACTAGCCATTGGCAGGGAGATAGTATTGCCTGGCTACGAAATTTTGAAACTCTTAACCCTGAAGCATCCGCTAATGTGCTGGGTATGAAAAATAAATTTGACGCCCTAAATAAATTATTAGAATACGTAGTGGCAGATTTTACGGAAGAAGATCCTAGCGCTACAAAAGATTATGATAAAATATTACATAAAATGATCTTATGTGATATTTGTATGTTGGAAAAGTTTGTTCCCAAATATATTGGCCTCATCTTCCACCTAAGTAGTAAAGAGCATAAAGAATTTTGGATTAAGGAATTTTTTGTTAAAATACCTTATCCCTGGAATAATATAATTAAAGAAATGTATGATAAGATTAGAGGTGGAGTGCATTCTACGGGAATGCTCAAACGAGCTGGTATGAGTGCCATGGAAGAAACCTGTGAGCAGGCCAAGGCACATACTCAAATAGATAAATACATAAAAAAATTCAGTACTTGGATACAGGTGTTGTTCCAAGTATGACGAAGATATTAATTACTAGTTCGGCTGTCCACCCGAATATAGAGGGTCAAAAAAGAGATGGCTCAGAAATAAAAGGGGTAAGACCTTTAGAAAGAAGAAATATATAATCACTCGGAAAAAATGAAAACCGAATTTCAAAAGGAAATTCAAATCCGAGAAGAAATTTGAAAAAAGAAAGTTTATTAAAAAGAAAAAATTTCGAAAAGGATGTAAATGTTTTAAATGTAATAAAGAAAACCGGAATAGATACACCCATATTAGTTGTTTGTATGGATGAGCGTATAATTAATAATCCTCTAAATAGTATTATTGGAGGAGCTAAATCCAATTTAGCAAATAGATTATTCGGAATGAATATTCATCCAGACTTCTCTATAAGTCTTGAGGATGAGAATATACAAAAAACTTGTACTTTATCTATTAATTTACAAGGCATAGAGCTCTTGCCTGGATCCAAAGTTTTGGGAATACAATGGGAACATTGTATGGCCTTGAATGATACTCCTACCTTCAAGTCCATTACTCCCAAACATTTTGTGAAACTTTTTGAGGTTGGAGTAGGTAAAACTATTCAACCAAGATTAGTTAAATTAGAACATTTGAGATTAGACAACGAAATGCAGTTGTTTGTTAAATCCCTTAAACCAAAAACCGAAGTACCTACCGAGTACTTCATTGCATCGGGAAATACAATATCTATGGTTATAAATAGCAGACGGACCATTCAGGATGAAGAATCATCGTCTTCTAATACAGTGAGAATATCACGATCTAACTCCATGAGTCATCTTGGTACACAGCAATTACCAATTGATGAATACTCTCATAGAGCTAGTATTAGTGATTGTCCTGTAGAAGGAAGGACAAAATTATTAATAGATCAAGCAAAGCAAAATAGAGAAAATCTAACAGTACATACACCCTTATCCCGAATACGGAAACAGAACTCAGATCTTGCTTAATGAGTACAAAAAAAGTAAGGCATACTGAGTTTAACGCTAGCCAAATGAAAGAGGCTTATAAAATGTTCATTATTACAAGTAAATATAAAGAAATCATAAAATATGACTATCCTATAAAGTCAAACTATAGAATTATTGTCATGCGACAACTGGACAATACTTTACGTTGTCTCAGAGAACACATCCGCATGTATCATAAAATGAATCAATCAGCCAGGGAAAAGGCTACCATCCGTGGGATTAAAGCCTCAGCTAATAGATTAAAAAATAAAGAGGCTGAAACTTCTAATGTTGAATTACTCCCTGAGGAGCACGTTGATCTTACTTTTGATGATGAACTGGACCTAGAATTGGACAGTACATCTTTAGATATTTTGAGTCAGGATTTTGAGCGGATTAATGATGATATTGATTGGCTTAAAATACCTCTTGACTTAATTCCTGAATTGGAAGAATTACTCAAGTCTCCAATTAATGATCAGGACAACATATGATTTAAAAACAGCTCCACAATATCATATTTATATACCCCTGACTTTACATATACCACGGTATAAAGAATTAACTATCCACGCACTCCTGGATACAGGAGCGGAGGCTAGTGTATTACAAGAAATATTTATACCTGAGCACTTACGAATAAAGGTCGAAAGGCCATGTCGATTAAACGACTTTATGGGACGACAAGTCCAGGTAAATTATAAAACTATCATTCCTGTCCAACTACAGGATATACAAGAAAACTCTAAGATATATGAATTTACTTTTACTTTATTACCTAAGGAGTTTGACTGTGATTGTCTGCTTGGTATGGACAATCTCCGCCATTATCCTCCATTTAATAAACATTATATAGATATTGATGGCATGTCTATACCCCGTATTCCTTTCAATGTACATATGGCTGACCTCTATAAGCCACACGCAGCCCAGCGTGGTGATAATACCAAAGAAGAAGACAAAATTTGTACATATACACTTCCTGCGAAAAATAATTTCCAAAAGGTTATCCATGGAATGTTAGAACCTTTATATTCTGACAATCCATTAAAATGGTTCGATAAAGCTCCTCGCTTTTGCAAAATTGAGCTCTTAGATATACATAAAGACTCCAAGGTACGAGTCAATAGCATTATGGTTTCACCTACAGACAAGGAGGAATTTGCTAAGCAGATTGACGAGTTACTTCGCCTAAAACTAATACAAAAAAGTTCTAGTACTCATTCCTCTCCGGCTTTCCTAGTTAGGAATCATGCTGAGATTAAAAGAGGAAAAGCTAGAATGGTTATTAATTATAGAAAATTAAATAGCTACACTAAATTTGATGGGTATTTTATCCCTTCAGCAGAAAATCTAATAAAACAAATACAAGGAGCTAAGTTTTATAGTAAGTTTGATGCTAAATCCGGTTTTTGACAAATAAAACTTGTTGATAAAGCTTCCATTGAGTTAACTGCAATCAGTTGTCCCCAGGGACATTTTGAATGGCTTGTTATGCCCTTTGGACTAAAAAATGCTTCGCAAATTTTTCAAAAATGGATGAATTCCATATTTGGACATTTAAACTAAGTTGTAGTATATATTGATGATATTCTTGTGTTTTCCAAGACCGCTGAAGAACACAAGGAGCATCTACTATCAGTAGTAAAACTACTACTAGATAACGGTATTATTCTGAGTCCAAAGAAAATCGAACTGTTCAAAACAGAGATCGATTTTTTAGGAAAGTTAAAAATGGTCAAATAGAACTACAGCAACATATATATACTAAAATAAAAGATTTTTCTGAAGACTTTAAAACTCTTAAAGAACTTCAGAGTTTCTTGGGATTACTTAACTATGGCAGAAAATTTATTCCTCATCTTTCTGCTAGAATTGAGAAATTACAAGACAAGTTAGCTGCTGAACAAGCAAAGTATAAACGAGATATGGGAGAACAGCCCCGTAAGTGGGATACTAGTAGAATTCATATTTCCTTTTCACCAGATGAAAAGGATGAAATAGCAAAAATAAAGGATCTAGTTAAGGATCAAAAAATCCTTTATTTCCCACTTGATAATGAAAAACTTGTTTTGCAGACCGATGCTTCTGATCTTTTTTGGGCATGAGTACTCATTGCAAAACAAAAAGAAATAGTAGCTTATACGTCAGGGAAATTTACTAAAATCCAAATTAAATATGCTACCTATGATAAAAAGCTATTGGCAGTTAAATTAGCCATTAAAAGCCTAAGGATATATCTTCTATACAGAAATTTTATTATTGAAACTGACAATAAATCGGTGGCTCGGTTTCTAAAGAAAAAGACTATTAATAATCCTGAGGAAAATCTCAGGAGAATTAGAATAGCAATGTATTTAGAAATATTCAATTATGATGTGATTTATATTCCTGGCTATACTAATTTTCTTGCTGATACATTGACCAGAATATTAAATATGGACGAAGACGACTTCCTTGAGATGCGCCGGGTGTTCGAACAAATGAGCACCGAGGACGCCTTTACCAAGGTTGCTGGCAAAAAAGCCAGAGCGGAGACTTCCATGGCGGGAGCCTCTTCTTCGGGAGCGCAAAAGGCGAAGAGCCCAGCTCCAGGGACTGCCACCGGTCCACAGGCGAATAGCCAGAGGGTGAACAACCCGCAGGCCCCACAGGCCCCGGCAAACAGCCAGACAAATCAAGCCGTTGCTACACAGGCACAGCAGGCGAAAGGCTAGACCTGGGAAGGACCAAGGAAGCCTCCTCAGAAGACTTTTGCAACTGCAATGTTAAAAAATTGGTATAATCAAGATCTGGAGAGAGTCGACAAGGGCTCTTGGGATCTATTCAATGGCTGCTATAGAGCCATTCAGGCTAACGATACTAAGGGAGCATGTTTTTGGCTCTCTCAACTCGAGAAGCAATACATAATCTCGAGAAACAGAGCTATACAGCTAAACACCAAGTTAACTGATGTCCAGAAAAGGGCCACTCAGTTAATTTCATATAGCTCTACAACAAGATCTCCCGCACTCGTACCTCGAGAGAAAGATCTATTTCAGGGCAATTGCGCTGAACATAGAGAGCTGAAAGAAATATTAAAGCAAATAAATAGTCACGACTTGGTGAATCTCAGAATGTCTGATGTTCTGACCTTTTTCACCACATTGGATCTAAAGGATGAAAAACTCCTGAATATTGAGTCTGAGGTCATGGTACAGAAGATGATTACCATGTACCAACAGGGACTTATTGAAGAATCTCGCCTCTTGGCATATTTTAAGCGCTTAGATGATTCAAGCGTTGCTAAATATTTTGAAGGCGAAGAAATTATATGTAGTAAATATGGAAACTTACACTTAGTCGTATGTTTCCAAGAAATAGTAAAATTTGAATCTCAGATTAAAAAAGGGCTTGTTCATGAAGTTTTTGTCAGCACTTCTGATGCAGAGCTCTACGAGAAGACCATCCCGAAGATCTGTTGGGAGGCGGCCCTCTCGCACACCAACCGTTTCCAGAAACAGTTCAGATTCACCATCTGGAGCATCTGGAAAGAAAGGAGGTACATTAAATGCTTTCCCTCCTATCAGATTTGGGAGCTCCGAAGACACGAGGGAGATCCAGGGTTGAAGTTCTCTCAGTTGAAAAAAGAGAATTTCAATGAAGAAAAAGAGCGACATGGCGCTGCCTGTGAGTTTTTCAGAGAATTTGCTAAGCTTCCTGAAGAGCTCGCCATACTCTCCATAGCAGACAATATCATCTTGGCGGACTACCTCAGAATTCCGATACAAGATGATCTCAAGCATATGTTGATCCAGGAGTTCGTCGGATGTATGAACCTTGGACCTATTGGGCAGCAGGCTCGGGATAAGGTCTCTTCTGAAGAAGAAGAAGAAGAGATGGACTGAGGAATGAATCATGGTGGACCTATGTTGAAGAAAATCACCTTCAAAGAAGTCTTTAAGCGCTACCAAAAACGCGTTGGGTGTCATTTCTGTAAATTATGTAAAATTAACAATAAAATGCAAAGAAGTTTCGTGCGCAGGTCTCAATTCCTACAGTGCAGCAACCTCCTTCGCCCCCATGGGAATTTTTGGAGGAAGAGGTACCAGATACACCTGAAGAGGTGCCAGAGTCACTAGATGCAATTCCAGACACGCCATCCGAGACGATTGGGTCCAATACCCTCGAGACCCCAGCAGAGCAAGAACCAGAGGACACCGACAGGCAAATCCGTCAGTGGGATCCAGAGAATCGTCGTTCTCCACCGACAGATTTTGACAACTGGGGGGAATGGTGGGAAATCAGTTATCGGGACCCACCACAAGAATAAAGCAGATTCCTTCATATCCACACCGACGACGTGTTATGCTGATGTGACATAAAGTGGGTTATTCTCATCTTAATTGATGAGGTGTGTAAAAAAAAGATTCCGGTAGATGTTAACCGGTTCTATCGGTAGCTTAGTTTCGACCCCTATAAATAGGAGTGTTTGATGTTGTAGAGGGGCAACGAAAACTGGAGAGTCCTCTTGTATTGTGAGTATTGAGAGTGTTCTTGTGTGTTCTTGTGTTCTTCTTTCTTTTCTTTTGACAAGCCAGTCGTATAATAAATATGCGTAAACTACAAATGCAGTAAATGAACAGTCATGGCTCACTAATCTCATCCGCAAAAACAAAGGATAAAGATATTAAAAAATCAAATATGAACTGTCATCGTACAAATTGCTGGATGGAGACAAATCCACTATCAAGCATTTAAGCTGGAAGAAAAAGGAAATAGCAAAAGGAAAGAATACAAGCAGCAAAAATGGTCCAAGAGCATGTCATCTTCGATAGAGAGAGAAGATCACCATCTTGGTTGAAACTCCTGCGAAAAGTCATGAAAACACACACACACCTGGAGAGATCACCAGGTCCTTAGAGGGACGTAACAAGATACATAAAAATATGCCATGTAAACTGAATATAAAATATGTCACAAAGTCGCGGAAAAGAGTAAAATAGTCTGTAAGTCTGTATGATAACAAGCCCAGTATCCCATCATCGAAACGATGGACCATCCCTACCACCACACAAGGACAAGGGGTGGCACACTATTCCATGATGTGACACTACCCCATGCCATAACTAGAACGGAGTGCGACATGACATCAACTAAGGCCACCTAATCATTCAACTATGATCATGCAGTTAAAAACAAACTTTCAACGCATGGACACTCTGAATATATAGGATTGGCATAGTTGCCTCTCTGGCACCGGGGGCCTCAAAGCATGACATTCCTCGAACATCAGAGGCAGCAAGAACAGAAAAAGGGATAATTAGGCCAGTATCTCCAGCGGAGCTTCCGGGTGCAAAAGGGAAGTGCATAATTGGCCCATACGCTAAGGAACTGTCCTCCCTACCTTATGCACATATCTATGTCGTATCCACGACACTGTACCTCTACTAACTGCCAAGTCTCCTAATATGCCTCTATTTAGCAGTTAAACCTAACGCATGCGCAAGGCTGATCAGCCAACAATCAAGTACCTCTATATGCTACTCACAACTCAAACACATCTCGTGGCACATCTGTGTCGAAGTTTATAAAATGTTTATTAAAAAGAGTCCCTTAACTCTAGGTACATATGCATAATTTAAAGACAAGAATGAAAAATATGTTAGCACATGCATCATGTATAACTGAAAGCACGGTAAAATAAATCATGAACAATAACAAAGATGCAACTAGATGAACTGTAAATAAGCAAGCAATAAATATGCAGTAACTAAGTATAATAAAGATGCAAATAATTATAAGCAGTAAATATGACAAGGTATCTTGCCTGAGGTGGTGTGCAAAATGGCAGTATCCAATAACTCGAATTGTCATATCAGTGAAGCAATGAAAGCTAACTTTCGCAAACGTCTTCGGATGCTGAAACAGACATTACCAACGTTTTTGGAATAAAAGAAATGTATAAGATCACATAGCCATATGTTCAATTCTGAACACATAGGCAAAATCGTAATTTCGGATCAAATTGGTGTCCATCGTTGAACCCGCTTTACACCGAAAAGTGTGCCAAAATCTACGGTCTCTAAAATCAAGTTCTCTAAAGTCAACAAGTTATATGTCTACGGGGCTGGTTTGACGATACAAACTCAACCGTATGCCCAAAGTTGAATTTCGGTGAGTTGTGCCCAATTTTGTCCATTGGATCGGGCCGTGGACCCGCCAAAATAGCGTTCCAGTCAACCTTCTCAAAATCGGACCAAACTTGGGTCACAGGATCAAAAAAACGATACGAGTCCAGTGGAGCAAGTTTTGTCTCAAGGTGACGAACTTGCACGAAGTTGTGGACTAGTTTGAAAAAGGCCTGATACGAGGTATCTCGACCGATACGCCTCGATTTCGTCGCACACACACAACACCGTCGAATCCCACATGTCTGTGAAGTCGATACGCACCTTTTGATGCTTTCAGTTCACGACCACTTCCCCCGGTTTGTTGGGGCACATGCCCTATCAGAGATTTTTCTAAAAATTTCTTATGTTTTAAACATTGTTTTTCTCAAGTTTTGGAAACAAATTTCTTAACCTATATTCGATGAAAATAGAAACTACAAAAAGGGTTTTGAAGATCTATATGTTGCCTAAAAAATTGCTCAAACACAATTTTTAAACTCAGGACGTGTTGACCGCAAAGTGGTGTCAAACAAAGGTGTTTGGATTCAAGAATCTGTCATTATGACCGTGGTTTTTCTCAAACTTTTGGGATTTTTCACGAGATGCATAGGTCAAACTAAACTACCCTATTTACTGGATTTTACTGGATTTGGTAGAGGGTCAGCTAGGCTCTCCGTAAGAATTTACGAATCAAATTTTCATCAATCGTGGAGGAAGATAAATTGGTTCGAAGTTGAGTACCTCGCGGTCAAAAAACGTAACAGAGCAGTGCTCTGTTTGTCGAATCAGTGGCAGCTGATGTTTGCTGCGGTGGTCCGACGGCTCCGCGACGGTGCGAGCATCGGGAAGGGTGAGGCGAGGCTGGGGAATTGCTCGGGGTTGGTTATGCAAGTCCACAAGTTCTCCAAGAAGAAAAAAAAATTTCGAGAGACATATTCCCGAAGGTTTGAGCCAACTTTTAAATCCGTTTGGATTGATTCAACTGAATTCATTGCGATCGGGAGGAGAATTTGATTTGGATTGGGATTTGAGAGAATAAAAGATTGAAAAGGTTTCAAAATTTTAAAAAAATCCACTTGGGAACCCGTTGGGTGAGGTCGGGAAATGAGGAATTTAAAGACTTGCGACAAATTGGGAAACTCGCGAGTTATTCAAAAGAATTTTTTTCCATTTTTTTGAGTATATATCTTTATACATATATAGATACTCCAAAATAATTTAATAAAAATTTTCTCCTAAAACTAAAAATATTTTCTAAATACTTAATAAAATTTTATTCTACAAAATTATCTATAATGTAGCAATTACCTGCTACGTTTAATATTAGCAAAAATCATTAATTAAATACAAAACTATTTAATAATTAAGAAAATAATGTAAAATTTAGAATAAAATAATAAAAAATCCTTAAAAAATTTAGGGGGTTTACATATTCACAGGAGTTTGTGGACGATCAAGAACTTGCCTTGGGAGGTTTTCGAGATGATTTGAGAGATACGAAAAATTCGAATCGTCGAGACAAAGCGACGAATGATGATGAGTTAAAGATTGAGAGTTGTCTATCGGTCCCATGACAATTGGTCGTTCTCCATGATGGAAATGTTCCACGAATCCAAATTTGGTGACGTGTGGTTCGCCAAAGCTTCACGGAGTGACATTGGTTTTAGTAGTTCGAAACCATGGAGGAGATCAAGGTGCACAGTAAACTCAATCTGAGACTTGGGCATCTCTATTCACACAATTCCGGGGGAGCTGTGGGTCATCGACGGCGTGCACAACGCATGATGTTCTGCTCGAGGAAGCATGTGTACGGGGGAGCTTCAGTGTCGGACATGAAGGTGGCAGGTTCATGAGTCTGAATCTTAGGAGAATCGCATCATCAGCTTGGTTGAGCCAGGCAAGGATGAAAAAGCTCGTTGGAATGGTGGCACATTCCGGTAGAAGACAGAAGTCAGGGCAGACAGCCAAGACTTGAGGTGAGTCTGGTCGTTAGAGACTTTGGTTTTGGCCATGTTATTGACATCGACAGGACCTAGTGGTATAGGAGGTGCTACGCATGGCAGCTAGCGTCGATGTGACGGTCGAGGAGCTGGAGACGAAGGAAGATGCAAAGCAGCTTGAGTCAGAGATCAATGACATAGGGGAGCGGGAACTCTGTCGCGGGATGACATGCATGGAGTCTAGTTGAGGAGCCATGTGTAGTGCCCCATCCCGCCCAGTCAATCGAAGGAATCGAAATGCCGACGACGTTCGAACTTAGCCATGCAACGGCTTGCTCGAAGACCCGCTCGATCGAGGCGACTCCTCGCACAGGTGGGGGTGGCTTCGGTGAACTTGTCTCATCTTGGCCTTCACACTAATAAAACGAAAGTTTTCAAATGCACAAGTAGGCTTAATAATAAAAGAGACGAATCCACATAGCTAAGAAAATAACCCCAACTTGGGTCAAACTGAGTTAGAATATGGAAAAAAAAAGTCCCATGGTCGTCCTAGAAATGTTGCACGATGGCTTTCAAAATGACACTCGATCCTTCATCTCGTGGCTTGGGAGAAGGAAAGTTGGTCTTCGCCACGAAGCTATGAATTAGCTTAAGTCATAGGCATCACCCGCATAAATGCTTGATAAAGCATGCACAGTTCTAGCGTCTAAGGCTTGGCATAGCCTTTGCTCGCCCCACGAGCTAAGTTGCATCGTGCAGCTTGTAGCATGAGTCTAGGCACCCAAATAACTTGGTTGTTCAAAGTCGATCGCGTGCACGACACATTCCCTCGACGCAAGGCTTAACGCAACCTTTGCTCGTCAAGTTGATGCACGATTAAGTTAGACTAAGTGATTCTAGGCAATCGAAGACATTCTAAGCACTGTCCCATATTTTCTGCGGTTGTCGATATTACTTGGTTTCACGATCGCAAGGCCTGTCATATAGAGTATGACTTGGACAGTAGTGTCGCATAGAGTTCAAGTTGGTTTAAGGCACGATGTCACAGACTTAGTATTTTTAAGGCACGGGCCATGGTTGATTAAATTGAGTTGGAAGGAGAGCTTTCAAATAGTCGTTCCTGAGTCAAATGAAATGATAGGGCAAAAAGGAAGAATGCTCGCGACCATGGGTCATCGAGGCGGTCTCATATGTGAGAAGTATTAAATTTGGCTCTGAGAAAGATGCTAACATTAGAAGAATAATGACTGTGTGAGACGTCAGTTCGGGTCAAGTCTTGCATGGTCATTGGGCAACTTGTCGACAAGGTAAAAGTTTCCACGAGCGGCATCCCTGGGTGCCATGGGACCGTTTCGGCCTAGGGGAAACACGGTATAGCCGAGCTGGGGGTACCGCTCAGGTTATTCGGGAACTTTTAACGGGGCTCGCTACTTGCGCTGAAAGGGTCGCCGAATAACAAAGCTATAAGTCCAGGATAGCTTGTGGTGCTAGTGACCTTTCATATAGATGAGTCGGCATATAGCGGCTATCCGCGTGTATGCATTTAGAATGTGTCGAGTTGAATGTGTCTACATTTTGGAAGACAATGTTTGGGCCTAAGATTTGGCTGCAACGTAGACACCGTGCTTCGGCACGAGATGTGACGTCGAGTCTTAAGTTGTTGGAATAGAGTTGCACAAGTTGGATTTGAGTCGTTGCGAGTTTAAGTCAGGAATCGCCGCAAGGCAAAGTTGGTTAAGTGACACTAAGTTCACAAGTCTAAGATTTGGTCAGTTGGTGATTAAAGCAGCAAGGGACGTAAGGCAGCAATATGGTTAAGTCATACTGAGTTTCGAGGCACGACCTTAATATGGACACACGAATGGGTCTCATGATATGACCACGTTGACGGCACAATGGACTTGTAGCACGGTCACATGGAAATTGGGTACTATCGTGTAGTTGCGTCTCCGAGTATGGGCCGAAAGACAAACACGACTTGATAAAGTTGACGTTGAGATACAAAATAGGCCGAGAGTCTATGTCCTAAAACTGAACCCAAGGCAAGAGTAGAAAGACAATCAAAAAGGGTTATATTGCACAAAGTAAAATGAACTTGTTGGCTTTGTATGGGTGGGCACCACCAGTATAGTTGAGTACTGACATCCACACAGTTTTCATGTGCAGGAACAGGTAGAAGCTCGTTGGCGCGGAGCTCGCTTGGATGCGTCGAGGCATGGAGTTCGTTGGCGTTTCGAGGCGCGCGGCCGCATGGAGTCTGGACTTATACGGGACATAATGTATGGACATCGCCTATCCGAAGCTTCCGCTGGCCTACTCGATTTGTATTGAGAGATGAGAGAGGAGAGTGACTTGTAATGTGAGAAGAGTGAGTTTGAGTGTTGTAATCTTGGCCTTGCGCCACATTGTATTCTTTGTTTCAACATCAATAAAAGAGTATTTGCATGACTTGTGTTTTACTTCAATGTTTTCGCTTGGGACTTCTGTGCGACGACCCCGTCGCGTAGCCTGTAATCGGCCGTTATGGAACCTGCCTTGTGTGAGCGCAATCTAGGCTCACGCGGCATCACGTCTTAGCTAGGACGATCTCTCTTACGGGAGCGGGACGTGACATAATGGTATCAGAGCATGGCTTTACGTCCTTGGACTTTCGATTGAATTCTTTACTCTCGATTTTGTTCTACAAACTCTGATGTTGTCTCCGCAATTCGATATCGTTGGTGCGCTCTCTCTCAAATGTCCCACGGGATGTCCATACAATAAGTCTATATATTTTACAAATCGTATGAGAATAGTTTTTGACAAAACTAAAAGATGGTTCGCGTAAAGTTCGGTTGGCTACGCCGGACTGGGCATATACAACAAAATTGCGTCGGACAAGAATGAGTTAGAATCGATTCAAAGAGTGTTGGGTAGTTTCGATAGCGGTGCTATCGAACGACGATGTTATCGTCGATGTGATATAGAAGAGTGTGCTTGAAATTTATGGAATGGTTCGAACGGAGATTCGAAGTAGTCGAATGCAAATTAAATGATAGTTTTGAGGATTTGTCGAATGACTTCATCCCTGAGTGGTGTATGGGATAGCGTCGGAGATGTTGGTCGATTGAGGATGCGGGTGCTTATGAGTCTGTCAGCAAGCGTCGCATGTATGCAAAGATTGAGTATTATTGAGTAAGTTATGATCTTGAAGATTTGGACGACTCGATTCAAACAAAACTAGAGATGATGCGAACGAGATTGGGATTGTGCAAGTATGAAATGCAAAGTGATTGAGTAGGTGAAACTGAATCGAAGAAAAGTTAAGGTGTAGCGAACGGATGACTTGATCGAAGAAATCGATATGAATCGTATACGAAAAGTTAGCACGATCGGATGATAGCGTGAATGAAAGTGATTCGAATATTTGAGAATGACTCTAAGGATTGGAATAGATGTTGCTCGACGATTTGAGCTAGCATAAATCGATACGAATTGAAAAAATAAGTTGCTCGATGACTTAAGATAGTCGGATGAATACGCGTAATTTTGATTTTTAGACGAATTGATCATGTAACTAGTCTGGGGAGATAATGATCGAACTTGATCTTGAATGTCGAAGAAATGTGGTACATCCAGTTCGGATGATAGCATTAGTTGCACGACTCGAAATTCGTTGCAAAGGAAGATCGTCAGGTTATGTATATCATCGATGGTATTAAGGCGTATCAAAGATCGATATGCGATAACTCGGGGGCACTCTAATTCGAGGAATGACGATCGTGCAAGTGTTATTGTCCTGACGGATGCTATACTTAGAATTTTGACTAAAATGAATGTTGGATGAAAACGATCGTGTCTTAATTGTTGTGTTGATAACCACTACGTCGACGATCTTGCCTTGCGCGAGCGCAACTCCAAACTCGCACATGCGTTACGTCAGATTTAGGACGATCGTTCTGCGTGAGCGCTGACATGGTGATTCATGTAGCGGGAATGATCGAACTCAGAAAAATCAGGACGCGACAATTTGGATTGCTTCAACTTGCGGTTTGATGCGAATGTGAATTCGAGGATTGGTTGGACTTGTGATTGACAATTAAGTAAAGTTGAGGATTGAGTAGATCCAATCTGCTTATCGAGAATGAATTAGTAGACTCAAGGCAAGAGTTACACCCCGATGAGAATGATTATTCTGCGGGTGCACGCATGGTGATT
Organism: Iris pallida; assembly: GCA_029216955.1. Taxonomy (NCBI): domain Eukaryota; kingdom Viridiplantae; phylum Streptophyta; class Magnoliopsida; order Asparagales; family Iridaceae; genus Iris; species Iris pallida. The sequence continues at coordinate 177,386 of JANAVB010044114.1, read as the reverse complement.
TTATGTCCACCGTGAAAAATCAGACTTGCGTGAGATTGTGACGTGACATATTGCTAAGCTAGACGACCTTGTAATCGAATACGTGAATTGTGATGAACGACTTAGGAAATATGGATTGAGAATTATGGTCTAGCGACAAATAGCGTCATAGTGTGTTTGACTTGAAAAGAATGGATAGGTAGACTATATCGAACGGATCCAAAAAGATAGACTATGTGAATTATAAATTTGGACTTGCGATAGCAATATGAAGAGACTTGGTTGAGCAGAACTTGAAGTAGGATGGCTTTGCTAAATGACTCGGACCCCTGGACTGAACGTTGCGAGTGCAAATAGATGAAATCTATGCTCGGAGTTTAGAAATCGGAGTGATGCGGGCTTGGGTAGTAAAAGCCACATACTATCAACTTTGGTTTGATCTTAGGATGGGGTCAGTGTTGATATTATTATGTGGGAACTATGATTCCAATACTGACGGATTGACTTTAGCCTAGAGAGATGACCTAGCGGGTAGGCAAGACGTCCATGTTGCGAGAGTTAGCATCGGTACGAGTGATCTTGAGGATTGATTAGTTTGGATGTTGGTATTGATGAATGGAATGATTCAAGAGTATGAGAATACCACTCATGAGCCTCGGCTAACATGCATATATATCAGGGACGCCCAAATATGTGCACGAACCGACTCGAGTGGAAATGGCAGAATTCTTTATCACGAGGCCTGGCTGAAATGTATGTATTTTGGGGACGCCTGAAATATGTGCACGATCCAACTAAGTGATATGTTGAGTTCAAAGTGAGACTAAAGGAATAGAAAGGTACTGAGGATTTTGAAATCATGTGTTCCAAAGAAAAGATTGATGGTAGGACGAGCATGGCTCGGATTAAAGAAAATCATAGGCAAAGGGTGTGCGAGAGTCGTTGAATATTAAGCTGTAAGTCAGTGAGTAAGTACTCAGTTAGTTTCGAGGACGAAACTTTTTCTGAGTGGTGTATGATGTAGTGCCCCATCCCGCTCAGTCAATCGGAGGAATCGGAATGCCGACGGCGTTCGGACTTAGCCATGCAACGGCTTGCTACTTGCGCTGAAAGGGTCGCCGAATAACAAAGCTATAAGTCTAGGATAGCTTGTGGTGCTAGTGACCTTTCATATAGATGAGTCGGCATATAGCGGCTATCCGCGTATATGCCTTTGGAATGTGTCGAGTTGAATGTGTGTATGTTTTGGAAGACAATGTTTGGACCTAAGATTTGGTTGCAACGTAGACACCGTGCTTCGGCACGAGATGTGCCGTCGAGTCTTAAGTTGTTGGAATAGAGTTGCACAAGTTGGATTTGAGTCGTTGCAAGTTTAAGTCAGGAATCGCCGCAAGGCAAAGTTGGTTAGGTGACACTAAGTTCACAAGTCTAAGATTTGGTCAGTTGGTGATTAAAGCAGCAAGGGTCGCGAGGCGGCAATACGGTTAAGTCATACTGAGTTGGCCTCAATATGGACACACGAATGGGTCTCATGATACGACCACGTTGACGGCACAATGGACTTGTAGCACGGTCACATGGAAATGGGGTACTATCGTGTAGTTACGTCTCTGAGTATGGGCCGAAAGGCAAACACGACTTGATAAAGTTGACGTTGAGACACAAAATAGGTCGAGAGTCTATATCCTAAAACTGAACCTAAGGCAAGAGTAGAAAGACAATCAAAAAGGGTTATACTGCACAAAGTAAAATGAACGTGTTGGTTTTGTATGGGTGGACGAAGCGCTCACACCACCAGTACAGTTGGGTACTGACACCCACACAATTTTCATGTGCAGGAACAGGTAGAAGCTCGTTGGTGCAGAGCTCGCTTGGATGCGTCGAGGCATGGAGTTCCTTGGCGTTTCGAGGCGCGCGGCCACATGGAGTCTGGACTTATAAGGGACATAATGTATAGACGTCGCCTATCCGAAGCTTCTGCTGGCCTACTCGAATTGTATTGAGAGATGAGAGAGAGCAGAGTGACTTGTAACGTGAGAAAAGTGAGCTTGAGTGATTGTAATCTTGGACTTGCGCCACAATGTATTCTTTGTTTCAACATCAATAAAAGAGTATTTGCATGACTTGTGTTTTACTTCAATGTTTCCGCTTGGGATTTCTGTGCGACGACCCCGTCGCTTAGCCTGTAATCGGCCGTTATGGAACCTGCTTTGCGTGAGCGCAATCTAGGCTCACGCGGCATCACGTCTTAGCGAGGACGATCGCTCCTACGGGAGCGTGGCGTGACACCATGGAGTCAACACTTTTCACCAGAGTGGAGGGAGGGTATGTTAGGTCCAGTCTAAATTTGGTATCAGCATATTTGTGGGGCCCAAATCTGGTCAATATTTAATTTGATTAGATTTGGACGTCCATAATTAATGCTCGACTATTTTACGATTTCCTATTACTTAAAATAGATTTTTTTTCCCATTTAGTAATAGGGTTTCCTATTAGGGTTTCCTATTACCTAAAATAATGTCTCTTATTTCGTAATAGGGTTTTTTTGTTTTAGAGTTTCCTATTTAGGAAATCATATCTAAAATAGTATTTCACATACTATGTATATGGGTTGAGGGTGGAGGCAATAGGAAGACTACAAGGTGAAGATTCAGGGTGCTTGTCCAAAGGATATCTAAGAGAAAGTACGTACATTCCTCTTAGGGCTCGTCATCCAATGCAGAAAAGAGAAGATCTGATCGAGGAGTCGCCTTCCTTCAAGGAGATTGCTACGGGTAGGGTAAGTGATTTCAAGTTGTAATCTCTACTTTTTTTTCTTGAGTGTGATGAGGGGTTGAATCTACTAGGGCAAAGAGCTATCTTTATCTGTTTCTGGCATTCGTTAGACGAATGTTGGTTATCTCAAGTGGGTTAGCGCAAGTTTCCACTGCGACCACGTTTCAGACTCACGGTATCTGAGCGCTTGTGGGGTGTGTTCGAACCCAACATTTCCGGAGTTGTTTCGAAGAGAGATTGCTTTCAAGGAGTTCTTCATTGGTTTTTCCTCGTCATATTGTGTTCTGTAATTCTTTCATATTCATTGTTAATTTATTTTCATCTAGTTAAAGTATTGCGGTGATCCGTGTGGATCGTAAAGGAGTTTGTAAAGGAATCATGTGTATGTTCTTTATTCCATTAGTGATAGTTTTTCCGAGTTGTACTCCAATCCTTGGTTTTTCCGTTAGAATTTTCCACGTCGTCGTATTTGCATTGTGCTCGTGTGATTGTGACTTGCCATATTTGGTTTGTGCATTTTTCTTAGATCCTCATCACGTCCTATCGGTTTGCGGGAACGATTTTCGCGTTTGGTTCCCAAGAGCAAACTCCTAACAATCTAGCCTTCAATTTTCAACAGCCTCAATTTCTCAAATCTTGATTACTTTCGGATTTAACTTTTTGCAACTAAAAGAGGAATAAAAAATTAAATAAGAAGCGATGAGAAGTAAAATGATTGTTGAATAATTAAATTTAGGTCTGGTTAACTTATCTGTATACCAATTTTTGAGTTCTGGCATTCCCTGCCATGCATAGGGCATCAAGAATAACTCCAACACAAGTTTAGTTGGCTTAATTGTCTTTCTACCGTGGAAGAATTTGAAGCTAAATATTATTGTTATGTAGATGCATATTCTGCTAAAGAGCTAGAATAACTATTGTGTCCATCTAGTTGACTTATTGAACAGTACGCATTGTTGGGAAAAAAACGCGGAAACCTTTCCCCAAACCGGAGAGTACCTGCGAGAGGACCGAGCAATACAACGCACGAACCCAAAAACAAGCACACAAAAACAATCCACGCAGACACAGAGAATTTTTGACGTGGAAACCCTTGCGAAAAAAACCACGGGACGATCGGAGTCCAACCCTGAGAAGCCTCCACTAATGGAATAGAAGAATTACACCCTCTACAAACTCCTCCCGATCCAAATCGGATCCCCACAACACTCAGAGATAAGAACAATGATTACAAGGCTACGAAGAGCGAGAACGACGAGTAGAGATTACCCGAACACGATCTCCTTCGAACAGCGACCTTCAATCCTCCGTCTTCTTCTCCGAAGTTGTAATGGCACTCTTGCCTCCTTCCTCTCTCAAAAGTGTTTCTTACGATATATTGCACTACTGAATTAGGGTTGAGAAATCTCAATATAACTCCCTAATCCCGCAACCAACCTGGACCGTTGGATTAGATCCAATGATGAAAACTCATCCAGAAATCCGCTTCAGCCCCCGACAACACAGAGTTCGGCCAGAACTCTGTGTCGAGCATCCAGAACCTCACGCCACAATGCTGGAGTGGCCAGACCGAGTTCGGCCCGAACTCGCCATAGGACCGAGTTCGGCCCGAACTCGGATCCCCTGTTCCAGAACCTCCCTCTGGGCAGCAACAGCAGCAGCGACTCCGCGTCGCCTACTTCCCGAGCTTCTTCGACACACGAACGGCGCTCGTCGCACTCCGGGGCCTTCTCCACATAGGTTGGGAACCCCACCCACTCCAACAAATCTCCCCCTTCACAACTATGGGGAGGATGTCGTCATCCCGACGACCTGCCTGCAGTACTCAAACTTTCTCCTTGGTAGAATCTTCGTGAACATATCAGCTCCGTTGTCATCTGTATGAACCTTCTCAAGCTCCGCGTCCTTCTTCTCAACCACATCCCGTATCCAATGATACCGGGTCTCGATGTGCTTGGACCGGCTATGAAACGTCTGATTCTTCACAAGGTGGATCACACTCTGACTGTCGCAAAGCAAAGTATACTGCTCTTGCTTCAGTCCCATTTCCTGCAGCAGCTTCTTCATCCACAACAGCTCCTTGCAAGCCTCCGTCGCCGCAATGTACTCTGCCTCTGTCGTCGACAAGGCAACACACTTCTGCAACCGCGACTGCCACGATATTGCTCCTCCCGCAAACATCATCACGTAGCCCGAAGTCGATCACCTCGTGTCTACATCTCCAGCCATATCAGCGTCGGTATACCCAACCAGCTTCGGCTCGTCACCACCAAAGGAAAGTCTCCAACCGGCAGTGCCCTGAAGATATCGTAGAATCCACTTGACCGCACTCCAATGTACCCTTCCAGGATTTGAAAGATACCTGCTAACCGTACCAACTGCATGAGCAATATCTGGCCTCGTACACACCATAGCATACATCAGGCTTCCCACAGCTGAGGCATATGAAACCTGCTCCATATCTTCCTTTTCGTCCTCGGTAGATGGACACTGTTCCTCAGTGAGCTTAAAGTGAGCTGCGAGGGGGGAACTCACTTTCTTCGACCCGTCCATCCCGAAACGCTGAAGTACCCGGTGAATGTACTTCGTTTGGGACAAGTGTAGCAGCTTGGACTCTCTCTCTCGGCTGATCTCCATCCCAAGAATAGTCTTCGCTGCGCCCAAATCCTTCATAGAGAAGGCCGCGCCCAGTTGGCGCTTCAACTCCGCTATCCTAGTGGCATTCCGGTCCACTAATAGCATATCATCAACATAGAGCAACAAAATGATGAAATCATCATCGGCAAAATACCTTACAAATGCACAATGATCCGACGTCGTCCGTGCATAACCATGCTCCCCCATAAACGACTCGAACTTCCTGTACCACTGCCTCGGAGCCTGCTTCAGACCATACAAGCTCTTCCTCAACCGGCAGACCAAATGTGACTTGCCCTTCTCGCAGAATCCCTCTGGCTGCTCCATGTACAACTCCTCCTCAAGATCACCGTGGAGGAAAGCCGTCTTCACGTCCATCTGCTCGACCTCCAAGTCGAAACTGGCTGCTAATGCTAGCACCACCCGAATAGACGAATGCTTGACGACAGGCGAAAAGATCTCATCATAATCCACGCCTTTCCGCTGACCGTAGCCTTTGACTACCAGCCTCGCTTTGTATCGAGGGCGAGTAGCATCATCTGTCTGCTTCACTCTGAACACCCATTGATTCTTCAAAGCCTTCTTGCCCTTTGGCAACCGCACCAGATCATAAGTGGAATTGGTGTGCAAGGAACTCATCTCCTCCTGCATAGCCACCATCCACTCCTGCCTGTGTTCATCTTCCATAGCCTCTACAAAACTTTCGGGCTCCCCCCCCCGTCAGTCAATAGCACATACTCATCCGATCAGTATCTCGTAGATGGTCGACGATCCCTGTCACTCCTTCACAGTGGAGCCACTGGTGCTGGCTGTATACCGACAGCCTCCGCCCCTTCAGGAACTACCTCTCCGGCATGCTCATCCTCCTGAGGGACACCCTGACCACCATCAGCAGGCTGATGATCAAGGTTGGGAGCAACTCCATGTACCGGCTCCCCCATAACTGGATCCTCTGCGATGTCCTCTGGAAACTGCTCGAAGCGAAATGACTCTAACTCAGGCAATTCCTCAGCCTCAGAAGGCGTCTCGGAATCCTGAGTGTTGGTCATGGTCTGATCCTCGACGAACACCACGTCCCTGCTTCTGTAGAGCTTTTCTTCCACTGGGTCGTAGAGTCTATAGCCAAACTCATCCCGACCATAGCCGACAAAGACGCATCGCCTCGTCTTCGGCTCAAGTTTGGTCCTCTCGTCCTTCGGTACATGCACGAAGGCTTTACAACCAAACGCCCGCAGGTGACTGTATGACGGCTCTTTGTCGTACCATACTTTGTCAGGCACATCACCCTGCAAAGGAGCACTAGGAGACAAATTAATAATATAAGCAGCTGTGAGAAGAGCCTCACCCCAATAACTGTCCGGCAAGTTTGCTTCTGACAGCAAACACCGCACCCTCTCCATCAGTGTCCTGTTCATACGCTCCGCTACACCATTGAGCTGAGGTGTCTTTGGCGGAGTCTTCTGGTGTCGTATCCCTTGCTCTCTGCAATACGCATCAAAGGGACCGATGTATTCGCCGCCATTGTCGGACCGAACACACAACTTCTTGCCCGTCTCCCTTTCAACAGAGGCCTGAAACTCCTTGAAAGTAGGCAGCACCTGATCCTTGGTCTTTAAGGCATAGACCCAAACCTTCCTGGAACAGTCATCAATAAAAGTCACAAAGTAAGAAGCACCACCAAGAGATTTTACCTTCATAGGACCGCAGACATCCGAGTGAATCAACTCGAGCAATGCCGGCTTCCTCGAACTTGGGTGACTTTGGAAAGACACCCTATTTTGCTTTCCATCTAAACAGTGCGTGCACTTCTCCAACTTTGTAGACTTGAGCCCCGGAATCACTTTCTTGTTCACCAAGTAGCTCATCCCCTTCTCGCTGATATGGCCGAGCCGCCTGTGCCACAACTCGGTAGACGCATCACTGACTGCGTTCACCTCTTATGCCCCCTCTGCGCTCCCCTCCATATAGTAGAGACCGGACTTCTTGCTTCCTCTGGCAATCACCATCGAACCTCTGGAAAGCTTCCACTGACTGTTCCCGAAGAGACTGAAGAATCCCTCGTCATCCAACCTTCCAACCGACACCAGGTTGAAACGGATATCAGGGACATGACGAACATCCTTGAGAACAAGAACCGCACCCGTCTTCGTTCTCAAATGCACATCTCCAACGGCAACCGCCTTCGACACATCTCCGTTGCCCATCTTCAACACGCCACAGTCGCCTGTCGTGTAAGTGGCAAACAGTGCCCTATTGTGAGATACATGTGCTGAAGCCCCTGAGTCCACCAGCCAAGAATTGTCATCGCAGGCGAGGTTAGTAATGACCTCATCACCTACGACGATCACATCGCCTCCATGCACCGAGGCCGCCGCTGTAGTGTTCTCTTCTTGCTTCCCCTTGTCGCCCTTCTTCTCTCTCTTCCAAGCGAAACAATTCCGCTTGATATGGCCCTTCTTACCGCAATAGTAACACTCTGAGTCCTCGTAACGACCCTTGGACTTCCCCCTGCTCTTGTCTCTGCCACCACCTGGACCCCTGCTTTTGCCCCTTCCGCGGCTCTCTGAAACCAATGCCTCTGAGTGATGGGATGTAGATGAAGTACCCTGAGAACGTCTCCGCATCTCTTCATTCAACACTCCGCTCTTGGCAAACTCCAGACTGACCACGCCCTCTGGAGCAGAAGCGATCATAGATACTCGTACGGTCTCCCACGAGTCTGACAAAGTACACAGCAGCCACAGTCCCTGAACTTCGTCGTCGAATTTGACTCCCATAGAAGATAGCTGGTCAACCACGCCCTGGAACTCACTCAAGTGATCCGAAATAGACGCCCCATCCTTGTACCGCAGACCCATCATCGTTCGGATCAGGAACAACTTGTTTACCCCGGTCTTCTTCGCATACAAGGATTCCAGCTTATCCCACAACGTCTTCGCGTGCTCAATATTGGCAACGTGATTGTACACGTTCTCATCAACAAACTGCCTTATGTACCCACACACCTGTATGTGCTCGAATGTCCAGTCCTCCTCGGATTTATCACTGGGCCTCTCGGATGCAAACACGGGTAGATGCAGCTTCTTGACAAATAGCAAATCCTTCATCTTGCTCCGCCAATAATGATAGTTTGTGCCATTAAGGTTCACCATGCGCACCGGCTTCGCGTCCATCTCTCCTCTCTGGTTCCTCTGTCAACTCCTGACACCCTTTGAACCCAAAGCTCTGATACCACTCTGTTGGAAAAGAAACGCGGAAACCTTTCCCCAAACCGGAGAGTACCTGCGAGAGGACCGAGCAATACAACGCACGAACCCAAAAACAAGCACACAAAAACAATCCACGCAGACACAGAGAATTTTTGACGTGGAAACCCTTGCGGGAAAAACCACGGGACGATCGGAGTCCAACCCTGAGAAGCCTCCACTAATGGAATAGAAGAATTACACCATCTACAAACTCCTCTCGATCCAAATCGGATCCCCACAACACTCAGAGATAAGAACAATGATTACAAGGCTACGAAGAGCGAGAACGACGAGTAGAGATTACCCGAACACGATCTCCTTCGAACAGCGACCTTCAATCCTCCGTCTTCTTCTCCGAAGTTGTAATGGCACTCTTGCCTCCTTCCTCTCTCAAAAGTGTTTCTTACGATATGTTGCACTACTGAATTAGGGTTGAAAAATCTCAATATAACTCCCTAATCCCGCAACCAACCTGGACCGTTGGATTAGATCCAATGATGAAAACTCATCCAGAAATCCGCTTCAGTCCCCGACAACACAGAGTTCGGCCAGAACTCTGTGTCGAGCATCCAGAACCTCACGCCACAATGCTGGAGTGGCCAGACCGAGTTCGGCCCGAACTCGCCATGGGACCGAGTTCGGCCCGAACTCGGATCCCCTGTTCCAGAACCTCCCTCTGGGCAGCAACAGCAGCAGCGACTCCGCGTCGCCTACTTCCCGAGCTTCTTCGACACACGAACGGCGCTCGTCGCACTCCGGGGCCTTCTCCACATAGGTTGGGAACCCCACCCACTCCAACACGCATAACCTGTTGCGGATAAGGAGCAAGACATGTATAACTACTTGTGGAAAAGTATTGAACCCATAAAGTGCATATTAGTGCCTAGTACAAGAAGACGCAGTGATAGTAATTGATTTCTACTAGCAGAATAGTTATTATGAGCAATTCTATAGAGTATCAATTTCTCAATTGTCATGTTCAGGATCATCATGTTCGACTATAAACTCTATCCAATTCCTAAAGTAACTTTCATGTTGCACAATCTGACAGCTTGTTGATTGACAAAATTAAAAGTTACAAAATTCATAAGCATTTATAATGAAAAATTGTACCTGATGACTGAGGGAAAGCATCCCCTATCATATAACTTATCTTACAAGTTGGTTTGTGTAAGATCAGACCAAAGAAGGAACCGTCGAGGCCGACCTAGAAATCTGGCCTGCCAGGAAGGTTCCTCACTCTCATAAACAAAACCACTCTTCTCGTATAATTTTTGGGCTGCTTCATTATCCACAGCAACATGAACATAAAGATCAGTTATGCCTGACATGGAGTATGTATTATAAGTGTTCATCGATCAAATAACCAAATTAGACATCTAGAAAATTACAACAAGACAGTCTGCAAACCGAGTAGAAAAGAAACTGAGCATGAGATACTCACCCCATTCCTGAGCAACTTCTTTAGATTTGGCAACTAATGCATAGCCCACACCATTTCTCTGCAGTTCCTTTGCAACACATACATTACTCAGGTATGCCCTTGTTAGGTCAGCTCCAATGGCCTGTCAAATAATCTGCTAGCTAAGCTCAAACAGAACTAAATATAGCAAACGAGAATATTAACACATGGAGTCATGGACTAATGAAATTCTAGATCTAGAATGAACCATGGCGTCCATCTATAAGTTCTTCGCTTCTATGTGCTAAGCATGAACTTAGTTATGTCGCAAAATGAGGTTAGTTAAATGATTTTTATGAGATACCTATATTATATGTTAAATTAGTAGTGTAGAATTGCATTAAGGGTGTTGGAGTGGATAGGGTTCCCAACCTGTGGAAAATACTACAGAGTGTGATGAATGTCATCCGTGTGTCGGAGAAGCTCGGGAAGTGCATCGACCGCCGTATATTGAAACATATATGGTAATCAAATATATGATTAAATTTTCATCTTTGACTTTGACCATATATTTATGATTGAATCTTTTATATATTAGGGTACACTGTTGCTTATACTATTAATTTATCTTCTAGTGCTCCTTTGCAGGGTGATGTGCCTGACAAAGTATGGTACGACAAGGAGCTGTCATACAGTCACTTTCGAGTGTTTGGTTGTAAGACCTTCGTACATGTACCGAAGGACGAGAGATCCAAACTTGAGCCGAAGATAAGGTAGTGCGTCTTTGTCGGCTATGATTGGCATGAGTTTGGCTATGGCCTCTACAACCCAGTGGAAATAAAGTTCTATAGATGCAGAGACGTTGTGTTCGTTGAGGATCAGACCATGACCAACACTTAGGATTCCGAGATATATTCTGAGGCTGAGGAATTGCCTGAGTTAGAGCCATTTCGCTTCAAGCCGTTTCCAGAGGTTACTGCAGAGAATCCAGTTACAGGGGAGCCAGTACATGGAGATGCTCCCAACCTTGATCATCAGCTTGCTGATGGTGGTCAGGGTGATCCTCAGGAGGATGACCATGCCGATGAGGTACTTTTGAAGAGAATGAGGCTGTCGGTATACAACCAGCACCAGAGCTTCCATTGAGGAGGAGCGCGAGAGTGAGTTGAGCATCTACGAGATACTCACCTGATGAATATATGCTACTAACTAACAGGAGAGCCCGAAAGTTTCGCAGAGGCGATGGAAGACGAACACAGGTAGGAGTAGATGCAGGCAAACTCCACTTATGAGCTGGAGCAGTTGCCAAAGGGTAAGAAGGCTTTGAATAATCGATGGATGTTTTCAGAGTGAAGAAGACGAATGATGCTACTCGCCCACGATACAAAGCAAGACGGATCGTCGGGATGATGAGTTCCTCTCCACCTAGTTGTGAAGGGAGAGATTTGTTGGAGTGCGTGGGATTCCCAACCTATGTAGACAATATCCCGAAGTGCGACGAGCGCCATCCATGTGTCGGAGAAGCTCGGGGAGTGCATCGGTCGCCGTATATTAGGACGTATATAGTAAGCAAATATATGATTTGGATTTCCATCTTTAACTTTGACCATATTTTTGTGATTGGATCTTTCATATATTGACTTCCTATATAATTGGACTTCTAATTTATGGCAAGCCAATTATGATTGGATTTTTATTAAATATATGATTGATACATATATTGGACTTTTCATATATATTTGGATTCCATATATACATTTCCAACATATGGTAACCCTATTTCATGCAAAGGTTTGATGCATTCAAGTTGATTAATAATAATATCAAGCTTACAACTTTTAAGAGAGAAAAAGGGGATTGAAGACTATTGTGAAAGAAAGATCGTTTCGAGTAATTCTTTCCGTCATCTCTTGTTCTTCGGAGTCTGTTACCGGATTTTCTTCTTTCAAGTAGTTGTGGTGATCCATTTTGGATCGATGAGAAGCTTGTAAGGAGTCGATGTATTTCTTATTCCAATAATGGAGGGTTTTCAAAGTTTGACTCTGATCGTCCCGTAGTTTTTTCTATTTGGATTTTCCATGTAAATTCGTTTGTGTCTGCATTTGGTCTTTCTGTGTGATTTTAGCTTTTTTTTTTTTTTTTACTTTTTTCAGTTCTCTCGCAGCTTCTTGGTTGGGGGGAACAATTTTCGCGTTTCGTTCCCAACAAAGGGCATGTTTGGTGACCTCTAAATATAATTGCCATGCAACAGTTGTTGCATGCAACTTTGTTGCTTTAAATGGTGTTGCAATTCTGGTGTTTGGTTGGGTGCGAGTTAAGCAATTGTATTTAGAAATATAGGGTTTTTGTAACTGTTTGCATGTAGCTTTAGTTATTGTAAGTAGAGAAGTTATTTATTTGAAATTTATATAATATAAAAAGAAAAAGGATGCAACAAATATTGTAACTTGATGATGTGGGAGTTGCATTTATTTTCAAGGTTTATGGTATCGGCCGATACAGATATATATCGGTTGTATCGTATCGTTTTTAGTATGTTCGATCAGATAGTTACCCAAACTAATACCGTCCAATATCAAAATTTTGGGTCTCTTTCCAGGTCAAATCAATAAAAAAAGAAGAAATTAAACAGAGATGTAGGGGTACTTTGTTTATGTAATAGACAACTATTTATTGCGTGTGAATATTATTCCATTAAAAAGTAACGGAAAACAACAAAATATATAACATAATGCCTAAATGTATCAAAGACTTTCTAGTTTTTGAAATAATTTATTATTAGTTTTGACTTTCCGAAACCAACAACTACGAAATTCCAATCCAAAACCGCATAAACTACCGAAATTGAATGCCGATATTGATACTCATAACAAATGTCCGAAACCGATTCCAATAGTGCGAACATTGTTTATTTTATTCTTTCAGAATATGTTATCGAAGGGATGTAACGGTTAGTTTGGCCGCAGAAATTGTTGTGGTAGTTGGAGGGAATCTTGACATTTCTTGTTGTGATAATTATTGGCTGTACTTAGTAATCCATTCATCGAAAATGCCTCAATGTTTTTCTTAAGAACTCCATTAGGGATCATGTTTTGAAGTATTTGTTTTTATTTTGTATAGTTAGGATTGTTGCGTAGTGCAACCAGATACTTAGAAAAAGAAACTGTCCCTTTCGCTGATAGAACAAAACGTTGGGAACGAAACACTGAAACCGTTTTCCCAAACCAGAAAGTCCTGCGAGAGAACCGAGCAAAATCACACAAACCAAAAACGCCAAACACAATCGCAGACACAAAGATTTTTGACGTGAAAAACCCTTGCGGAAAAAACCACGGGACGATCGGAGTCCAACCCTGAAGAACCTCCACTAATGGAATAAAGAGAATACACCCTCTACAAGCTCCTCCCGATCCAACACGGATCACCACAACTCACTTGAAAGAAGAAAATTTAATTGCGGACTCCGACAAACAAGAGATGTCGAAAAATTATTCGAAGCGATCTCTCCTTCACAATAGTCCTCAATCCTCTCTCTCTCTCTCAAAGATTGTAAAACACTCTTTTCTTTTTGAGATGTTTTTCAACTTGTATCCATCACCCTTTTATAAGCCCTTGGTAATCCATACATGGAAGGTCAATATATATATGGAAACTTCTAATATGCATCAATCATATATTTAATGGAAATCCAATCATAATTGGCTTGCCATAATTGGAAGCCCAATTATATGGAAAGCTACTATATAAAGGATCCAAATATAAATATATGATCAAAGTAAATATGGAAATCCAATCAGATATTTTCTTACCATATATGTTCCAAAATAGGATCGATACACTCCCGAGCTTCTCCGACACACGGATGACACTCGTCGCATTCCGGGGTATTCTCCACATAGGTTGGAAATCCCACCCACTCCAACAAATCTCCCCTTTCACAACTAGGTGGAGGCTAGGTGGAGGAACTTGTCATCCCGACGATCCGCCTGCAGTCCTCAAACTTTCCCCTTGGTAGAACCTTCGTGAGCATGTCCGCTCCATTGTCATCAATTTGGACATTCTCAAGCGTCGCGTCCTTGTTCTCAACCACATCTCGTATCCAATGATACCGAGTCTCAATGTGCTTGGACCGACTATGAAATGTCTGGTTCTTCACAAGGTGAATGGCACTCTGGCTATCGCAAAGCAAAGCATACTGCTCTTGCTTTAGCCCCGCTTCCTGCAGCAACTTCTTCATCCACGGCAACTCCTTGCAAGCCCCCGTCGCCGTAATGTACTCTGCCTTTGTCGTCGACAAGACAACACACTCCTGCAACCGCGAGTGCCACAATACCGTTTCACCAGCAAACATCATCACATAGCCCGAAGTCGATCGTCTCGTGTCTACATCTCCAGCCATATCAGCGTCGCTATACCCGACCAGCTTTGCCTCATCACCACCAAAGAAAAGTCTCTAATCAGCAGTGCCCTGAAGGTATCGAAGGATCCACTTGACCGCACTCCAATGTACCCTTCCAGGATTGGAAAGATACCTGCTAACTGTGCCAACAGCGTAGGCGATGTCTGACCTCGTACACACCATAGCATACATGAGACTTCCCACAGCTGAAGCATATGGAACCCGTACCATATCTTCCTTCTCGTCCTCGGTAGATGGACACTGCTCCTCAGTAAACTTAAAATGAGCTGCAAGGGGGTTACTCACTTTCTTCGACCCGTCCATCCCGAAACGCTGAAGTACGCGGTGAATGTACTTTTTTTGGGATAGGTGTAGCATCTTGGACTCTCTTTCTCGGCTGATCTCCATCCCAAGAATAGTCTTCGCTGCGCCCAAATCCTTCATAGAGAAGGCCACACCCAGTTGGCGCTTCAACTCCGCTATTCTAGTGGCATTCCGACCCACCAGTAGCATATCATCAACATAGAGCAGTAAAATGATAAAATCATCCTCGGCAAAGTACCTCACAAATACACAGTGATCCGACGTCGTCCGCGCATAACTATGCTCCTCCATAAACGACTCGAACTTCCTGTACCACTGCCTCTGAGCCTGCTTCAGACCATACAAGCTCTTCCTCAATCGACAAACCAAGTGTGACTTGTCCTTCTCACAGAATCCCTCTGGATGCTCCATGTACAACTCCTCAAGAACACAGTGGAGAAATGTCGTCTTCACGTCCATTTGCTCAACCTCCAAGTCAAAACTGGCTACCAATGCTAGCACCACCCGAATAGACGACTGTTTGACGACTGGCGAAAAGATCTCATCATAATCTACGCCCTTCCGCTGACCGTAGCCTTTAACTATCAGGCTCGCTTTGTATCGAGGGCGAATAGCATCATCTGTCTGCTTCACTCTGAACACCCATCGATTTTTCAAAGCCTTCTTGCCCTTTGGTTAACCGCATCAGATCATAAGTGGAGTTGGCTTGTAAAGAACTCATCTCCTCCTGCATAGCCTCCATCCACTCTTGCCTATGTTCGTCGTCCATAGCCTCTGCGAAACTTTCGAGCTCTCTCCCGTCAGTCAATAGCACATACTCATCTGCTGAGTATCTCGTAGATGGTCGACGATCTCTGTCGCTCCTGCTCAACGAAACCACTGGTGTTGGCTGTATATCAACAGCCTCCTCCCCTTCAGGGACTACCTCTCCGGCATGCTCATCCTCCTGAGGGTTACCTTGACCACCATCAGCAGGCTGATGATTAAGGTTGGGAGCACCTCTATGTACTGGCTCCCCCATAACTGGATCCTCTGCGATGTCCTCTGGAAACTGCTCGAAGCAAAATGACTCCAACTCAGACAATTCCTCAGCCCCAGAAGGCATTTCGGAATCCTGAGTGTTGGTCATGGTCTGATCCTCGACGAATACCACGTCCCAGCTTCTGTAGAGCTGTTTTCCTACGGGGTCGTAGAGTCTATAGCCAAACTCATCCCGACCTTAGCCGATAAATACGCTTCGCCTCGTTTTCGGCTCAAGTTTGAATCTCTCGTCCTTCGGTACATGCACGAATGCCTTACAACCAAACACTCGTACGTGATTGTATGACGGCTCTTTGTCGTACCATACTTTCTCAGGCACATCATCCTGCAAAGGAGCACTAGGAGATAAATTAATAACATAAGCAGCTGTGTAAAGTGCCTTACCCCAATAGCTGCCCGACAAGTTTGCTTCTGACAACAAACACCGTACCCTCTCCATCAGCGTCATGTTCATGCGCTCCGCTACACCGTAGAGCTGCGGTGTCTTTGGTGGAGTCTTCTGATATCGTATCCCTTGCTCTCTGCAATAAGCATCAAAGGGACCAATGTACTCGCCGCCATTATCGAAATGAACACATAACAGCTTCTTGCCCGTCTCCCTTTCAACAGAGGCATAAAACTTTTTGAAATTGGCAGCGCCTGATCCTTGGTCTATAAGGCATAGACCCAAACCTTCCTAGAACAATCATCAATAAACGTCACAAAATAAGAAGCACCACCAATAGATTTTACCTTTATAGGACCACAGACATCCGAGTGAATCAACTCGAGCAACGCCGGCTTCCTCGAACTTGGGTGATTTTGGAAAGACACTCTATTTTGCTTTTCCGCCAAACAATGCGTGCATCTATCCAATTTTGTCGACTTTAGTCCTGGAATCACCTTTCTGTTCAGCAAGTAGCTCATCCCCTTCTCGCTGATATGCCCGAGCCGCTTGTGCCACAACTCGGTAGACGCATCACTGACTGCGTTTACCTCATGTTCCCCCTGTGCGCTCCCCTCCATATAGTAGAGTCCGTACATCTTGCTTCCTCTGGCAATCACCATCGAACCTCTGGAAAGCTTCCACTGATCGTTTCCGAAGAGATTGAAGAAACTCTCGTCATCCAACCTTCCAACCGACACCAGGTTGAAACGGTTATCAGAGACATGACGGACATCTTTGAGAACAAGAACTGCACCCGTCTTCGTCCTCAAATACACATCTCCAATAGCAACCGCCTTCGACACATCTCCATTACCCATCTTCAACACTCCACAGTCGCCTGTCGGGTAAGTGACAAATAGTGCCCTGTTGTGAGATACGTGCGCTGAAGCACCTGAGTCCACCAGCCAAGAATTATCATCGTAGGCGAAGTTCATGACAACCTCATCACCTACGACGACCACATCACCTCCATGTGCCGAGGCCATCGCTGTAGTGTTCTTACTTTGCTGTTCCTTGTCGCTCTTCTCTCTCTTCCAAGTGAAACAGTTCCGCTTAATGTGGCCCTTCTTACCACAATGGTAATATTCTGAGTACTCGTACCGACCTTTGGACTTGCTCTTGCTCGTCTCTGCCACCACCTGGACCCCTGCTTTTGCCCCTTCCGCAGCTCTTTGAAACTAATGCCTCTGAGTGGTGGGATGTGGATGAAGTGCACTGAGAACGTCTTCGCATCTCTTCATTCAGTACCCCGCTCTTGGAAAACTCCAGACTGACCACGCCTTCTGGAGCAGAAGCGATCATAGATACTCGTACGGTCTCCCACGAGTCTGGCAATGTATATAGCAACCAAGGTCTTTGAACCTCGTCGTCGAACTTGACTCCCATCGAGGATAGCTGGTCCACCACGTCCTGGAACTCACTCAAGTGATCCGTAATGGACGCTTCATCTTTGCACCTTAGAACCATCATCATCCAGATCAAGAACAGTTTGTTTACCTAGGTCTTTTTTGCGTACAAAGATTACAGCTTCTCCCACAGCGTCTTCGCATGCTCAATATTGGCAACGTGATTTTACACGTTCTCGTCAACGAACTGCCGCATGTACCCATACACCTGTATATGCTCGAAGTTCCAGTCCTTATCGGATTTGTTACTGGGCTTCTCGGACGCAAATAATGGAAGATGCAGCTTCTTGACGAACAACAAATCCTTAATCTTGCTCCGCCAATAATGGTAGTTGGTACCGTTCAGGTTCACCATGCGCACAGGCTTCGCGTCCATCTCTACTTTCTGATTAGACTGTCAACTTCTGACACCTCTCTGGAACCAAGCTATGATACCACTCTGTTGGGAATGAAGCACGAAAATCGTTCCCCCAAACTAGAAAGTCCTGCGAGAGAACCGAGCAAAAGCATACAAACCAAAAACGCCAAACACAATCGCAGACACAGATTTTTGACGTGGAAAACCCTTGCGGAAAAAACTACGGAACGATCGGAGTCCAACCCTGAAGAACCTCCACTAATGGAATAAAAAGAATACACCCTCTACAAACTCCTCCCGATCCAACAAGGATCACCACAACTCACTTGAAAAAGAAAATTTAATTGCGGACTCCGAAGAACAAGAGATGTCAAAAAATTATTCGAAGCGATCTCTTCTTCACAATAGTCCTCAATCCTCTCTCTCTCTCTCTCTCAAAGATTGTAAAACACTCTTGTTTTCTTTTTGAGATGTTTTTCAACTTGCATCCATCACCCTTTTATAAGCCCTGGTAATCCATACATGGAATGTCAATATATATGGAAACTTCCAATATGCATCAATCATATATTTAACGGAAATCCAATCATAATTGGCTTGCCATAATTGGAAGCCCAATTATATGGAAAGCTACTATATGAAGGATCCAATCATAAATATATGATCAAAGTAAATATGGAAATCCAACGATATATTTCCTTACCATATATGTTCCAAAATATGATCAATGCACTCCCCGAGCTTCTCCGACACACGGATGGCGCTCGTCGCACTACGGGGTATTCTCAACATAGGTTGGGAACCCCACCCACTCCAACACAAAACCTAGAGATTGTCAACCATAAAGTTCTAGCTACCCACCTACGATTTGGGCTAGCTGTTTTGTTATTTCACCATCAAGCAACTAATACTCTGATATTGATGATACCGATTTCAGGGGAAAAATTCAAAGTTGAACTCCTGTTGTAATTGATTGATAATTTTATTGATAGTCCTCTTGACTTTATATAGCCTTACAGTCAATATTACAATAATGGTATATCCTGTGGCATATTCTGGCATACCAAATATGTCCGCAAGATATTCCAATATCCTTTATGCTAATACAATCTACTAAATATGACATAGTAAATATTCCAACACTCCCTCTTAAGATGGACGAAAGATATTGACTAAGCCCATCTTGTCACATCCTTTAATCATGCTCACAGAGGTAAGTCCCTTGGTTAGTCCGTCTGCTACCTGATCCCTGGTCGGAACGTGGCCAAGCTCCAACAATCAGTTATCCCGCTTCTCTTTGATGAAGAACCTATCAATCTCAATGTGTTTGGTCCTATCATGTTGTACTGGATTGTTGGCGATACTAATAGCTGATTGGTTGTCACACCACTTTATCTTGGCTCCTTGATTCAGCTTCAGTTCTACCAGCATGTTCTTCAACCATAGTAGTTCTGCAACTCCCAGGGCCATAGCTCTGTAGTCTGCTTCCGCTGTCGATCTGGCCACCACAGACTGTTTCTTACTCCTCCAGGAGACTAGGTTGCCTCCTATGAATATGCAATATCCTGAGGTAGACCTTCTGTAATCGGCACAGCTAGCCAAGTCAGAATCACAGTAGCCTTCAATACTCGCATGATTGTTCTTCTTGAATATCAGCCCCTTCCCGGGGGGCACCCTTCAAGTACCTCAGAATCTGGTATACTGCATCCATATGACCCTTCCGTAGGTCGTGCATGTAGCGGCGCACCACACTCACTGCAAAGCAAATATCAAGTCGTGTGTGGCTCAGATCAACTTGCCCACTAGTCTCTGGTATCTGTCTCGATCAACTGGGTCTCCAGCCACGGCCTCCAACTTGAACCTCTGGTCTATTGGCGTTGTTGCAGGTTTGCACCCCAACATCCATGTCCCTGTAAGAAGGTCCAGTGCATACTTCCACTGAGAAATAACAATCCCCTCTGCGTCTCGAGCGATCTATATACCAAGAAAGTAGCGAAGAAGACCAAGGTCCTTCACCTCAAATTCCCTGCCAAACTTCCCCTTGAGTCGGGCGATGTCATGCTCATCATCTCATGTGATAATTATGTCGTCCACATACACCGCAAGCATGGTGATGTGGCCTCCACTCCGTCTGAAGAATACAGTATGATCAACATTGATCTGCTGATATTTCATCCCTATCATCGCCCTCCTGAATCTGTCAAACCACGTCCGAGGAGACTGCTTTAGTCCATAGAGGGACTTCTTCAACCTGCAGACCTTGCCCACTGTCTGGTTGGTGCCGAATCCTGGTGGTATCTCCATGTATACCTCCTCCACCAGATCCCCATGAAGAAAACATCCAGTTGGTGTAGCTTCCATCCACCATTCGCTGCCAAAGACATCAGGGTCCTGACATTACTCATTTTTGCGACTGGTACAAAGGTCTCGTCATAGTCGATGTCGTACGTCTGACTGTATCCTTTTGCCACCAGTCGAGCTTTGTAGCGCTCAACCTGTCCATCTGTGTTCTACTTCACAGTAAAGATCCACTTGCATCCGACTGCGCTCTTCCCCTCTGGCAGTCTCACCAGCTCCCAAATGTAGTTCTTCTCAAAAGCTCCCAACTCCTCGGGCATTGCTGCTTTTCACTTTGGATCGTTGGCAACCTGCCAATTGTTAGGTACAGTAATACTATCCAAAGATGCAATAAATGCTCCATGAGAAGAGGAGATGTGGTCATAAGAAACAAACTGAGCAAGGTCTCAACCATATCTGTCCGGAGGATTTCCCGCATTGCTGCGAGTGGTCCTCCGTACTGATAATGGTGTGGGAGGAGTAGGGAGAATGATATCACCTGAAGGGGATGGTAGTGGTACTGTAGGTGTCTCAGGAGTCGAGACGGACGCAAGCAAGGGACTTGGCACTGGCACTGTAGGTATTGGTTATGCTGTAGGTAAGTAACTCCCCCTGAGCCGTAGGCCTAACACCTCTCATCTCCCCCCTCGTTCCTCTTCACCTTCCTGCTCCTCCTCAACCGTGCCTCTATGCCAAACTCCTAAATCGGTCACCGCCGAGCTCTCCTTCTCCCCCTCTCGTCTCATACTGGGAGTATTAGGCGTGTTGTTTGAAGTTCCCTTATGACGGTAGTATGGCTCATGCTCCCGGAAGTGGACATCTATACTTACAAACTTCTTTTCCACTAGACTCCAGCACGCTTACCCCTTCTGAGTCGCCGAGTAGCCCACGAAGATGCACTTAAATGCTCTAGGATCAAGCTTTCCATCTGACGATCTGTTGTCCTTCACAAAACATACGCACCCAAACACCTTCAGTAGGAGTATCCTACTATTATTGCCTTACAATATTTCACATGGAGACTTCCATCCCAGGACCTTCGAAGACATTTTGTTGATTAGTTGAGCTGCTGTCAACAATGCATGCCCCCACAGACTCTGTGGGACATTCATGTCGATCATCATGCTTCTTGCAACCTCCAGAAGGTGTCTGTTCTTCCTTTCTGCTATGCCATTTTGTGCAGGTGTGTATGCACAAGTGGTCTGATGCTGTATCCCGTGTGCTGACAAGTATTCTGCAAGTATTCTGTTTGTATACTCCGTTCCATTGTCAGATCTCAGTACCTTCACAATTGTTCCATACTGAGTCTGGACATGTTTGTGAAAATTCCGAAAACAAGTAGGTACATCACTCTTATTTTTCATCAAGTACAACCAGATGACACGAGAAGCACAATCAATGAAGGAAACAAAGTACTTATAACCATTCATAGTATTAGTGGCACATGGACCCCAAACATCACAGTATACTACCTCAAAAACAGAAGAGCTCCTATGACCCGTACCAATATATGAACTCCTAGTAAGTTTGCCTAACTCACATGCATCACATAATAGTTTCTCTTTATTCGATTTTTCATAAATATTTGGATACAATTTACTTAAAGTGCCAAAGGAGGAATATCCCAACCTCCTATGATAGAGTATCAAAGTATCATCGGCCCTCATCTGCAGTCCTCCCATACCAGCCTTCTCTGCCATAGACATTAGTGCTGAGTCCAGTCCTTCTCGATCCAGGTACCACAGTCTCTTATGCCAAGTGCCAGTCCAAAGTCTTCGTCCAGTCTCTTTCTCCTGGAAGATCACCTTAGGGATATCAGAAGAAACAATACATTTAAGTTGAAGGATTATAGAACTAATGGACAAAAAACTGACTGGAAAGGATGGAGCATGTAAAACATTGGATAATTTTACTGAACCTGTACAATTAACAGTACCCTTACCGACCACTGGCTGAAAAGTGCCATCAGCTGTCTGAATGTTGTCTGCTGATGCTAGGTGAGTGTAGGAGGAGAACTCACTAGCATTCTCCGTCATATGCCGAGATGCCCTCGAGTCGATAATCCAGTCTGATGATCTAAGGAAAGCAATGGATGTAAGACCAAGTGAGTCGTCAGTACCTTCTGATGGATGGGCATAAATGGCGACGTTGCCTCCAGCGAAGAATGAGATGGACGCCTCCTCTGTTGCGCTCCTCCTGTCTCCATCATTTGACGTTCGCTACTTCCTCCTGAGCATCTCCAGCATGTCCACCAGTGCCTGATCCTCCTCGGTAAAGGTGCCGCCAGCTCCTCCTTCTCCTTCTGCTACCAGCAGGTTCGTCCAATAACCTCCTCGACCGCCTCGTTGTCTCCGTCCACCACATGAATCTCCCTCCTTAGGTGGTTTGGTGCAAGCATACCGATGGTGGCCCATCACCCCGCAGTTGTAGCACTGTCGGTTGTGCTGCCAGGCCTCTCCCTTAGGCCCCGTGTCGCCCGAGCTGGTGGCCGTCAGTGCCGACTTTGCTTCAGGAGGACCACATGTCCTCGCCTGCAGTCTGATGCGTGTCTCCTCCTGGATCATGGCTGAGATACCCTCCTCAAGAGTAGGGATCTTCGGTTAGGCGAGAAGTAGGGCCGTCCTCTGAGCGAATACTGCAGTCAACCCTTTGAGTAATTTCATCGTCCTCTCCTGTAGACATACATGTCTCTCTTTACACTTCGGGTCCCCGCAGCTTGTCCGATCTGAGGTGTGATCGTAATCCAGCCACAGACGCTCCAACTTCGTGGCATACTCTTGTACCGTCTTCTCTCCCTGTACGGTGTCGTCGATCTCCCCCTTGATCTGGAAGACCCGTAAGTTGTTCCCCCACACCATCACAGGTCCGCCTCAACTTCTCCCACACATCCTCCATCATCTCAATGCCGTCTACTGTGGCGGCAATAGACTGGACTAAGAAGTTGAGAAGCCAGATGTAGATCACCATATGAGTGGACTTCTACTCGTCGTGTCCTGCCAAGTCCTCGTCCGGCTCTGTCTTCTCGCCCGACAGGAACCCCTCCAGGTTCTTTCCTGTGAGGGTTCGCCTCACCCGCCGTGACCAAGTCAGATAGGTAGCTAGTCCATCCAGCTTCAGATCGATGGAGGGAAGCTCCAACCTCGTCGACGTTCGTGTCGTGCTCTCACCAGCCGATATCTTCATCAGCTTCATCAACGTCACAACCTCCGCAGGATCCAGCTTCTTGATGATCTCCTCCATCGATCCTCCTCTTCGATGATCACGTCACACCCGTCACATAACTCACGCTCGTCCTTGGTATCTGTTTCTAGATCCGAACATGTTTTTTATCAGATCTAGGCCTTCGGTGTCAACTTTCGGAACGATTCGAACAGCGGTGACGCAAGTGTCGTTGCGTGCGTCAGTGTCGGCAGCAGCCGCGGGAGCCATGCGCGCCGAGGGGGGGGCGCACCTGGCGCGTGTGCAATAGCACCGCAGCAGCAGCAGCAGCCGCGGGGGCTCTGGCCGCGTATTGGAAAGGGAGGGTAACGACTAGGGTTAGGGTTTGGTAGGAATAGCGGAGGGGTGGATCAGTTGGTGG
Source organism: Iris pallida (assembly GCA_029216955.1). Taxonomy (NCBI): domain Eukaryota; kingdom Viridiplantae; phylum Streptophyta; class Magnoliopsida; order Asparagales; family Iridaceae; genus Iris; species Iris pallida. The sequence goes on along the minus strand of JANAVB010044114.1, from coordinate 153,473 downwards.
CGGCTAGGGTTAGGGTTGGTGGCGGCTAGGGTTAGGATTTGTGAAAACTTGGCTCTGATACCATGTTGTAATTGATTGATAATTTTATTGATAGTCCTCTTGGCTTTATATAGCCTTACAGTCAATATTACAATGATGGAATATCCTGTGGCATATTCTGGCATACCAAATATGTCCACAGGATATTCCAATATCCTTTATGGTAATATAATATACTAAATATGACATACTAAATATTCCAACAACCCCGCCATTTGAATGCAGATATAAACAAGATAGTAGTAGAAGTTCACTTCTTGCATAATGGCCTTTTTTATTCTTAATACACTACCTATGATTTGTAAGTTGAAAAGTAAATGTCATAGGAAATGGTCGAGAGTATCAAATTCAAAAGGGAAGCTACTGTTAGATTACCAGAACCAGAACGAGACTATGCGACAATGATACAGTATATAACCAAACAAAACAATCTTCAAACTTCTGACTTTACTGAAATTGTTCATTCAGGTGTTCTTCTTAGGTTACTTTTGTTGGTCGTTCTGTTCATGTAAGGTTAATGTGAGAAGTCTGTGCTTGGTAGTATCTGTAACTGAGACCCCCACCCTAGGAACCACGTTACGAATTCTGTGACCCAAATGCGGAGGGTTTCGATGATCTAAGAAGATGAAGATAAATGATGATATTAATCAAAGGGTAATTGAAACAAACAAAAAAGCCTAGGATTTTTCAATCCCAGGGCCATTCAAAATATTCAGGTAATCATATTGTTGATTATCTCAAAAAGTCCAGATTTCCATATCAGCCGCCGGAAGTCATCTTCAATTTTTTCCTGCCGATTTGCGTCGACGCGTCTGCACCAAAGCTTCAAGTCTGCATTGCGTCTTTCGAATCATAGAGCCGAGTCATTGAAGGTCGCTTGTCGAGCAAGTGCTTCTACTATCGTTTCTTCTCTACAAATCCAGCGCTCCTGTACAAATAGTATTCCTCGAAGCCGATAGTCGCAAGATCACCTGCTACTTCGCACCATGTAGCCCCTATTACCTTTTTCAAGAAGAACTTCTTGCGGACTACAAAACTTTGAAGAGAGAGAAACAAAAAACATTGACTTTCCTTTTTAGCAGATCAGTATCGTTAACACAAAATTTTATATCATAAAAAACCAAAAAAAAGAAAGAAAAAAAAAAAGATGATGCCTTTGTCTTTATGCTCTCTCCGTCCTTCTTGTACTTGTTGTGGAAAGCCTGGTCATTATGTTACTACCTGCTATGCTCCTCAGCGATGTAGTCTGATTTGTTCTTACTATCATAGGCCCGGTCACCCAGTGGATAAAGACAAAGGATTCCTCCTCGACTCGCTCTAGTCTGATTTGTTCTCTCCGTCCTTCTTTTCTGTTTCATCCACATTTAAAAATACAATTCTTCAAGCGGATAAAGACAAAGGATTCCTCCTCGACTCGCTCTCCGGTTTCTCACGGTCACATTATTGATTGTACACAAACATCGACAGATATTCAACATTGTCTTACTCAGTTAGAGCTCCAGCTCTAGTTACAGCTCCAACGTCAGCCTGTCTTTGTTGGCTCCTCTACATCTGTCTTGTCTTCACTGGTACGTCTACTTTTTAGATATTAGACTCTTGTGATTCTCATCATATGACTTCTGATCTTAGTCTCTTATATAGTATTACATCTTTACCATCCCACTTTCCCTCTTTACACACAGCTGATGGTTCTCAGTTGGCCATCACTCAATCTGGCTCCATTGTTTCTGACATTTCGAGTCTTTCTTTTGTTTTACATGTTCCCTATCTTACTTTACACCTCATATCAATTAATAGCCTTTGTGAGAGTGGGTTCATTGTTATTTTTTATTCCCTCGTATGTTTTGTAAAGGATCCTCGTACAAGCCAGTCGATTGGTCGTGCTCGTAGGAAGGAGTGATTATACTCTACTTAGATTTTCTTCATCTTCCATCAACTCGACCTTTGAGTTCTAATCATGCTGCTATCGTCACACATGTTGCCGACATGTATCACACAGACGCATAGGTCATATTTTAGAGCCCCGTCTAAAGACTTTATTCTATAGTGGAACTCTTGGAGTTAGTTTTTTTCTCTTCACTATCGACATGTACGGGTTGTAAGTTGGCAAAACACTTAGTCCAACTTTTCCTCAGAGTTTATCCGAATCTAGTAGTATTTTTGAATTAGTTCTTCTTACATATGGAGGCCTGCTCCTATCCCATTTATGACTGGTTTTCTCTACTACATGAGCTTTATTGATGATTATACTCGTTATACTTGGATGTATCTTATGTGTTACCGTTCTGAACTCCCTACAATTTAAAAGACGTTTACTACTATGATTCACACACAATTCTATATTAGAATTCAAACTTTTTTGTTCTGATACCATGAAACAAATCAACAATATTAATTTTTATTAATAGATGATATAAAAAGTCATACAATTATTAATATATAGAGAGTGAGAACGGATCCATATCCGTATAGGAGATAGGAATCTGAATCTGTATAATAGAAGGAATATAATCTTAACAGTAATATAAAAGACAATATATTAATTAATTGTCAAAATGAAGCATACAAAAGTGGGTTGGAGGATTTTGTATGAAATCTTAACTAGTAGACCCATGTGTGTGTGTATGTGTGTGTGCGTGTATATATATATATTGCGTGTGTGTGTGTGTATATATATATATTATATTGTGTGTGTGTGTGTGTGTGTGTGTGTGTGTGCACGCACGCGCGCGCGCGCGTGTGTATATATATATATATATTTTTTTTTTTTGGAATAAGGGTAAATTTTATTCCTCGCACATCGCGATAAAGGTAGTACAATACACTATTCTCACAACTCCCTCCCCAGTTAAGGGGCCATTACAGTTACATCGAATTCTATATTATGTAGAATTCCTACTGGCGGAGTAACCAGTCCCTCAAAGATACGCCTGTTGCGCTCCCTCCAGACATGCCAGACAGAAGCTGCAAGTCTAACTCTAGCCATCTTGGCCCAACCAGGATCCATCCCTCGGCGGTCGCTGATCCAGCTGAGGATCCCCCGGATATCTCTAGCACTACCAACTCCACCCATCGATCGTGTACACTGTTCTGCCCAGATGAGCCAAGACAACGGACACTCAAAGAAGAGGTGGCCCATACATTCCGCTTCGCCCATACAAAGTACACACTTCGGGTCAGAAATCTGCATCCCAAACCTGATAAGTCTGTCCCGCGTCATCAACCTACCCAGAAGGAGTCTGTATGAACAGAGTTGCATTTTGCGGGCAATCCCCTTCGCCCAGATGAAGTCATACTCCGCAATCCTGTCATGAGGAGGCCGAACCAGAGTATAGCAACTTTTAAAACTGAATGTCCCGGACCCACCAACTGAACCAGGAGCAACCCAACTCCAGGAGTCCGCAGGCTGGCTAGTATCGATAGGTATCCGCCGGATCGCCTCTCCAAACTGAGCCGTGAAAGGGTACTCCTCGGGACTCCAGCTTCCATCCCTGATGATCCGACTGCATTTCACCCCCCCGCTCGTCTCTCTGTCCCACTGAGGACCCAAGATCTCCAGAAGGGAGCCATTATCCATCCACGGGTCCAGCCATAGATCAGTATTCGCTCCATCCTTCATAATCCTGCAAATAGCGGACTGTAGCACTGGTCTGCACCTAAGGATAGCCTTAAATGAGACCGAAAAATTGTTATCAATCCTGCATTGCCAAAAATTCATCCGCCGCACATATCTGCTAGCCAGCCACTCTGCCCAAAGGGAACCTCCCGTGATAAACTGCCACGCCATCCGCACCCCAGATGCCTCCCTAACCACCCGAAGAGGCCGCAACCCCACTCCTCCTTCCTCCCGGGGCCGGCATAGTTGTTCCCAAGCAATCGCATGCATACCTCCTCTCCAGATGAAATTAGCACAAATGGACTCCACCTTCCTTATGGTAGCTACCGGAATCTGAATCGACTGCAACCAGAACATAGCGATGCCAGAGATAACAGACCTCACCAGCTCAATACGACCACCAAAGGACAGACCAGCAGCCTGCCAGCCTTCTACTCTCCTTTGGGCAAAGTCCACCAGGCTGAGACAATCCTGGTCCCTGGCATAATTGACCGTCAACGGAACCCCCAGATACTTCACCGGTAACTCTCCCCTCTCCACTCCCAGAGCAAGGGCCCGTTCCTCCTTGAGGGTGCACTGAGAGCTGAAATAGACCCTGCTCTTCTCCCTATTCAGCTGTAGACCGGACAGCCGCCCAAACTCCTCCATAATATCTGAAAGTGCCCTCATCCCCCTCATAGATGGATGCAGAAAAACCAGGAGGTCGTCAGCATAAATCAAGTGGGACACCACCGGCTTGACCTGCCTGAAAAGAGGAACAAGCTTCCTACTATGCACCGCCAGGTCCATCAAACAAGTGAAGCACTCCATCACCAAGGTGAACAGGTACGGAGAGAGAGGATCCCCCTGCCGTAGTCCCCTATTGCTCGAGAAGTAACAATATGGAGTACCATGTATGAGGATCGAAAAAGTGGGGGAGCATATGCACTCCCTCACCCTTGCCACCCATCTCTCATCAAACCCCATAGCAAGCATAAGATGACACAGGAAGTCCCTGTTGACCGTGTCATAGGCTTTCCGCAAATCCAGCTTCACACAAGCCTTCATCCCCCCCGGCTTGTTGAAATCTCTCACCATCTCATGGGCAAGGAGGCTATGCTCAGCAATCGAACGCCCCTTGATGAAAGCCGCTTGATTCCGAAACACCAAACCCTGCATAATCCCCTTCATACGCCGACACATGAGGTGAGTAATTATCTTGTAGAGATAATTACAACACGCAATAGGCCTGAAGTCGGCGAGGGAGGTCGCACCCTCCTTCTTCGGAACCAAGGTCAAGAATGTGTGATTCAGCTCCTTCAACAACTTTCCTTCCATGAAGAACTCCTGCACCACCTCCAGGACTGAGAACTTAATCTCATCCCAGTGACGCCTAAAAAAGCCGCAGGAGAAGCCGTCCGGGCCCGGAGCCTTATTAGGGTCTGCCTGCATCACAATAGCCTCCACCTCCTCCAATCTCACTGGTGCTAGCAGCAAACTATTCCCATGTTGTGTCACCAGCCGCTTCGTGACAAGCACTGGGAACGTGATGGGATAGTCTGACTGCTGGTATAAGTCCGAGTAGAACCTGACTGCCTCCTCCTGGATCTCCACTGGATCACCAACAAGCCTGCCATCGCCATTAAGCAGCCTGGGGATGCTGTTCCGGTGCTGTCTGGCCCGGATCACATCATAGAAGAACTTGGTACAGCGATCACCATCCTTGAGCCAAGATCACTTGGCCCCCTGGGCCGCACTAATCTCCTGCTGAAGTCTAATGGTGTTGACCTCCGCAATCAGGTCCCTCTCCCTAGCCGCCAACTCTCCGCTCAGCATGTCAGACTACAGAGCCTCCTGGACCTCTCGAAGCTCGGCCTCCTTTTCCTCCAGGGAAGACCGCGGCATCTTCCTCACCCAATCCCGGATAGCTCTCTTGACTTGTTTGAGTTTGTGAACCATGCGGAACTGAGCCGTGCCCTCCCTAGTATGCTGCAGCCCTCCCATAACAACCTTCTCGTATCCCGCAGAAAGGTACCAGCCATTGTTGTACAGGAATGGCCGAGACTTCCAAGAGGGCCTCTCAGAGAGACCTACCCGGATAGGGGAGTGATCGCTGGTCCCCGCCGCTAGCCCTTCCGCCCTAGAATTCGGGAAGTAGCGAAACCATTCGCTATTTTCCAAGGCCCGATCAAGCTGACAGGCGATCCTGTTATGAACCGCCTTATTGTGCCAGGTCCAGATGTGTCCATCCCTCTCCAGACCCCTCAGCCCAGACAAGAGGAGACACCTCTGGAAGTCGTATAGGATCGGATCCGGCACCGGACGGCCTCCCACCTTCTCATGCCGATGAAGCATGGCATTGAAGTCTCCCATAAGCAACAGGGGGAGATGCAGGAGCTCCGCCATCCGTCCTACGCGAACAATATCCTCCCACAAGGTATCACGTCGCCGCCTGTCGTTGTGCCCATAGACTGCGCCAAGGATGAAGCGGAATCCTCCTTTGTTTATAAAGGAGATGCCAATAAGCTGCTCCGACATCAGCACCTGATCCCCCTCCCAACTATCTCTGTTCCACCGAACCCAGATCCTCGCCATATCGCAGAGATCCAGGTTGTGAGCTTGCCCCCAGTTCCCTGGAGTCCTGCGAGCTAGCATAGTCGCCCCTCTAATCTTCGTCTCAAACAGAATAGAAATGTCACACTTCTCCCTCTTCAGAACACTACTAATCTCCCTCTATCTCCCAATGGAACACCCTCCACGAATGTTCCAGGTAAGGACTGACATTAATTAATTAATTTGGTGTCCCCCTGAACGCCATCCAGACTGACACCCGAGGGAAGTGTCCCGTCCGTCAAATCTATATCCTCCCCCATCTCCGTCCCCGAGGAGGGAGCGAGGTGTGCCGGAATCCTGGCAAGGGCCAAGGTCCAATCTGGATTTGCCTCGGTCTGATCATCTAGCCCCCCTGGCCGGAGCTCATCTTCCCGTGGGGACGGGACATGTCTTTTCCTGCTATAGACCTTTGCCACCATAGAAGTTTCCATCACACCATGTCTGCTGACCAGAGAACTCATACCCCTGGTCACCATCATCCTCTGGGCCCTGAACGGGACCAACGCGCCCTGGGAACCCTCCTGTCTCGGCTGGGTGTCAGTCTCTGACCTCCTGGCCACCTCCATCAAGGAGTCCTCCTTCGTCGGCCTGACTGTCGCCGCCACTCTGGTAATGGGACTGGGAGCCACCTCTGGCTCAGCTACCTCCATCTGCGCATCCGAGGGCCTAACTGTCTCCGTCCCTCTCGTCAGGCAAGCACTAGAAGAGTGCCCAAAGCACGCACAAAGGGAGCACATTGGGGGGTCCCAATTATACTCCACGGCCTGCGTCATGACCTCCCCGGTCGCCACCTGATACTCGAGCACACTCGGAAGCTCCGTCCTAGCCTTAATCTCTACAAATACCCAGGCGTACATCATCCTGGTACGGAAAGCCGTAGCCTCATCCGCCTTGATCGGCTTACCGACCAAGCTAGCTAATCTCATAAGCAGCGGGATACTCCAGTATTTCACCGGAAACTCAGGAAAGCGAATCCAGACGGAAATCGCATTCAACACTTCCTTCTCACACCTCAACTCCGGTGTCCACTCCTTCAGGATAATGAGCCGCCCATCAAAGGACCAGGGCCCTCCTTGAATGATCCTGGACACATCTTCCTCCAGGCCGAATTTCACATAGTAAAATCCATTCTCTCGTGAGAAGAACTCCATACTCCCCTTGGGCCGCCACACCCTCTCTGCATAACCCCGAATCTGCCCATAGAACGGTTTACTCCCCAAAACATACATCACCAGCGTGTTCTTCCAGAAGTCCGTGACCTCCGCTCTCTTCCGCCGGAAAATATGCACGAAGTCCTCCTCCAACCTGCATCGGTGGCACATACTCCATCGATACCGGACTCTTGTTCCCACCCTGCATACACACATCCTTCCAAGATTTGGGACGAGGCCCGTCTGTGCCCGTCCGGGGAGTTGCAGACGGAGGCCTCTGACTCCCAACATCTCCAGCAATACTCTTTCCTTTCTCCGCCGCAGTCGCCTTAGGCCTCCATCCAGCCGTAGTGCGTCCCGGTCCTCCTCCCTGTCGTCGTGTGTTACCGAGGCCAATGGTAGACCTACTCCCGCTCCTTCCCGGGCCCGTCCGACTCATACCCTGAGTTTGAGCCCCTCTTCCCCCTCCCGGACGTCGTCTCACCACCGTCGTCCAATCATTATCATCAATCCGACCATCCCTAGGCCCGGATCCCGATCCGAATTCAAAAATATGCGATTCCGACACCGCCGCCGCCCTGTCCGCCGCCACCGCCTGGGAGGGGTCGCCCCCCCCCCCCCCCCCCCCCCCCGGCCGCCGTCGGCCCCTCCCCCTGCTCCTGCTGCTTTTGTGGGGGTCCGCAGGACCCCCTGTCCCCGCCGCCAGGCCCTCCCCCCCCCCCCCCCGCCTGGGGGGCCACCGCCACCGCCCGTCGGGGGGGCCACCCGCCCCCTCCGTTCCTCACCGGCGTCCTCCTCCCCCCCGCGAGTGGGTCCGGCGGCCGGGGAAGAGGCGTCGGGTTCGATGACCTAATCGCCAGGATCGTGGGTTTCATCGAGCTTCAGATTTACTTGCAAGCACTTATATATATATATATATATATATATATATATATATATATATATATATATATATATATATATTTTGGAAAAAGGATAAATTTTATTCCACTAACAGCGCAATAAGGTTACAACATAGAGATACAATCCCAACTCAGGGGGACATTACTAGTACATCCGACTCAATGTTATGAAGGATGCCCACCGGTGGGGTGATCAGTCCCTCATAAATGTGCCGGTTCCTCTCCCTCCAGACATGCCAAACAGATGCAGCAAGCCTCAATCTTGCACGTCTGGCCCAACTCTGCTCCTGGCCCCTGCGATCTCCAATCCACTTAAGGATTTCTCTGAAGTCACGCTCCCTTCCAACTCCTCCCAAGTATCTCCGGCTCTGCTCCGCCTAGATGCTCCACGCCACATGGCACTGAAAGAACAGATGCCCTATGGATTCATTCTCTGTCTCACACAAAACACACTTTGGGTCAGGGACTGGGACCCCGAACCGAAGCAGTCTGTCCCTAGTAAGCATCCGGCCCAGCACCAGTTTATATGCAGACAGTTGCATCTTCCTGGCTAGGCCCTTCCCCCAGATAAAGTCATACTCCTCGATCTTATCGAAGTGGGAACGAACAAGATCGTAGCAGCTGCTAAATCTGAACTCCCCAGCACCCTCCGTGAGCCGGGAGGGGCCCAAACCCAGACGTCAGTCAGTACAGCAGGAGTGATCTGTACCTGCCTGATCTCCCCTCCTAACTGAGCGGTGAAACGATACTCCTCTGGCCTCCAGACCCCACCACTGATGATGTGCCTACAAGTCAGACCTCTGTACGCCACACCGTCCGTCTGGGGACCCAGAATCTCCAGAAGGGACTGACCTGCAATCCACGGATCAAGCCATAGGTCCGTCTCCCCTCCCTCCCTCATCTTCCTCCGAATAGCCTTCTGAAGTACAGGTCGGTTCCTCAGGATATGCTTGAAAGCCACAGAGAAGTTGTTGTCAATTTCATATACCCAGAAGTTCCTTCCCCGAAGGTACCGACTAGACATCCAAGCCGACCAAAGAGAACTGTCCTGAAGGAACCTCCACGTCAGCTTGATCCCCGCCGCCTCCCTGACAGATACTAGAGAACGCAAACCCATACCTCCCTCCTTCCTAGGTCGACAGAGCTTCTCCCAAGAGATGGCATGAATCCCCCCATGCCATATGAACTTGGCACATATGCCCTCAATCTTTCTGATAGTTGCCAAAGGTACCAGAATAGATTGGAGCCAGAATAGAGCAATAGCAGATATAACCGATCGTACCAGCTCAATACGCCCTCCAAAAGATAGGCCAGCCGCCTGCCAGCCCTCTACCCTTCTCTGCGCAAAGTCCACCAGACTCTGGCATTCTCGGTCCTTCGCGTAGTTGACAGATAGGGGTACCTCCAGATATTTTACCAGGAGATCTCCCTTTTCCACCCCAAGCTCCAGGGCCCGTTCCTCCTTCAGAGTGCAAGAGCTGTTGAAGTAAACTTTGCTCTTGTCCCTGTTCAACCGAAGACCCGATAACTGTCCGAACTCCTCCATCACCACCGCAAGCTCCCTCATCCCTCGCATGGAAGGCCTCATCAATACCAATAGATCATCCGCATATATGAGATGTGAGACCACTGGTGAGACCCTGCTGTATATCGGTACAATCCTCTCCCGATGCACCGCGATGTCCATCAAACAGGTAAAATACTCCATCACAAGGGTGAATAGATAGAGGAAAAGCGGGTCCCCCGACGAAGCCCCCTGCTGCTGCCGAAGAACCCGTAGGGAATACCCTGAATGAGAACCGAGAATGTAGGAGAGGTGATGCACTCCCTGACTCTGTCCACCCATGTCTCGGAGAAGCCCATCGCACCCATCAAATGACAGAGGAAGTCCCTGTTAACGGTGTCGTATGCTTTCCTCAGGTCGAGCTTCACACACGCCTTCATCCCTCCTGGCTTGTGGAACTCCCGAATCATCTCATGAGCCAGCAGGCTATGCTCAGCAATAGACCGCCCCTTGATGAATGCCGCCTGATTCCAAGAAACCAGACCCTGCATAGCGTCCTCCATCCTCCTGCACATAAGGTGAGTAATTATTTTGTACAAATAATTACAGCAAGCAATCGGTCGGAAGTCAGCAAGGGAAGTCGCCCCCTCCTTCTTGGGCACCAGCGTCAGGAAGGTGTGGTTCAGCTCCTTCAGGAGCTTGCCCGACTCAAAGAACTCCTGTACAGCCTCTAGAACCTGGGCCTTGAGGGCACCCCAATGTCGCTTGTAGAAGCCGCTAGAGAAACCGTCCGGCCCAGGGGACTTGGAAGCATCAGCCTTCATCACAATCGCCTCCACCTCCGCCATCCGGATAGGAGCCATAAGAAGACTGTTGCCATACTCAATAATCAACGTCGTCTTCGTAATCAGCTGCGGGAATATAGTGGAATAGTCCGTCTGATGATAAAGCTCAGAGTAGAACCAAACAGCCTCCTCCTGGATAGCAACCTGGTCGGTCACAAGACGCCCATCCCTGTCTAGAAGTCTCTGGATGCAGGTCCGGTGCTGGCGAGCCCGAATGACATCATAGAAGAATTTGGTGCAACGGTCCCCATCCTTGAGCCAGGAGCATTTGGCCCGTTGGGCCGCACTAATCTCCTGCTGGAGACGCAAGGTGTTGACCTCTGCAGCCATCTTCTTCTCTCTAGCCGCCATCTCTCCACTCATCATGTCTCCCTGAAGGTCTGACTGCAGGTCTCTCAGCTCCGCCTCCTTCTCCTGTAAGGAGGTCCGGGGGAGAGCCCTTACCCAGTCTCTGATGGCACGTTTGGTCTTCTTCAGCCTGTGAACCATACAGAAGTGAGCTGTGCCGACCACATCCTGACAAAGACCCCCCGCCACAGTCTCCTCATAGCCAGACGACAGGAACCAACTGTTGTCATACCTGAACGGACGAGCTCTCAATCTGGGTCTCTCCACGAAGCGCACCAGGATCGGCGAATGGTCACTGGTCCCCGCAGGAAGCCCCTCAACCACAGCAGAGGGGAATAGGCGGAACCAATCACTGTTCCCCAAAGCACGATCAAGCTGGCATGCCACCCTGCTAACCACCGTCTTGTTGTGCCACGTCCATATGTGCCCCACCCTCTCCAGACCCCTGAGCCTGGACTGGAGAAGACAGGACTGAAAGTCTGATAGAATCTGGTCCGGGACCGGCCGCCCCCCCAGCTTCTCCCCCCTGTATAGCGTGGCATTGAAGTCTCCCATAACAAGCAGGGGAAGATGACGATGCACCGCCAACATACTTAGCCTAATGATGTCCTGCCACAAGGCCTCCCGCAGCCTCCTGTCATTGTGCCCATAGACAACACCAAGTAAGAATCGGAACCCACCCTTGTTGGCGAAGGAGATAGCCACCAGCTGGTCAGTCATGAAGACCTCCTCCCCCTCCCAACTAGCTCCGTTCCATCTAACCCAGATTCTCGCCATATCACAGAGACCAAGGTTGTGGAGCTGGACCCAGTCCGTAAGAGTTCTACGAGACAGGATTTTCGCTCCCCTGATCTTAGTCTCTAGTAAGATCGAGATTTCACACTTCTCCTTCCTCAGCACCTCACTAATCTCCCTCCATCTCCCCAGAGAACAGCCCCCCCGGACATTCCAGGCAAGGGCCGACATCTATTCCGCGGGTGGGAACCCCTGAACATCCTCTGAAGGTGCACCCGGGGAGAGTGCAACCTCCATATCTCTGGACTCCTCATCTCTATCCCCCTGATGTAGAGGCTGAGCAGGGACCGCTACCCATTGCGGGTCCCCCTGTTGGGAAGGCTAAGCTAGGACCGCTACCCATTTCGGGTTGACCTTCCACACTCTCTCCGCCCCACCTTGACCGCTGTCCTCACTATGCGACTCCGTTGCCTGGCGCTTCCGACTGTATACCTGAAGCGCTAAAGTGTTACCCTCTCCTTGTCGCCTGCCCTCCTGTCCCATACTCCTGGTGGTCATAGTCCTCGTTCCCGTATACTCAACCATCGCCCCTGCAAAAATCGCCGTCGGAGACTCCTCGTTTTCCCCAGAGACGGGGGAAGGATCTGCCTCCATCTCATCCTCCATCAAGCCCGCCTTGTCAACTACAGGGGTACCAACTACACCACCTGTCTCCTGCACTGCCTCCTCCGTCACCACCTCAGAAGCTCCTCCTCGCCTACAAGCACTCGGGAGATGCCCAAAGCAGACACACGCCGGGCATCTGGGGGGAACCCACTCATACTCCACCTTCTGCATCAGGATCTGGCCAGTAGGGGTCCGGTACTTCAACTGCTCTGGCAGGTCCAGCCTGGCGTCAATCTCCACAAATACCCGAGCATACATCAATCTAGTCCTGAAGGCGGTGGCATCGTCCGCCTTAATCGGCTTGCCAATGAGGCTGGCAAGTCTCATAAGAAGGGGGACACTCCAGAAGCGAACCGGGAATTCAGGAAACCGAACCCACACAGGCACCGCATTCAGCACCTCCTTCTCACATCTCAAGTCAGGGGTCCATTGCTTCAGTATGATGAAACGTCCATCAAACGTCCATGGCCCTCCCTGGAGGATCCGAGCCACATCTTCTGCCATCCCAAATTTAACGAAGTAGAAGCTGTTCTCCTTGGAGAAGAACTCCATGCTACCCTTCGGCCGCCAGACTCTATCCGCATAACCTCGGATCTGCCCGTAGAAGGGCTTGCTCCCCAACACATATAACACTAAAGTATTCTCCCAAAATGCCGTCACCTTCGCCACTTCCTCAGCCGGAAAGTCGGCACAGAGCTCACCCCCAACCGCCATAGGCGCAACATACTCCATCGATGCCGGAGTCTTTGCAACCCCCACCTTGCACGCATCTGCCCAGGACACAGGCCGCGGGCCCGAACTTCGAGACAGAATCGTCGGGGCCGGCCGGGCACCCACGTTCGCAGCAGTCCCTCTCACCCCGATAACTGGGGAAGCCGCCCCTGCTGACCCCTTCGCTCGAGGCCACCACGTAGTCCTGGCTTGTCCCTTCCGTCCCCCTGTGTACGCCTGGCCCACCGTTGGTCCTGTTCTCCTGGCTATCCCTGACCTCCTGTCCGATCCCTGTGTAGAAGCTGAGCCCCTCCTAGTCTCAGAGATTTGCGATCGTTGCCCACCTCCTCGTCTTACCCTCCGATTTTGGACCGTAGTCCAAGCCCCCTCCTCACTCTGTCCATCCTCCGTTCCAGCCACCGTGTCCGTCGATTTCCTTTGGGCGGTGAACAACATAGGGGAGCCCCCCCAGAGCAACCGCCGTCGATCCACCGGTCGAACCCGTGCTCGGTGGCGTCGCTGCCGTCCGCAGCCCTCCCCGGCCACCCCCCCCCCCCCACCTGGGGTGGGTCGCCGGCGTCCGTCCGCCCCCGGGGCTGCGTCTCCTTGCGATCTAGGGTTATGGGCGAATGCTTGGGACCTTGTTGACGGGAGGGAAGGGGAGCCATCGAGCTCTCATGGCGATGCGGATGGCGTCAGGGCGGATGTGGGAGGGTGGTCTACCGTGACTCGAAGGAGGGGGAATGCCCCTGGTAGGCGGAAGGAAAGGGGGGAACGTGAGGAGAAGGACGAAGGCCTCACTGGTAGAAGGGCTCCAAGGCGGATGCAGCCATTGGCACACAACCGAGGATCCAAGTACGGAGTGCAGATGTAAGACGGGATACGGAAGCCATGGCCAGGAATCGAGTATCGATTAATGGCCGGCCGCATGTTCAGCGGCTTCATGTCCCGACCTCACTTGGCCGTGGGACTCCAAAGCTGGCGCAGATGGAGGAGGGTGCTCCTGGACAGACATTTACAGGTCATCCCCTTCAACGGATCACGCTCAATGGCGTTATATTGAGCCTTGCATCTTGTAGGATAACAGGAGAGTAGCGGAATTCACGGAGGAGGAATTGGCGGAGTCTGCCTCCTACTGGAAAAACACGCTTGCCGTGTATGTACTAGGAGATAGTCCATTTTACGGGCAACTCAGAGCATACGCGAATCGAGTTTGGAGACCACGAGGTAGTATGGAGGTATTCTCTCGCGAGAATGGTTTCTTCTTCGTCAGATTTGGGCTCTAGAAAGATGCTGATCGTATTTTATACGGTGGACCATGGACGTTTGACGGAAGGTTGGTCATACTCAATTCATGGCAACAGAACGCCAAGTGTGAACGGAACCTTCTACATATGGTTCCCGTGTGGATTAGGCTACCTAATCTGCCTACCCTTTACTGGACTGACTCCATGATTATGAAACTTGCGAGTTTGGTGGACAAGTCGATCAAACTAGATGAGGCTACTAACAAGAAGGCGAGGACTACCTATGCCCGGGTGTTCGTTGAGATAAAGGCAAGTGCAACTCTGCCAAGGAGACTGGAGTTCGTCCTTCCATCGGGGAAGATCATGTCTCAGGAAGTTGAATATGAATGGGTGCCTCCGATTTGTATGCAATATTCTTGTTTTGGCCATGTGACAAGAACCTGCCCGAGGGTCAATAATACCTATAATAATGGAGATGAGAATGAGGCGGTAGATAAGGAAGCAAATCATGAAGCACAGCCAGGGGAAAATATAGCTATGGTAGTGCAAAATTCTCTCATAAGGGGAGACACCCTAGCGGAAGGAGTTGCAGTGAGGGCAAGGGATACTTAGGAGGAATACAATGGGATATTGGAGAAACAGGCGACCAGTAGCCTGGGTAAGAGGCCGATGAGTGATACTCATCAGGAGGAGCCTGGGTAAGAGGCCGATGAGTGATACTCATCAGGAGGAGAAGGAGCCACGCGTAGAGCCAACGAGATATGGACAAATGGTGTCCTTTGTGGGGCAGAGTGCAAAGGACACCGGACGCCAGCCGAAACAACAAACGGGGACAAGACGAACCGAATCCAGTAGTAGCCAAATAGACAACACAAGGAAGGAGGGCAACAACATGTGTGTGGACAATCCAGGTTGGAGTCTACTATTACGGACAACACATGATGGGGAGGATGCTGATGCAAGAGCAATGCAAGGGATGAAGACTGCAGTCACCAATGACCTTACGGTTGTGTATATTCTTGAAACTTAGCAAAAAAAAAAAAAAAAAATGAACTGCTTGAACATAACGAATTCTGCAAATTGATTTGAGTACCATTAGATAACATGATGTGCGTTCTTCCAAAGCCCTCAATTATATGGGCTAGCGCAGCTATTGTTGACACTTTATGCATATCAATTACTAAATCTGAGAAAAATATTTTATTCTTCAAAATCGTATGTATTGTAGCACTATCGTATGTGTTGAAGCACTATCTACCAAATACATATCCAAGTCATTTTCTTGGATTCTTTGAATCTGTTAACTTCTTGTTGAGTAGCTTGACATTGTTTAAACCAATGTCCATCTTTGTCATATTTATGACAAACATTACTACTCCTATTTAGTTTATTTTGAGGATTTGACTTTCCTTTAAAGGGTGGTGTCTACTTGTTCTATTTATTCTTTTGTGAACCATTGCTTTCACCTTTGTAAGGCTGATAACCATGATCATATCTTCCATAACCTTTTCCATGTCCTCTCCATGTCCACCACAACCACTGCTAATTCCAAAATTGAAATTTATCCAGTTGGTCTAGTTATGGTTTTTCATGAGAACGTTGCTATTTGCATCTTCTACAAGGAGACAAGTCACCAGTTCAGAGTATTTTGTGAATTTTCTTTCACTATATTGTTGCTATAAAAGTACATTACTTGCATGAAAAATAGAGAGTATTTTCTCAATCATTTGAGTCCCTGTTACTTTTTTCTCAGCACAATCTAAGGCGAGAAACAATATTAAACAGAGTAGAATTATATATATTTTAACATTTTTATAGTCATAGTATCTTAGATTCAACAATTCACTTTGAGCAGTCGGAAGGATTACCATCAATTGGTGGTCAAATCTATCCTTTAGAGATGTTAACAAATTCAATGGATCATCCTCATATAGATATTCTGCATTTAGATCATCATGAATATGATGTCGTAGGAAAATCAAAGCCTTAGCCTTGGCTTCAGAAGATTCTTATTTTCCTTCTTAATAGTACCATCAAGCTTGTTGGACTACAATTGCAACTTTGCATCCAATTGCGGTGATAAATAATTGTCTCTGCTCTCATTAAGAGCTTTGAATTCAAACTTTGTAAGACTCGACATCTATATGCCAGAAAATAATTATATTAAATGTAAATTAATTTAAATAATAAAATTGATAAGTGCTTTCAAGATTATAAATCTTCACATATGCCACAATGTGATGAAACATCATCAAAGAATATTATATCTTATGTGTACCACATATACAACAATGTAAAACGCTATCAAAGAATATTGTCTCATGTGTATCACATATACATGTATGTGATAAAACGCTATCAAAGAATATTATGTCTTATATGTGTCACATATACAATAATGTGATCATTATATAATAATATATTTTGGGTACCTTTTCATAATTCATAATTCGATTCACATATACAACAATGTGAAATAGTACATTGTAGAATTCAAATAAATAAAATAATGGAAATAGCAAATTCAATAAACTAATTTAATGTAATTAACTAATTCCAAATAAGTGATAAAAATTGAAGATATTATAGATTAATTTCATACTTGGTAAAGTTCATAAGAAAAATTTTATAGAAATGAGATTTTATACATAATCTTAAATTGATTATCATAAATTTTCTATTTTGAATAAAATTTTGAATATGTTCAATACAAATTTAGATTTAAAACTAAAAGAGAAAATAGATCTGGAAAACTTATGTTCTAATCAATCTATAAACATGTAAATCAAATATGTATTTAATTTTTCTAAATCATGTATCCAAGTATACAAAATTAGACATACCTCTTCAATATAAGTGATTCTACCTTTCTTTTCTTAAGAGAACTCTTTCTCCCTTATGTAAAATATTTCTCCCTTCTTCTATTTCCTAGAGTAATCATGCTAATAACACGTTATAAAGTAAAGAGATGGAGATAGAAAAATGGAGATTGTTTCTTCATTCACTTGTCTCAATCAATTTGAGAAGAGCCCTTTGTATCGGCTTACAATGGAGGTTAACATGATGATAACAATTAAAAGAGAAATGTCAAAAGACATAGATTATGGATAACCAAAAGGCATATATTATGAATAATCAAAAGGCATAGGTTACGTGGACCAAATAATAATGTGAATTATCCATATTTACATCATATATATATATATATATATATATATATATATATATATATATATATGCCAATGACCCCTAGCCTAGTGGTAGTGCTGAGGCATGCGGCCCAAGTGGTCAGGAGATCGATTCCGAGTGGGAGCATTATATATATATATATATATATATATATATATATATATATATTGGAAAAAGGATAAATTTTATTCCAATAGCAATGCAGTAATTTTACAACATACAATCAAAGTGAGACTCCCGCTCATCAATTTCCCATAGCATTTACATCAAATTCTATGTTATGGAGAATGTCCACCGGAGGGGTGACCAGCCCCTCAAATATTCGACGGTTTTGTTCCCGCCATATATGCCAAACTGAGGCCGCTAGTCGAACTCTGGCGGTCCGAAACCAGCCATGCCCTCGACCCCTGCTATTCTGGAGCACAGTGATGATGTCCCCAATTCCCTCCCCGGAGTCGCACCCTCCCAACACTGTACTATGCTCAGACCAGATCTGCCATGTCAGGGCACACTCGAAGAAAATGTGCCCTATAGGTTCATTCTCCAGACTACAAAGCACACACTTGGGATCGGGGACCGGCACTCCAAACGAACTCAGACGATCCCTAGTCAAAAGACGGCCCAGAAGAAGCTTGTAGACACAAAGTTGCATCTTCCTGGCCAAACTCTTGCA
The DNA here is from genome assembly GCA_029216955.1 of Iris pallida. Classification (NCBI taxonomy): domain Eukaryota; kingdom Viridiplantae; phylum Streptophyta; class Magnoliopsida; order Asparagales; family Iridaceae; genus Iris; species Iris pallida. The sequence continues at coordinate 135,255 of JANAVB010044114.1, read as the reverse complement.
CCATACAAACTCGTAGTCAGAAATCTGAGGAAAAGTGCGCCAGATGAGGTTGTAACAACTCCGGAATTGGAATTCCCCAGTTCCCATGGTGGCTCCTGGCGGTTCCCAAATCTACCGATCCGCAGGCAAGTCCGGATCAATGGTAATAGTACTAATGATCCCACCCAGCTCCTCGGTAAACCGATAAGACTCCGGCCTCCACTCCCCGTCGCGAATGATACGACTACACGCCAGACCACGTCTGTCCTCCTGATATGTCGGGGCTCCCCTGATGTCCAATAGCGAGCGCCGATCTAACCAAGGATCCCGCCAGAGGTCCGTTCCAGACACATCCTTCATGACCTTCCGGATAGCAGATTTGAGAACCCCCCTGTGTCTCAAGACAGTCTTGAACGTGACGGAGTGATTGTTGTCAGTAGCACACGTCCAAAAGTTGCCCTGCTTCACGTATCTGCTGTGCATCCAGTCCGCCCAGAGAGACCCTCCATTGATGAATCTCCATGCCAGTTTAAGCACGGAGGCCTCCCTAATCTACAGCAACGGCCTGAGCCCCACTCCTCTCTCCTTGGGTCGACAGAGCTGCTCCCAGGAGATCGCATGCATACCCCCCCTCCAAATGAAATCTGCACAGATCCACTCCACTTTCTGACAGTAGCAACAGGAAAGATGATGGATTGCAGCCAGAAATGAGCCACAGCCGAAATCACCGATCTGACCAGCTTGATGCGTCCTCCAAATGACAATCCGGCGGCTTGCCAACCTTCTACTCTCCTCTGGACGTACTCCACCAGACTATGGCAGTCCTGATCCCGTGCATAGTTGACTGTGAGAGGCACTCCTAAGTATCGCACCGGAAGATCACTCCTCTCAATACCCAGCACATCAGCCCGCTCCTCTTTCTGGGGACATAAGGAGCTGAAGTACACCCTGCTCTTCTCTATGTCCAGCTGAAGGCCCGAGAGGGAATTCAGCTCCCATAATCTCCGCAAGCGTCTGCATACCCTCCGTCGATGGCTGGATAAACACCAAGAGATCATCTGCATATATAAGATAGGTAACTGGGGGTCCACCCTCCGAAACAATGGGACCAGCCTCCCACGGTGCACTGCCAGGTCCATTAAACATGTGAAGTATTCCATGACAAACGTGAACAGGTAAGGGGACAGGGGTCACATTGCCTAAGCCCACGATTGCTCTGGAAGTACCCATAAGGAATACCCTGGATGAGGATAGAAAAAGTGGGGGATGTAATGCACTCCCGGATCAATGCAACCCAGTGGTCCTCGAAACCCATGGCGATCATCAGATGGCAGAGGAAGTCCCGATTGACCATGTCATACGCCTTCCTCAGGTCCAGTTTCACACATGCCTTCTCTCCTCCAGGTTTGCTAAAGTCCCTCTCCATCTCATGAGCCAGGAGGCTGTGCTCAGCAATCGACCTCCCCTTGATGAACGCAGCCTGGTTCGGAGATACCAAGTCCTGCATGATCCCCTCCATCCGCCAGCACATAAGGTGCGTAATTATCTTATAAAGATAATTACAGCACGCAATAGGTCTGAAATCTGTCAGTGCTGTCGCTCCCTCCTTCTTTGGCACAAAGGTCAGGAAAGTGTGGTTCAGCTCTTTCAGCAGCTTCCCTTTGGTGAAGAATTCCTGCACCACCTCCAAGACCTGATACTTCAGAGTGTCCCAGTGGCGTTTGTAGAATCCACTGCTAAAACCATCCGGTCCGGGAGCCTTGTTGGGATCCGCCAGCTTGACAATAGCTTCCACCTCCTCCAAAGTAACAGGAGCAAGAAGAATGCTATTCCCATACGGAGTCACCAATCTCTTCGTAACAATCTCTGGAAACATAGACAGATAGTCAGTCTGGAAATATAACTCAGAGTAGTACCTGACAGCCTCGCCCTGGATCTCAGCCGGCTCCCCCACAAGATTGCCATCCACATCAAGAAGCTGGGAGATGTGATTCCTATGCTGTCTGGTCCGGATGACATCATAGAAGAACTTAGAGCAGCGGTCGTCGTCCTTGAGCCAGGAGCATTTGACACGCTGAGCCGTGCTAATCTCCTTCTGCATTCGCAAGATGTTTACTTCTTCGATCAGCACCTTCTCTCTAGCCGCCAGGTCACCATTAAGCATGTCAGATTGCATGTCCTGCTGGATAGCCCGCAACTCCACCTCCTTATCTTCTAAGGTAGACTTGGACAACCCCTTCACCTAACTTCGAAGAGCCTTCTTCGTGGCCTTGAGACGCCGAACCAAGCGAAACTGGGTCGTCCCCTCCTGACAGCTAGTAAGTCCCTCCAAGACAGCCTCCAGGTAGCCCTCCGAAAGATACCAACTGTTGTTGTACCTGAACGGACGGGGCTTTCCAGGAGACCGAGGAGTGAAGCCAACCATGATGGGGGAGTGATCGCTCGTCCCAGCGGCCAGGCCCTCAGCCGAAGAATTGGGGAAATGACGGAACCATTCCCCATTGTCCAGAGCTCGATCAAGCTGGCATGCAACCCTGTTCCGGACTGCTTTGTTATGCCAAGTCCAGATGAAGCCTGAGCGCGACAATCCCTGGAGCCCCGCCTGGAGGAGACATCTCTGAAAATCATAAAGGATGGAGTCGGGAATTGGGCGACCTACCACCTTCTCCCTTCGGTGCAGAAGGGCATTGAAGTCCCTGATCAGAAGAAGAGGAAGAGACGACGAATCTGCAATAGCGGCAACTCGGGAAATGTCGCTCCACAGGGACTCCCGTCTCCTTCTGTAATTGTGGCCGTAAACCGCCCCCAGTAAGAATCGAAAACCACCCTTGTTCGAGAAGGAGATAGCAATCAACTGCTCCATCATTAAGATCAAGTCACCATCCCAGCTCTTCGAGTTCCATCGAACCCAAATCCTGGCCATGTCACACAGAGCCAGGTTGTGCAGTTGGGCCCAATGAGATGGGGTCCGCCGAGCAAGAGTCTTTCCCTTTGATCTTAGATTCTAATATAACAGAAATGTCGCATCTCTCTGTGGAGCACCCCACAAATCTCTCTCCACCTCCCGAGCGAACACGCCCCCCTCACATTCCAGGCGATGATAGCCATTAATTAATGTAAGGATGGGTCCCCTGGGAAACACACGGATCGGCACCTGGGGAATGTGCCACATCCGACGCTAAAAGATCCTCCTCCATCCCAGTCGGAATGGCCTGCTGGGGAGCGACCTGTGAGATCACCAATGTCCAGGCAGGGTTGTCAACACACAACACCGCCTCCTCTCTGTCAGTGGGATTCCCCTCCACCCTGGAGGGGCCGTTACTCAGCGAACCAACCGCACGTCGCTTCCTACAGTAAACCTGCCCCTCTGCCGATCCGCCACCCCCTCGCGTCTCGATCGCCGACGTCACCATGCCTCTAGTAATCATACTGCTCTGCCCCGGGCAAGTGGTCAGCGCCCCACTCATGGGGGCTAGCTGGGTAGAGACAATGAAGCTCATCCCATCATCACTCACTGGATGGGTAACCCCTCCCACCAAGACCTCCTCTCTACTGTCATCTCTGGCATCCATGTCACATGGTGAGTCAGGAGCCTCACTAAGGGGAGTAGTAGGCTCCATCTGAGGGCCAACCGCCGAACAAGCACTGGCCAGATGTCCAAAACAGGTACAACGAGAACAGGTAGGTGGGACCCATTCGTATTCCACCCTCTGGGTTAGCACCTCTCCAGAAGGAATCTCATATTCCACCGTCTTCGATAACTCCCCCCCCAGCCCGAATCTCCACAAAAATCCTGGCGTACATCAACCTCGACCGAAAGGCAGTAGCTTCATCCGCCTTGATCGGGGTGCCCACCAAGCTCGCCAGACGCATCAGCAATAGGATACTCCAGAACCGGACAGGGAACTCAGGGAAGCGAATCCATACAGGGATGGCATTCAGGACTTCCCTTTCACATCGAAGTTCCGGTGTCTATTCCTTCAGAATAATAAGCCTACCGTCGAACGTCCAGGGGCCGCCTTGCAGGATCCTTGCGACATCCTCCGCAAGCCCAAACTTCACATAGTAGAAGCCGTTCTTGCGAGCAAAGAACTCCATACTGCCCTTAGGCTGCGAGACTCGTGCTGCATAACTCCGAATCTGTCCGTAGAAAGGCTTGTTGCCCAGGACGTATAGGACCAAAGTATTCTCCCAGTAGGCAGTCACTTTCTCTATCTCCTCCGCAGGGAACGAGGCCCGGAAACCCCTCTATGCCTTAATCGGTGGGACGTACTCCATCGATGTGGGACTCTTCGGTCCCACAGGTTTGCAGATATCTGCCCAGGACCTTCCAGCCGGTCGAGAAATCGCCCCCTGTGGCCTGGGGACACCCTCCGGGGGGGGGGAGACCAAGACCCCTGACCGCCGAGATCCACCACCTTGCTCTTCCCCTTGTCGGTCGCGGTTGCCTTGGGCCGCCAGCCTACCGATCTCCCAGCAGGCGCCACAGGGCCACGAGCCGAAGGCCGCGCCCCTGGTCCTCCCTGTCGTCTATCAGCAGGGTGGCGAACTCTAATTTGGCCCTGTCCTCCTCCTACCTTTCCACCAATCTTCGCCACGCGACGACGCGTAACCGTCGTCCATCCTCCTCCCTCAAGCTGGCCCCCCTGAGATCCAGATCCTGCTCCAAATTCGAAGTTCGGGACGTTGGAGACACCCCGTAGGATCCGATCCCCGTCCGATCCCAACGATTCCGTCGATCCTGCCCCCCCCCCCCCCGGTCGTCGGAGGGTGCGCCGCCGCCCGCCACAGATCCGGGGGGTCCGCCCGACCCCCCCCCCCCCCCCACAAACGATCTCCCCCAATGCCCGGGGGGGGGGGGGGGGGCACCGCCGTCGACCGCCGAACCGGGGGGTCCGCCCGACCCTCCCTCAGATGATCCCGCCCCCCCCCCCCTCCCGCCCCACCGCCTGGGGAGGCGCTGCTACCGTCCACAGGTCGGGGGGGTCCGTCCGACCCTCCCCCAGCCGATCCCGACCCCCCACCCTCTTGGGGGGGCGCCGCCGCCCTTCTTCCCGGGCTTCCTCCCCCCGCCGGCGAGGGGATCGGGCGGCCGCGGGGGAGGAACCCTAGCCGCCGCTCGGTCCTCAACTCGATCGCCTCTCGGGAGCGCCATCTATTATATATATATATATATATATATATATATATATATATATATATATATAGATTTTGGAAAAAAAAGGTAAATTTTATTCCAAAATCAACTCATACAGCTTACAGTACATCCCATGGACCTCTCACCCTACCAGGGTGACATAACATTTACATCAAACTCAATATTGTGAAGTATGCCTATTGGGGGAGTGGAGAGCTCCTCGAAAATATGTCGATTTCGTTCCCTCACACATGCCAGACAGAGGCAGCTAGTCGCAATCTAGCGGTCTTGAACCATACATGCCACCTACCTCTCTGGACGCGAATTCCCGTGATGATGTCTCGTAAATCTTTGCCTGTGTCACAGCCTCCCAACGACCTGTGACACTGTTCAGACCAGATATACCAGGACACATTATACGCAAAAAACAAATGTCTCATAGATTCATTTCCTGTTTCACACAGCATAGACTTGGGATTGGGGATGGGGATCCCAAACGTAATGAGTCTATCTTTCGTCAGCAGTCGCCCCAACATCAACCGGTAGACGTATAATTGCATCTTGCGAGCCAGGCCCTTACAGATGAAGTCATAATCCTCGCTCCTAGGATTCGTTTGGCATACCAGGTTGTAGCAACTCTTAAATTGGAATTCCCCTATAGCTCCAGGATTGGCAGGCGGATCCCAAATCCATCTATCGGTCAGCTGACTCGGGTCAATGTCTACCGCTCGAATAGCCGCTCCAAGCTCTATCGTGTGGCGGTATATCTCTGGTCTCCATTCACCATTCCTGATAATATGCTGACACATCATCCCTCTACCAGCCTCCCTATGTAGCTGGTCGTCCAGTATCTCTAGCAATGATTGACGCTCCACCCAAGGGTCCAGCCAGAGGTCAGTACCTGTCCCATCGCTCATAATCCGCCGAATAGAAGATTTGAGAACAGCTCTTTGTCGGAGAATACTTTTGAAAGTCACTGAGTGGCTATTGTCGAGAGCACAGGTCCAGAAATTTCCCTTCTTCACATACCGACTAGACATCTAGTCCGCCCATAACGACCCTCCTTTGATGAACCTTCACGCCATCTTCAGCCCCGAGGCCTCCCTGACTGCCAGGAGTGGTCTGAGCCCCACCCCTCCCTCCTCCCGAGGCCGGCAGAATTGCTCCCAGGAGATCGCATGGATGCCCCCTCTCCAGATGAAGTTGGCACAGATGCTCTCCACTTTCTTGATAGTGGCAACCGGAACTAGGATAGACTAGAGCCAGAATAGCGGCAGTACAGAGATGACTGATCTCATAAGCTCAATGCGACCCCCAAAGGACAGGCCTGCATCCTGCCAACCTTCTACCCTCCTTTGAGCATACTCTACCAAGCCCTGACAGTCCAGTTCCCTCGCATAGTTAACTGTCAGAGGCACCCCCAGGTATTTGACAAACAGCTCCCCTTTTTCGACGCCTAGGGTTGTGATGTAGCGTAGAATTCTAGTCCATATAGGATTTCTTTTCTTTTTCCTCTTCCCTCTTGGATTCCTCTTTATTTTTCTTTTCTTTTTTATAATCCTATTTATGTTAGGATTCTTATTTTGACTTTATCTTTTATTAGGATAGATTTTATCTTTATTTTATTAGGATTATGTTGTCACAAAAGTCCTATAAATAGACACATTTTGTATGCAATTGAGAACAACTTTTAATCAATAAAACTCATCTTTAAAGTTTGGGATTTGTTCTCTTATTTTCTTGGTCGTGGAATCGACTGTTCCGTGGATTCGGAAGCCCCTCGCTTGAGGTTTTCAAACAACCTTCTTGCGGACCCCTCACAAGGCCCTCCGTCGGAGTTTTTGCGGCACCGCTTCGCTCATACCAAGCAACGGTGGTCCAGTTATCGTCATCACCGATCGACTTGGCCATTGCCAAGCACGAAGGTAAGCCCGTTCCGCTATCCCGCTGCGTCAAGTGGTATCAGAGCCCCACAAATCAAGGATTCCAATTTATTTTGGAAACCTTTGGAAATATTTCTTTTTCAAAACAACAATGGCGAAACCAATAAGACTACTGTTAACCCCAAAGATTGAAGAATCACCCCAGCACCACAATGTCTTCCGAACCCGATGCAAGTTGAAAGACAAGTTATGTGACATCATCATTGACAACGGGTGTACAGAGAATATTGTTTCAAGAGCAATGGTAGAGAAGATGGGACTGACCAAAGAAGCACACCCGGCTCCATATAAAATTAGCTGGATTCAACAGGGCCACAATATGGTCGTCTCAGAAGTTTGTCGCATACCCTTCTCTATCGGAAAGACCTACAAGGATGAAGTCACGTTCGATATTGTCGACATGGACTATTGCCACATCATCCTCAGCCGGCCGTGGCAATTTGAGAAAAATGTCACTTACTGGGGAAGAGACAACACATATTCCTTCCTTCAAGATGGACGACGTCTCACCCTCCTTCCATTAGCATCGGATGATATTCCTAAGACCAGTCCACAACCACAAAAGGGGCTCGAGCATTCCCACAACAATTGTTCCCTCATAGCACCAGTTGTCATTGTTAACTATAAAGACAACAAGATTGCGAAGAACATATCAAAGTCGGATGAACCCATTGTAGATGCTGAACTGAAATCTTCAACGCTTCAAGAAGATAAGAATTTGAAGGTTTCTAATCAAGAAACAGAACCAACTGAAGAGAAGGACATGATAATCTTTGGTGAAATTATTGCGGACGCTACGAAGATGCATTTTTCATGCCCTCAAGAAAATTACCCAAAAGAAGACAAGATCCTCCCCGAAGATGACGATCAAGAACATGGTGCAGGATCTCTACAGAAAATTCTGAAAAGACGTATCAGCAAAAGTTTACACGACAAACAGAGAATTTCAGTGGAGTCAACCAAGACATTATTATCATCATCATTTTCATCGTCATGTTCATCGTTCTTTTCTCTTGAGTGTACGACTCAGCAAGAGAATTTCTCCTGCGACGGAGCATTGAAAATTTTACCAATATTGAAAGCTCCCAATGCCAAAGAGACGAAAGCTCATGGATGTGAGCTTGTGACAAAGAAGGATGGCTCGCGGCGTATGTACATCGACAATCGGGCTATCAACCACATCACCATCAGCTGCTTTCAAATCCGGATCCAACCTGATGATGAGTGGAAGACTATTTTCAAGATCCGAGAACTACTCGAATGGCTATTTTTGTCCTTCGGACTTTTGAATACGTCAAAAACCTTCATGGCCATCAAGAATCATATTTTGAAGCCATTAACAAGAAAGTTCGTAGTCATCTACTTTGATGATATCCTGATTTATAGCAAGAGTCAAGCTGATTATTTGAAACACCTCAGGGAATTTCTCAACCTTCTTCGAACTAAGAAGTATAGATTATTTACTAACCAACTCATCTTCTTGGAATTTGTGACTAGCATCGATGCCCGCAGTGTTGATGAAGAGAAGATTCGAGCAAGCCGCAACTGACCTACACCAAAGATAATGACTGAAGTTCAAAGCTTCTATGGTCTCAACAATTGTCATCCGCAACTTCAGCATTAAGACACACATACCTCTCCAACCATTCAATGTCGTCGATCTTTACGAATACTTTTCATCTGACGAGCCACTTTATTTCTGAGAAGAACTTAGAGACGAGTTCTCTCGAAGCAGGGGAGACTGATGTAGCGTAGAATTCTAGTCCATATAGGATTTCTTTTCTTTTTCCTCTTCCTCTTGGATTCTTCTTTATTTTTCTTTTCTTTTTTTATAATCCTATTTATGTTAGGATTCTTATTTTGACTTTTATCTTTTATTAGAATAGATTTTATCTTTATTTTATTAGGATTAGGTTGTCACAAAAGTCCTATAAATAGGCACCTTTTATATGCAATTGAGAACAACTTTTAATCAATAAAATTCTTCTTTAAAGTTTGAGATTTGTTCTCTTATTTTCTTGATCGTGGACTCGACTGTTCCGTGGATTCGGAAGCCCGTCGCTTGAGGTTTTCAAGCAACCTTCGTGCAGACCCCTCACAAGGCCCTCCGTCGGAGTTTTTGCAGCACCGCTTCGCTCTCACCAAGCAACGGTGGCCCAGTTATCGTCATCACCGATCGACTTGGCCATTGCCAAGCACGAAGGTAAGCCCGTTCCGCTATCCCGCTGCGTCAGGTTGTCGCTCTTTCCTCCTTCAGCGTACAAAGAGAGCTGAAATAGACTCTTTTCTCGGTTCAGCTGAAGCCCAGAAAGCTTGTCAAACTCACCCATAGTCCCTGATAGCATGGTCATCCCTCCTATATGGCCGAAGAAAAACCAGGAGGTCATCCGTATATATGAGGTGTGAAACATATGACGTGATTTGCATGTACAGAGGTACTTTGTATATATAAAAATTTAAGGGGTCTACAAGGCAGATCTTGGTGGAGACTTAATGTTCTCTATCACTTTTACATCAAATTCTATATTGTGTATCACCCCAATAGTGGGCGTAGTCACCAACTCAAAAATTATATTGTTTCTTTCCTTCCATATATGCCAGACCGCAACCGCCAACCGAATCCTTGCTGTATTGTACCACTGGAACCCGATTCCTTTCGGCTATGATATCTGCCACCTCCTCCCTCCAGCTTCGAGAGTCATGAGTCTGAAAGCTGAGCTGAGAACACTGATGTTGCCAAACGGATGATGAGAAGGAACATCTAAAGAATATGTGATCCATAGATTCATGGTCTTGCTTGCATAACTCGCACAGAGGTGATAGAATTTGCACACCAAACCTCACTAGGCAATCCCGAGCAAGCAACTTCCCAAGACAAAATTTGTACAAACAAAATTACATTTTGGAGGCCATCCCTTTGGTCCACACCACATATGCCAGCTCCATGGGAGGGTGAACCTCCCTAATAGACGCGTAGACAATCGATTAGGGAAAGATATGTTGTCCAGTGTCTGTCCACACCCATCGATCCCCATTCGTACTCTCAGTAGCCACATGGACCGCTTCAATCTCCTGCCGAAACTGTCTCGTCATAGGGTGAAGGTCCGCTCGCCACACACCCTCCCATTGAATAGCGCTCACCCGAGCTCTCCATCCCGTCGTTGGCATCGCTTGCCTACCAACTCGATCCGCCAAACTCAGATGGTTGATCCAAGGATCCCACCAAAGTCAGTAGTCTCTCCGTTTGTCATCGATCTGAAAATAAGCCCCTTCAAAGTAGTCCGATGGGAGAATAGGTTCTTCCAAGTAACGGAGTCGTTGCTATTGGCTCGGATCTCCCAAAAGGACTGGTCCTTCATATACCTTCCCTTCATCCATACTGTCCACAAGGAATCCTGGACGAGAAATCGCCAAGCTTGTCTCACTTCCGCAGTCTCGCGCAGGATTCGCAAAGACTGTAGGCCGACACCTCCCTCCTCCCGAGGTCTGCATAGAGTCGTCCAACCTTTAGAGTGTAGGCCTCCTCTCCAGATGAAGCTAGCATAGTGTCTTTCAATTTTACTAATGGTCGCAGACGGCAACATGAGAGTGCAACCAGAATCGAGCAATGGCATAGATGACGGATCGAACTAGCTCAATGCGCCCTCCAAAAGATAAGCTCTGGGCATGCCACCCCTCCAGACGTCGTTGTGCGTAGTCAACTAGACTTTGGCATTCAGTCTCTTTGACGTAGTTGATAGATAATGGGATTCCCAAATATCAGACTGGCAACTCCCCCTTCTCAATACCAAGAAGTAGCGCCTTCTCTTCCTTCTGCTGACAATGCTTGTTGAAATAGGCTACACTCTTATCCTTGTTCAGCTGCAAACCAGTCAGTGAGCCAAACCGTTCCATGATCCCGTTCAAAGCCATAATCCCACGCTGCGAAGGAACCAGAAAGACCAGCAAGTCATCCGCATAGATAAATGGGATACCTGAGGATACACTCGCTTGTACAGCGGGGTGATCTGGCCTCTATAGTCCGCAACGTCCATGAGCGATGTGAAAAACTCCATGACCAAGGTGAAGAGGTATGACGATAGCGAATCCCCTTGCTGAAGTCCTCTAGAACTGCCGAAGAAGCCATACGGCTGACCCCTGACAAGGACAGAGAAAGAGGGAGTGGAAATGCAGACCCGGACCCTATCCACCCAAGTACGATCAAATCCCATAGCAAGCATAATATGGCACATGAACTCCCTATTGCCAGAGTCATATGCCTTCCGCAGATCCAGCTTGACACACACTTTATCTCCTCCCGGTTTGTTGAATCGCTATTAAGTGAACCACAATATACAAGTAAAGCCCTACCATTTGTACTGTGTATCATGGGAAGTGGCGTACCCCATGTGTAACATGTACTCGAGCCAATGTGACCTATTTAAGTATTGGGGTAGTAGCTATCATTTCAGAGAAATATTATATGTTCCTAAGCTATGGTGCATAGTAGTATCTGTACCTAGACTACAGACATAGGATATATAGTTTTGTCAGGAAAACCAAAACTTATTGAATAATACAATAACACTTTTTACTTGTGGTCAAAGAAGAAAATGTCTCGACTTTTTGAGATGATGGTTCTGCTTCTCCGATATTTAACGCATCTGCTTTAATTACTGAATTTTCAAACTCTAGATAAAAGCACTTCAACAATTCCCTTCATCTTGCATCTTAGGCAGTGGATTCTATTAAATAATAACAGAATTCTGGTGCAGAGAGGGCATTCAAAATGAGACTGATAATGGTAAGGCATGTGAGAGAATTGTCTAAAGGGGGAACGTTGAAGTCCTTTCTCTTGTTGGCTCAAATCCTTCTGGACTCCATATTTTCAGATACTTGTAGTAAACCAATATTCTTAACAACTAGGCCTGGGTTATGCTCATGCTTTATCAGATAACACGTTAATATCTTAGTAGATTTAACTTTTATATTAAATGATGAATCTTACATATCAATGGATAGATCTCCTTACTAGACTGTTTTATGCTCTATTAGTTGGTATTGCTTGTTTGATACATGAGTTGTCGCTCTTTTTATTTAGTTACTTTTTTCATATTTTATTAGATGATCATAGCTTACTTGCTTTGTACTATAAGTTTAACTTCGCTTCACTTGTTAGTTGCTTAGCAATTACTTTATTATTTGAACTATTACTTGTTCAGTTGTAGATTAACTTTGCATCTTTTTTTAGAAAGAAGGGTGACGTTCCAGTGCCACTTTGCTTTCTTAGTATATCTAAAATTTTGGTATTGTTAGATTACAAGATAGTTTGTCGATAATAGAGATAAAATTTGTTTGTTTTAGAAATGATTTCTGAGGCATTCAAATTAAGAGAATTTTATTATCCATTTAAAGTTTATGTTAGTAGTTTTCTAATGGGTTTTGGTATATTGATTATTTTTTAATATATAGAGATAGGTTAATTGGCAATAGTAGCTTTATAGCACTGCAACCTTAGAAAGAAGAAAAAAAGACTAAAACACAAACTGCAGTGTCCTTTGGATTGTGCTACAACAGTACAAAGATTGATGCGACTCCCAATAGAAAATCCTATCATCTCTTTCTTCTAGTTCTTTTTCTTACTAAAGGGAACCAGGAGATTTGTTGCTTGCATGAGCTTAAACCGGAAAAGAAAAAGGGGTGTTTACTAACCAACTGCCCACTACATTTATGCAAGATTGATAACTTGTCAAAGACCTTGTCGAGCTTTCTTGGCCTGAGTCATGCCATATTAGCTGACAATAATCTGATGGAGACTCGAATGGTGATGATCAATATAAACCCATGAAATAATTCATGGCAACCTAACCTAACTTTTTTCTTCTTATGTCGGAAATGTTGATTTAGTTCTCTTTAAACAAAAAAATGTAGCACAAGCAGATAAGTTTATTTTGTACCTCAGGCCTCTTTCCTGATAATTCATCTGCAAGCCTAAGACACTGGTTAAGATCCAAAGTACCAACCACTACCCGTTCTTCTCCATCATCAGCGAACTGCATATTCAACAAACATAAATTGGATTTGTCAATGCTGGACACTTACCTACTTTATATCATAGTAGACTAGTTCCAACTCTTTGTGCATTATTCCGAACTGAGATACATTAGTTCAGGTTAACATTAACGAGTTCAAACAGTTTCAGATATTACGGAACCATCAATAGAGTGAGAAATGAAACCCCTACTGTTGGGATGGCTATTCTATAGCAGCACAAGAACTAACTCAATAAATCTGATCAAAATTAGACCAGGATAAATAAAACTGTGGGTCAAACCCACATGATTATAACATGAAAATGATCATATATGTCTTATGAGTGACCGAACTAAACTGGCTTAAACCTAAATCCACTTGAAATTCATTGTATAACCACCAATATTACATGCTTCCACCTATATTTGACACCCATGTACTCGATCATCCAGTTCCTGGATTGTCGCCCAAAAAATCCATGATGTTATCCGTGTTTACCAATTATAATTTAAATATGAAGCAAATTGTTGAAGGTTCTTTTCCGAAACACAACATTGAAATGCCAAAGGATGCCTCTATTAGAGGATCTGTTTCAATGCAAAGGTCACAAAACACCCCTCCCTGCTAAATCCTCGACCAAGGTTCACAAGCACTGGGTGGCAAGTGGAAACTATCACATAGAGGCTACTCGTTATTCTACCCAGTTGAGTTTTCCTACGGTTAAGGTATCGAAGGACTTTCGTCAACCTCGAGGTCTAGGGGGTTTCTGGGGGTACTGAGGTTATCAATTGAATTGTGTGAAGTTTGAAGACACCTTTCTAAACTGCAGTACACAACTTTCCAATTGCCACCCAATGGGTTATCTGTTGAGTCTAGGTATTGGCAGTTTTGGGGAGTTTCAGGGGGTTCGGTGGTTTTGACTTGGTTTGATTTTGATAGTTCCTATGGTTTCAGAATCGGTTTCTCTATCAGCTGATGTTGCAGACCATGCCTCAACAAGTATGTGCATATGTGTGTATGATCACAAACAAAAAGAGAGAAAAAAAGAATCATACATCCCATCACTAGCTTCCTAACTGTACAGACTATATAAGTCCATGCTGTTCCCTATAACAAACTAATAATCCATAATCTGATAGAGGGATATCTTAGATGCAAAGTGAAAGTAGTTTGTCTTCACATTTCATATTTTACATGTATGTGTCAATGCGGCCTTGTTAAATGGAAAAAAAGGACACGGTTAATGTGAGATCAAGTGATTGTGTTTCAGGATCCATGACTCATTAACCCTCGCGATCGAGGAAACCTTTTGATTCCTTAACAGTAAAAAAAAAAACTCTAAAATATGTTGATCTTGATGCGAATTCAAAGTTTGACGCATCGGGTGGCAAGTGGAAAGTATCACGCTAGATGGCTACTTCTTGTTCTACCAAGCTGAGTGTTCCTATGGTTAAGGGATCAAACGACTTTGTCAATCTCGAAGTTTATTGAGTCATGGGTCCAAATTATAATCAGATATCTCATATAAACCAATATCTATATGCCTTTTTTCCATGACAAAAAGGCGATGGTCAACTGTCCATGTAGGTCAGACAGTAGATTTTGCATGCACTACATTACTATATTGCTTATAGTTTCATGAGATTTGAAATAATTCAATATATAATTTTCCTGATGACAGAGAAAGTGGCTGTTCACTTTGCAAAAGAAAAAAAAAAGACAGGTTCTATTGGTGTTACTCTATCCCAAGATTTTAAATCTCATTTCAGATTACTCTCCCTTCTAAGTATCTGTTTTGGATGTTTCAGTAGGTTTTGTGGCGCAGGTAAGAGATTCCGTTTCGATATTGATTTCCTTATTGCTAAGAAGGTTTGCCTACTTAGTTTGGGTTTCAACTTTCAATCCCCTCTTGAAATTTTGATTTTGAAAGTTCTTATAGTCTCAACATTTAAATCCCAGTTTGATTCCCATTTCAATATCAGCATGAAATATTTTCTTCCATTCAACTCAGTTAGGGTCATTCTTACTGCCTCAATTCAGGTTCATTCAGGATTACATTCTAAGCAGCTTCCACCAGGGCCGGCCCTGGTGGAAGCTAATTGGGGCCCAAGGCGAAACTTCCAAAATGGACCCCCATACATAATGTAAAAAAAGTTTAAATAAAATAAAATTTTGTTGTGGTCCAGATTTGAACCAAGGACCTCCTAAATATAAGTCTAGCACTATAACCACTACACCACAATGCTTTTTGTTAAAAAATGACACATGATACATACTAGTTCTATTGTAGATAGTTTCATATTGGTGCCCCCTTTCGTCAGGGGGCCCTGGGCCGTCGCCCGGCCTGCCCTGGGCCAGGGCCGCCCCTGCTTCCACTACTAAGATTCTATCATACCAAACAAATGGATTTGTTTGTCTCCATTTCACGTCCAATGCAGCTAGAAAAGTTCAAAAGACACCTGATTTGAAGGCTACTTTAGCTTCCAACCACTTCATTCATTTCCTAACCTACCTTCTATTGTACCTTATTTCAGCTATACTCATTTCAAGTGTTTTCCCGATTGCAAATTTTAAATATTTTCAAAGTACTGGTATTCTAGTTTGGATGTTGAAGGATTTCAAAGACAAAATCAGAGAGAAATATGTTTAACATTTAAGGGCAAGTCACTCTATATAATAATAAAAGCGTAATTGCACACAATTGGATTAGGTACAAAAGTTTCTTTATATACTTGAGCAAAAATAGTACCTTATCCGGGGTGTGCTCAAGTGTTCAATCAAAATAGTAGTACATTCTCACTGACAAAATCTTTTCCATATAATCTTAAGTAGTACATTCTCACTGACAAAAGACTAATTGCAATTGATTTGCATTTTGTTATACTGTTAAATATCATGCATATTCTGAAACCTTTTTGCTTTTATGAATAATACAAGTGTCAAAAAGTGAAGTAGCAATTCGTTACGTCATTACAAAATATTGTTAATACTTAATTACTAGAATTATAAGTTGATGCAAATATTTATCTTGCTATAGATTGCTTATGAAGTATAGAATCGATAGATACAGGTCAAAAAGTGTAATAGTGTCAGGATCTATTCGC
This sequence comes from Iris pallida, assembly GCA_029216955.1. Taxonomy (NCBI): domain Eukaryota; kingdom Viridiplantae; phylum Streptophyta; class Magnoliopsida; order Asparagales; family Iridaceae; genus Iris; species Iris pallida. The sequence goes on along the minus strand of JANAVB010044114.1, from coordinate 119,080 downwards.
AAAATTAAAGTCATGACTTAATTCAAATTTTGACTGTGTCTACTATCCAGATTCAATTTGAAAGAGATGCAGAATCCTCCAACAACAAAAAAGCCTTTATCCCAAAATTTGGGGGCCGGCTACATGAATTTTTTTCCTCCTTTCAGCTCTTTTAAGGGCCATGTCCATTGTAAGATATAAAAAACATATCATTTTCTACAGCCACGATCCAAAGTTCGTTTAGGCCTACCCCTAGTTCAAGTAGTCCCTTCGACAAATATCTTATTGCTCATTTTAACCGGAGCATCTATTCCTATATGGTGCACATGTACAAACCACCTGACATAGTTTTTTCTCATCTTATCCTCGAATGGTGCCACCTCCAACTTAGCACAAATATGCTCGCGTAAGTAAAAGTAGTTTGGTCTACTTCCATCATTTACTCTATCTAGGCTGTATTTGAGGGACAATGAACATGCACTTCATTCTGCTATTACCTTACTTCCTATATTACTCCTTATAAACATTTCAAACATTTGCACTGCATGATATTGTATAAATGTAATCCTAAGGAGCCTCTTCGCCTCAGGCATATCAGCACTGCATATAACAATTGATGCGTTACCATCCATGGACCCGAACCCGAGTCTGATTCGTGGATCAGATTAATATTATGTTTTCAGAATTTTCAGTTTAAATATTTGTTTGCTAGGATCAGCCTAAATAAAGATAATTTTATCTCTTTCATTTGGTTAGGGATTTGACTTATTTTATGGATAACTATATAGAACTTTTATCTTCTTTAATTGTCTTGTATTCTATAAATAGTTTGTAAATACAGAGATTAAAGAATAAAATGAGAGAAACCTACTTTTGAATTTGTATGGTGCGATGTCAAAATTCTAGAGTGGATCTAACTTTGTTTCTTCTCCAACTCTGACGTCGATGTCGAGTCGGTTCTGAAGTACAAAAGCCCAACATCGAGGCACGGCGCAACCCGCACGCTATTCCAAAATTGAGTATATAAGATTATTGTCTTGGTACATTTTCATTATAATTTTTGTAACAAATTGACAATAGTTGATTGTTGACAAATTTCTTACAACTTTTATGCCCATTTTTTGTTAAATTCATAAGTTTCATACTAATCATATTTCTCCCGATCTTCCGTGTCAAATTTGTATCAGAACTCTAGAATTGAAAAATAAATTGAGAAAAATTTACTTTTGAATTTATATGGTGCTATGTCAAAATCCTAGAGTGGATCTATTTTTTTTCTTCTCTGACTCCGACGTCAATGTCGAGTCAATTCTCGAGTACAAAACCCCAGTATCAAGAGACGACGCACCCGCAAGCCATTTCAAAATCGAGTATATAAGTCGATTATTATCTTATTATATTTTATTATAATTTATGTGATTAATTGACAATAGTTAATTGTTTACAAATTTCTTACAACTTTTACGTCCAATTTTTCTCAAATTCCTAATTTCATAGTAATCATATTTCCCTTGAATCTTCACGCGTCAAATTTGTATTAGAGCTCTAGGTTAGCAATATTTTTATACATAGCTAAAGACCTAAGGGAGCAATTAAAACTTAAAACAAAATTTAAATTATGGACTATGTTGACTTGTTGAAAAAGATAAATGAACTATATACAAAGGAGCCTGATGAACATTCTAGTTGATTTGAAGCTAAAATGAAAAGACCTAAGAGAGGAATTAAAACTTAAAACAAAATTTAAATTATGGACTATGTTGACTTGTTTAAAAGAGAAATGAACTATATACAAAGGAGCCTGACGAACATTCTAGTTGATTTGAAGCTAAAATGTAAAGACTAGTCTCATCTACACAAATAGATTTCAACATGAAGCCGGACATATCCTTAGAGTGTCCATTAGTTGAACCTAGTGAACCTATCATAGTTGAGACACAAATTAGGTATGTGGTTGAAATTAGGTTTAGGTTTAAACCAAATATCAATTGTCCTTTATATATCGTCATTTCAATAATTAAATTGACCATTTGATGAATCCAATGAATTTAAAGAACCTAGCAGATATTTTGATCATTTTGAACTTATCACAATTATCCGGTATATGAACAATTTCTATTATACATTTAATATGAAATTTTAATACTTGTAGGAAATAATAATTGATTGGATGGATTCTTATTTTGAGGACAAAATCTTTTGGCAATGTTGGCACCTATATTATGGTAGTTCTTTGGATGCAGTGAAACAACCTCCATTTATTTACGTACCTAATAGATATCTCGCTTCTACTACCTCTACGACCGTCAGTAGTGCCAGGGGATTTCAATGTCTTTTCAGAAGCCTTTGTGTTGACAAAACCATCAAAGCATAGTTCTCTGTCATGGCCTATTTGGAGCGCATCACAAGGACCATAATTCTTCGATTTCAAGGTTACATGATTCACCAAGAGTTGAATTTTCCAAAGCCGAAGAATAATGCGGGAACATCCATGGACCCGAACCTTAAGTCCGTTTTGTATATCGGATTGATATTCTCCTTGATTTTTCGTTTAAATATTTGTTTGTAAGGATCAGCCTAAACAAATAGAATTTTATCTATTTTAGTTGGTTAGGGATTTGATTTATCTTATGGATAAATACTTAGAGATATTTTTATCTTTATTGGATTGTTTTGTAGTTACAAATAATTTGTAAATTCAGAGGTTGATGAATTGAAAAATGAACAAAGAGAAATCTATTTTTGAATTTATATGGTTGACCCAAAATTCTAGAGTAAATCTATCTTGTCTGTGTCGAGTACAAGAGTCCAATATCAAGCCCAGTGCAACCCGCTTGCCATTCCAAAGTCGGGTGTACAAGTCGATTATTATCTTGTTGCGTTTCTATTACAATTTTTGTAATATATTGATAATAGTTGATTGTTCGCAAATTTCTTACAGCTTCTGTGTCAACTTTTTCCCTAAATTCTTACTCTTTATAATAATCATATTTCCCATGGGTCTTCGTCCTCTGTCACCAGTCTACGTGTATACTAATTTAATCATCACGCTATGAAAAATATTATTGAAATCTGAGTTTACAAGTTGCTATAATCACCAAACAACCCTAGTCTCCATTTAACCCACGTGCAAACCTTCCATATAATAAATTAAGAAAAATAGAGTAGTTGAATCAAGATTAGTCGAAAACATCAAAAAAATAATTTAAGCACTAAATGTTGAATGGGGACAGTGAAACTCATGTACTATGTGCTGATACAAGTAACAAGTTTTTCTGAGAAACCAACATAATGATCATGAATAATGAAACTATAGGGACCAAAATTTTAGTAGATAATATGCATACCAAAAAGATTTTCTTCTTAGACAAAAGCTTATAAAAGAAGAATCAAGCAATATTAACATGATAAAATCCTAAGTTCCATGTGCAAATGATGTTTAAATTTTTCCAAAAGAAATAATTTAAAATCAAAGGATAAATAAAAGTTCCAAAATTAAATATCTCATCATATCATTTTATAATCCTCATACCTTACAAGCAGACCGCAATTCATCTGCGGGTACCAACACAGGTGATAAAGGTAATGTGGCATTTATGCAAGAAACTCTTTTGAATCCTATCCTCATTCCTGCAACGCGTTCTTTCAATGCTTCGTACTCACGTTCCGTCAGATACCTCTTATGATCCTAACATAACTTGACAAAGAATGAATACCATCAAGATCATATCAATACTAATAAATAAATAAAGTAATTTCTAGAAAAACATTAATAATTTTTACACTTATCAGGTTCATAATTTGTTAGTCTGGCTAATTTGCATCTAAATACTAGGAACTTTCAGATTTGTGCAACTTGCTACCTTGAACTTTCACTTTTCCTAGTTAATACCATGAAATATCTCTTATTTGAAAGTTAATACCGTGAACTGACAATACTGCATGGTATTAATTTGCAAAGTAACAGTAATTTATAGTATTTAGTTGCAAAATAAGTGATAGTTCATAGTATTAACTTGCAAACTCAGAAGTTCATGGTAGCAAGTTGCTACTCGTGAAAGTTCATGGTAGTAAGTTGAAAAATGTGAAAGTTCATGGTTATTTGCAAATTCAGAACAAAACTGTGTACAAGTTCAAAAGCCCTATGAAATGATAAGCCAACTAGGCCTTTTCCATGCATTTTAAAGTTCACTGAAAGTAAACTAGAACAACAAATCATGCCCATCCAAAGGTCTTAATGGTGTTCATATATGTACGATTGTGTTTGTATTAGCCTTCTCATAGAGGATACAGATGTGAACGTGACTATCATTCATAGACTTGTAATTATGAGATAGCAAGCATTTGTAACTGATCCTATGGTATGTAACTCCATTTTCTGCTCCAGCTTTCTAAAAAGGGGGGAAAGAAAGAATGGCATAGTTGCTTAAAGCTATAGAAAGAGAAGGTGTGAGATAAATAGAGGGATGACGGATGTAGAAAAGAACATTCTATTACCATAATTTAATATTAAGAAATAATACGAAAAACAAGATTGACATGTCATTCAATTTGGCAGTAATTGGCAAGCATTGCAAGGGAGCATATAATCTAGAATAGTTTGTCTGTATATATAATTATACATTTAGTAAATATTGGATATAACTAGAAAAATCCTATAAAAAAAAGTCTAGCATTCATTCTTATTACTATTTTATCAACATTTAATGCAATTTACTTCTAAATGTTTCAATATTTTCCTAAATCAGAGTAAATTTTATAGAAATTCACGTCCTAATTTTGTTTGGAGAAATATAAAATTTAAATTAGCTAGCCTGGTATGCTAGGCCGCATAGACACGGAGTAGGATTTGGATACGGAAACGACATGGATTCGTTAAAAAACATCATCAAAAAAATCTAGGCTATGGGTATGCCATGTGTACGATTATGTATGTATTAGATGCTACTAACATATGTCCTACTAGTATGCAAGTCTAACTAGTTTAAAAAATATTCTAGAAAGCACACAACACAAAAGGAATGTCAGCTTCTGATTCGTCATCTTACATTTTGCGCGAGCACCACGAGACTATGTGAGATTGCTTTCAGCTGAGCGGATTTTGGGTTTCACATCAAGGCCTTCCATCAAATCTAAAGGTCAAGAAAGTCTCCGGATTAGGAAGAGTTATATAACTAATTACCTGAATTAATTTCTGAGAGGGATATTATTATTATAATCAGATTGGTTGGCTCTGTGAGAATTCACAAGTCAGGGTAGGGATCATCATTGGGCCCGAGGCCCATGGGCGCCCGAAAGCCCGCCCGGCCCTACGGGCCAAAGCCCGATGCATCCCGGTCCCGGTCTAGTCCATATTAATATAGGGCAGGGCTTGGGCTAAGCATCCTCCTGTCCAAGCACGGCCCGAGGCCTGCCCGATGCAAGCTCGTCCAAGCCCGGCTCGAAAAGCATGTCTAAGTCCGACCCGAAAAGTCTGTATAAACCCGACCAAGTTTGGAGACCGGAGTCAAAGATTCTCTCTCTCTCGATGCTACAAAAGTTGGTTCAATTCAAATTAAATCATTAACAATGCTGACTTAATACACCAAATCATGTCATGTCCTTGAAAATGGACTTCAGACTCACTAACACACAAAGTCCAGTTAGGCTCTTTGATTTAAGAGCCTTTGATTTAGCCGATAGCTAGCTAGCCTAGACTAGACTAGACTGTCTAGTTTTATTAAATTAATAGTTTAATTCAAAGAAGGAAATAATCTTGACCATTTTTCTTTGAAAGCTCAATGCTCTCTGACCGAGTCTCTCTCAAATGGAAGAAGAACAGACTAGTAACCCCATGGGCACCAGTCGAGGACTACTCAAGCAGAGTCTCATTGACATGAACGGTTGGATGATGATCTTTTTTTTTTCCGGAGATCCAGAGGCAGAGCTCTTACAAATTCTTGGGAAGAAAAGGAGACCTACAGCCAAAGAATTTATTCTTCAGTCTAGACTTCTAGTCGGAAGTTGGAACGAAAAAGACTCTTCGTTTCCAGAGATGAAAGCTAGTCGCTGGCGGAGCAAATTAATTCCTTTGTCTTCCAGACTTTCGTGCAATCTATGCAAGTATTTACTATTTATCTCACTCAATTCTCACCCTTTATATATTACTCAATTCTAAGTTTTTTTACAGTAAGTTCCATATCTACCTCTAGGATAAGTTCCTTATGGGTTGAACTTGGAAGATAAGTATTGATGATCATTGTTTGTTGGAAGATAAGTATTCTTTTTTCTGAAATTTCTTTGGTTTTATACATGTTTGATTGCCCTGTGTTTTCTTGAGTCTCATCTCTTAGTAGTCTTGATTAGTTATCGAGTCTTTAAAATGGATAATAGACATGAGTAAGGAAATCCAACAGAGTCTACAGGTTCTCCTTCCTCTAATGATCCATCTAATACATCTACTACGGGTCAAAGAGAAGCTAGTAGTGTCTCAAATAATTTTGAAAAAGTTACAATTCAGAATGGGGGAAATTAAGAGACAAAAGCCAAATGTAAAATTTGTAGCAAAATGCTTTCTTGTGGTTCTATTGGTGGTACCACTCATCTAAGATGACACATAGATGGCTACATGCGTAACAAAATGTAGACATAAGAAAACAAATGCTGCTAAATGGAAATTCTAGTGGAAATTTGTCTAATTTTGCTTATGATGAGGCCTATGCTAGGAAAGAAGTGGTTGATTTTATTATTAGAGCTGAATTACCTTTTGCATTTGTAGAAAAACATAATTTCAAAGAAATGATTCAAAGAGCTTTTGCTCCCCAATTTAAGGGAATCTCATCTTCAAAAAACGAGATGTGATGAAACTTTTTGTTCAAGTTAAAGATGAGTTGTTGAAGTTTTTTGAAAATTTTGATGGAAAATTTTGTTTTAACTTCTGATGTACGGTCATCGCATCAAAAAATGGGTTATCTATCACTTCTTGCTCACTTTATTGATAAGGAATGGAATTTGAATATAAGAAATATTTGTTTTAAAATGATTGAACACCCACACAATGGTGAGTCACTTGCAAGTCATATAAGTGAAGAACCACTGTCTTGGCGCATTCATAGAAAAATATTTTCACTATCTTTGGATAATGCTACAAATAATGACGTGGTTTCAAGACTACTACCAGATTTTTCTTATGATTGATTCTGTGTTTCCCAATACTTTCATGTTCGTTGTTGTGCTCATATTTTTAATTTAATTGTCCAAATGGATTATCTATTTTGTCTCCATCTATTGACAAAATAACTGACATTGTACGTAGTATGAACTCAGCAAATAGAAGGCATGAAATATGGGTACGTTGTTGTGAGGAAGTTGGTTTGAGAAAGAAAAATATAGATAATGATGTTCCTCATAGGTGGAATTCAACTTATGAGCTTTTACATGTTGCTATAAAATATAAAAAGGCTTTGCATAGGTATGTTCAAAAGATAAACCAATCTCGTTCTTGTAATTTAACGATTGGATAATAGCTCAAATAGTTTGTGGTTTTCTGAAATTATTTTATTCTTCCAAAAAAACTTGTTGTGATGTTTATTATCCTTCATCAAATCGAGTTATTGGGTGCTTAATTGGTATTTATGCAACATTTAGAGCTTATTTTCACTTTACCGTTTTTAGTAAAGCTATAATTGCAATGAAGACAAAGTTCAACAAATATTGGACAACTTTTATGGTTGTTTTTTGTTTTGTTGCAATTGTAGACCCAAAGCATAAGCTTTTTACTATTGGAGAATGGCTATAAGCTATGGGCAATGAGCAATATAAAGTGAAAACTTATCATCTTTAAAGTGTTCATTCCTTATATTCTATGGACATTATAAGAAAAACATGTGCATGCCTAGTGTTTCTTCAAATGAGCAGCAAAATAGTGAAAGTTTCCCCCCTTAAGTCAATTTTCAAATCCAATGGCTTTTTGTGATTTAGAAGATTTTGCTGAGAGTTGTTTGAAAAATGCCAAGGTGTTATCGAGTTCATCTTCTACTACCCCTTCTGATTTGCGATATTATCTTAATGTACCACCAAGAGAAGTTGATAATAATAATAATCAATTTTGTCTTTTGGGTTGGTGGAAATCACATGAAGCTGTATATCCTGTGCTTTCCATCTTAGCCCGTGACTTGCTAACTGTTACTGTAGCATCAGAAGTAGCTTTTAGTGCAGGTAGCCGAGTTGTATCAGAAAAAAGAGCAAACCTAAGTCCAAGCACAATAGAAGCACTATTTTGCTTGAAAGATTGGAGACTAGCTGAAACAAGAATGCAAGAAGTGGCACAAGAAGAGGAACGCAATAAAGAATTGATGAATTTGAGATCAACAAGACCTGATTGGATGGTTGAAGATGCATTTGAAGCTGGAACTGAACCATTTGGAGATTGAAGATTAATATTAGATCTTAGTTGCTTTGAGGATGTCAAGTGCAAATGATTGATAGATATGAAGGTGCCAACCTAGTTGGGATGTTCATATCCAATAGTGATGCAACCAACTTCTCATTGTTTACAGTTTTTTGGTCTGATTACAGATTTAATGCAATTTTATTATGTTTGCTAAAAGAAGTTGGCTTCTCAAATAGTTAATGCATTCCTGATTATAGGGTATGGAGTGTCTACCCATCCCTCTGTTTTGGAGAGTCCATATATGGCTAATGCATTTGCCATGGCTCTTGTGGAGGGAAAGTCAAAACAGGAAGCATTACAGTTTGCCTACAACTCTATATTTTTGTTGCTTTCTCCCAGAGACTTTTCAAATCCCTGGTTCATATTGTTAGTTCCTTCGATCTTCAACTGTTTTAGCTTTTCTTTGTGTTCAAAAAAGTCTTGAACTACAAGTCAAGAAGGCCATCTCGAGCATGCCAGAAAGAGATGCAATTATGCAACTTCTTGAATCCCTTTAGATGTAAGACTTCGTACATGAAAATAATTATGGAAAATAAAGTTTCAAAAGAACTTTACTTTTCTTCTTTCTTCTCTCTGAGTCTGAATGCGTTTGGGGTGCTGGATACTTTGTTTGATAATAAACAAAACAATTGTTGGGGGACTATAATTTAGTGTAGAATTTAAGAATATAGTGTTAAATTAACCTTTCAAATACGAGTTTAACGATTAGGTCCGAGAAGGCACATTTGGGCTTTTTTATAAAGCTAGCTCGGCCTGACCCGACTAGCCCAAAAAGTCTAACCATGTGTGCGGGCTTAGGCTTCAAAGATAATAATTAACCCTGACTCAGCCCGGCCCGAAATATCTCTAGGGCCAAAAAAAGATCAGTCCATGCCCAATCCGAGCCCGTACTTTATGGACCTGGACAGCCTGGCCCGGCCCAGCCCAGTCCAATGTCGATCCCTAAGTCAGGGTTTGCAACTTTCAAAAAGAGGAAGAACGAGATTGGAAATTTGTTGTTGATTCGTTCGAGAAGATCAATAATTCGTCCTCGTGTTCCCGCCTTCAATAACTTGTTATTTTCTCCATTGTAATTTGTTTCCAACCATTGAGTAATTGTGGTTGGTCCGGTTTGGGCTGGTGGGAGAAGTTGGGGGAGCTGGTGCATTACTTTATTCCATTAATGGAGCTTTTTCGGGTTGAGTCCGTCGTTACATGGTTTTTTCCTCTAAAGATTTTCTACGTAAATATCGTTATGTTTGTGGTTATGTTGTTTGTGTTGCGATATTGTATGTTTGTTGGAGTTTTTTCTTATACTCATGGAGGTGTTCCTCCTTGAGAGCTAGAAAGATAATCTCACATTAGAAACACTCCAAGTGAGTATTTCAATATAACACCAAGCTTGGGGTTGAGAGATGCACATGGGGTGGTTGCCAATGTGGTGGGTGTTATATAGGATGTTTTTCTAGTAGGATTAAGTTTAAACTTCTCAAGAAAGCATTTATGTTTTTTGTCACACTATTGAAAAAACTTCTTTGGAGCTTGGGCTCGAGCTCAAGGGCGCAAACTGCGCTTTAATGGCTCACTTTGAACTTAGCACGCCAGCATCGTCGCATCACGTTTGTGCGCATTTGTAGCGCTAGTTTCATGCGTGGCCACATGTCGGGCTATGTGCGGCTATGAACGGTCTATGTACGGGCTATGCGACGCTATGTGTGGGCTATGCACGTTTACGCGTATGCGCACATGCGTTGCTGCACTCATGCACGCATGAGCTGCTGTGTACATATGCGCAAATAGCATTGTTGACGCATAATCCAACTGATTACGGAATTTGAACAATAATGGAAAGTTGGAGTCAAATATTCAGATTCGATCTTCGTAGGATTTGAATTTAATTCAATCATATATTTTCATAATTAGTTGGCGGCCAGGATTAGAGTTAGGGTTTCCTCCTACTCTATAAATACTCTCTTTGTGCCTCTTTGAGGACTTACTTCGAAAAAGAGAGACGAAGAGAGTATTGTGCTACTGGAGTCCAGGAGTTCCTGCAAGTCAGTACAGAGGTGACGGCGAACATTCCAGAAGTTCTTTTGTGAACTTGCTGGTTCCTAGAAGCGAATCGTGGTGAGTGAATCTTGCTTTGAGCAACGATGATCTTTATCACCCCCAACAAGAATACTTTCTGTCTTCTATTTCTCTCCTCTAAATTGTAAACATATTGTCTCAATTACAACACGTCTGCAAGGAAGAAGGTTCTCTGATTCTGTTAGTTTGTATTTTGAAGTTGTAATCTGAAATAACTGTAGCATTCACTTGAAATCAAGACACCAGAGGGCAAACTTGTTTGCGTGAACTTCTGATCTCGACTACAATTTCAGAAGCAGAACATAAAGCAAATCTCTTGGGAGGCTTCACGTAATATCTCTGTTCTTGACCTCTGTTTCTCCGTCTTTTGATCTGTCTCGGGACTAACAATGTTTGCAGGATTCTGTGATTTGGTTCAGTACTTACAGTTTTTCTTTTTGGCGAGAATAGTAATATTTGGTTGTGTTCTATAGTCTATTTCCAACAGAGTGGTATCAGAGCATAAGGTTGCATGGTGTCAGGTGTTTGATAGACTGGCCAATTAGAAATGATGGACATGAAACCATGTCGTATGGTTAATGAGAACGACACGAACTATCATTATTGGCGAAGTAAGATTTAGGATCTTATTTTTGTTAAAAAGTTACACCTACCAGTATTTGCTTCCGAGAAGGCCATAAATAAATCCGATAAAGAGCTGATTGTTTTAGCATAAACAAGTCTATGAGTACATCAGACAATTTGTAGATGATAATGTGTACAATCACAACGCAAACATTGAAACGTCAAGACGTTAAGATGGAGTCCTTAAATTCCAAGAAAACTGGCATCAACAAGTGTTTTATCCGACAGATGATAGACCTGAGGTATAAGGACGGTACGCGGATTATAGATGTGAATGAGTTCTATGACATTGTTAATCAGTTGTCGGCAATTAAGGTCAAATTGGATGAGAAAATTCAAGGGTTGTGCTTGATGGATACTTTGCCAGATCTTTTGTATTCGTATAAGTGTCTATGATCACTTTTGCTCCCGAAGGCATGAGGAGATGTGAAGAAAATAATTGAGCACATCTTCTTCATCACATTCTGAGACGTTAATGTCAGAGAGCCAATGGAGGAGGAAAAGTAGAGATCCAAGCGATATGGACAAGAGCGAAGGAAAGTCCAAAGGTCGCTACGAAGACTTGTTTCACATCCTGATTGTATGTTGTATGATTACTTAACTCAGAAATTAAGAAGAGACGAAGAGAGAAGAGAAGCCGCCTCCATTGGGAGTCCAAGGAGTTCAGCGAGTTCATGAAGGAGGTGACAGCGAGCGTTCCAGAAGTTCTTTCAAACTTGCTGGTTCCTGAGAGCTTATCGCAATAGGACAAATCTTGTTTTGAGCAACGGTGATCTTCATCACCCAGCAGAGTCTTCAACTCTGTGTCTCACAAAGAGACCGATTCTTCAACTTCGTGTCTCACAAAGAAAACCGAGTCTTCAACTCCGTGTCTCACAAAGAGACCGAGTCTTCAACTTCGTGTCTCACAAAGTGACCGAGTATTCCATCTATGATTTGTTTTGGGAACAACACAAACTACCTTGCCTGGTCCAAGTCTATCAAGGTGGTGCTGAGAGCAAAGAAGAAGTTGAAGTTTTTGACGGACGAACCCCCACTTGAAACGTCTGATGATTATGAAGATTGGATGATTGCGGATGCATATGTTATGTCATGGTTGTGGCATAGTATGGAGACAAACATCGCTGCTAAATGTCCAGCAGTGTGAATCCTCCAAACAAATTTGGACATCTCTTGAAGGATCATATTCGCAAAAGCGAAATATTGCCCGTATATATGAGTTATATGAATTATTATTTCAAACAAAACAAAAAGTTAAGCCTATGCATGAATATTTAGTCTCAAAGAAGGCTTTGTGGAAGGAACTGCTACAATATCATCCTATTACTACTGATTTGAAGGAGGCTCAGCGACAGAATGAGGAATTTCATGTTTCCCTTAACCTCGTAGGCATGGACCTGCTTTCGACCCTTGTAAAGCTCAAATCCTTGCTGGAGAACAGTGACCTACGGTGGCCGATACCTTCTCTCGTCTCAATCGTTCCTTTCTAGGTCAGAGGTTTGTGAGTCCAAGTACGGACTCTTCTGCCCTAGTTTCTAATATTGGTGGTCGTGGACGTGGTAATGGACGTGGAGGCAGAGATGGTCGTATTTTTGGTCGAGCAGGAGGTCGTGGTGGTAGAGACAATGGTCGTGTTGGTGGTCACGGTGGTGGAGATGGCCGCGATGTGATGGTGGTCGTGGTCAACCGTAGAAATGTAACTATTGTGGAAAACTCGGTCATGTTGAAGACTACTGTTGGGATAAGTGGGGCAAACCAGCATATGCACATCAAGTGCATAATGAAATTTGTAGTCCCATATCATCACGTCTGCTCCTAAGGATAATACTTCTGTTCTCAATCAGACTTCAACATCCTATGCATCATTACCATTGGAACAGATCCTTCAGAAGTTGAATGAGCTTCCTAGTACCACCCAACCTACTGCAACTATGGCAAATCTAGGTAATCATGCTCTTGTCGCAACCCAGTCACCATCTACCTCTTGGGTCATCGACTCATGAGCAAGTTCCCACATGTCTGGTATATTTTTCCTCTTTCATAATCGTCTTTCCATGAAAAATAATATCATCTTGGTTTATGGGTCTACTCGTCCTATGCTTGAAAAATGTGTCATTCAACCTGCTCGATCACTATCATTGAAAGATTCATTGTATGTGCCTACATTTCCATTTAATTTGTTATTCGTGAGTCAATTAACCAAATCTCTTCATTGTTCTCTGACATTTTCTTCCAATACGTGTGTTTTTCAGGACCTCAGACGGAGGAGGTGATTGGCTCGGGACATAAAAAAGATTACTTGGATCTACCTGGAAAGGCTTTCACTTCTGTTTCCGTTTCTCCTCTGTAGTGGCATTATCGTTTGGGACATCCGTCGTTGGTTAAACTGCGTCAAATTATTCTTGGTTTAGGTCATGTCTCTAGTATTGAGTGCGAGACTTGTCAATTGGACAAGTATCACCGTAGTTATTTTCCTCCTCGTAGTGAGAGTCGTCAGTTAGAGTCTTTTGATCTTCTTCATTCTGATATTTGGGGTCCTTTTCGGGTCAAAAGTCCGAAAGGATTTCAATATTTTGTTACCTTTATTGATGATTATTCCAGAATGACTTGGTTTTATTTATTGAAAGAAAGATCTGAGTTTCCAAATGTGTTATCAGCTTTTTATAATGAAGTATATGTTCAGTTTAATAAACGCATCAAGATTCTGCGTTCTAATAATGCTTGGGAGTATACTCAATCATTTGTGCACAAGTTCTGTATTGATCGTAGCATGATTCATCAAACTAGTTGTGTCCACACCTCCCAACAAAATGATATTATCGAACGAAAAAATGGACACATTTTAAATGTGCCTCGAACTCTCATGTTCAATATGCATGTCCCCAAAAAGTGTTGGGTGGATGCTATTATTACTGCATGTTTTCTAATTAATCGCATGCCAGCATCTGTATTGAACAACAAAATTCCATTTTCCATGTTAATCCAGATGTCTCACCTTTTCCCTTACCTTTTCGAGTGTTTGGGTGTCGTTTTGGTTCAAAGCAAGGAGGGCGATAGTGGTATTGGAGGTTCGAGTCATTTATGGGAGAGCATGGTTATGCCAAGATGATGCCAGATTACTATGTTTTTGTGAAATATTTTGTCAAAGATGATTTTGTTGTTCTTATGCTTTATTTAGACGAAATGCTATTGGTGGTGGGTCGAAATGCTGCCATGATAGCAGAGTTGAGGTGGCAATTGGGTGTAACTTTCTTGATAAAAGATTTAGTCGTAGTGAAGACTATTCTTGGAATGGAAAATAGCCAAAAGAGGGCCGAAAATGTTATGGTAGTCTCAGGAGAAGTACATAATAAGATTCGGTATGAACGAGTCAAAGAAGGTGAGTACCTAACTTGCAACTCGCTTCAAGCTTAGCACCGAAAAGAGTCCATCGACCAAGGAGGAGAAAGCAAATATAAAAAAGGTGCATTAAGCTTCAATGATAGGTAATCTTATTTATGCCATAGTTTGTAGAAGACCGGATATTGCTCATGAGATCGAAAAAGTTAATAGATATCTCTCCAATCTAGGAAAAGATCATTGTAACTTAAATGGTTCTTACGATATCTCCAGGGTACTTCTAGTCGGAGGCTTTCTTTTGAGAGCAACGAGCCGAAGTTGATCAGGTCCACCGGTGCTAATATGGATCGGGATGTATACACTAGAAAATCAACATCGGACTATGCGATGATGTTTGCACGGAGAAGTATCGTAGCAGTTGCAGAAATGTGATGTTTTGTCTACAACAAAAGCGGAGCTTATTACAATGACAGAGGCATCCAATGAGTTTATTGTGGCTGAAAAAGCTTTTGTAAGAGCTAAGACTGAAACATGAGCATTACATTTTTGCTATGCAACAATCAGAGTGACGTTCACACGGGTAACAACCCGACATTTCATTGAACGTTCAAGCATATTGCAATTTAGTATCATTAGATTCGAGACATACTATAGGCGAAGAGCGATATGCATTACAAGGTCCATAAAGATGATAATCGGGTAGACATGTTTACCAAAATTCTGCCAGGGGGGGTATTAGAGTTCTACAGAAAGATCACGGGAATGACGAGCTCCTCCACCTAGTCAGGAAAGAGGAGATTTGTTGGAATTGGGTTCCCTTCCTATATGGAGAATACCATGGAGTATGACGAAGCTTTGGAAGTATAAGGCAACATGTGTCACATCCCGATTCGTCGAATCGTTCGTCCTCGCATTGATTCAAGGCGAATCGTTCGTCCTCGCTGGGACATGATGTCGTACAAATCTAAATTGAACTTGTACAAGGCAAGAATGTGCATTTGATAATTATTTAGAGACGAGTTAAAATTTAACAGTACAGAGAGTTGAAGACGCATATTAAAAAAAATCATTCATAAAACTTGCAAATGATGTGCAAGGTCATTTTTACATTACATATGCCGTTCCGACTACATTCTTTGAAACATAAAGGAAAAACATTTGACAAGCTGCCATAAAATAGTCCTTTTCATTCCATATATTCATGCCCCTTTATACATTGAAACTAAAAGCCTTCGAGATGAGTTGGTTTCAAAATAGGAAAGCTTCGAGCCGCCTCCCTTTTTTCAGCTTCAGTCTAGTCTCGTGCTCCCGCAGCGCGCTCGTCACCTGGGAAGTTGGGAATTAGTATACTTGAGAATGCACTAGTGAGCGGGACGAACCCACTCGTCTAAACCGACACTGCTTATTACGGATTTGCATGCATCGAAGTTGTCTTTCTATTTAGAACTAGATGATTTGTAGTTCATATCGATAGCATATCTTAAAGCACTAAACAACACATTAACTCTTGACATTTCTTACCACGGTCGTGCTCGTTCCTGCATAAAAAAATATATAATACTTACCACACCTGCACAAGACAATAGATGAGCCTGCAATCTATCTTATATGTGGTCATTGGTGATATCGACACCATGAAGGACGATTACGTAGCATTGCGACGCGCACTATCAGCCCGGGTTGCAAGTCCGACTGGAGGTCTCGTAATGCCTCACGCTGAAGCACGATTTCATAATTTCCTCCTATGACGATTCGGTTCCAGTGTCCCGGATACCATTTCGAGGAAAGCTAACTCTGTGCACAAGTTGTCCATGACCATGCGAATGCGTGAACAGTTTTATTTATGCGGCAGATACATGACAAAAACAGAATTAAGCTATATAACCCAGAACTAACACAACATTTCATTCTTTGCCTCAAAGACGTATGTTCTGATTTGGCTATCCGTACGCACCAAATACCCGAGGCACCATGCCACGAATCAATGATTCAATGTCCTTTCCTTTCAACAGTTTTCCTGGTTTTGAACCAAACTGCTTGTCTAGATATGAGGCGTTGAGTAGTCTCTAGGCCTAGTTATTCTAGTTACATTACAGTTAATCAGTTATCCCATGTTCTTTATCTTAGTGGCACAACATATATTCAACCAGCATTATCGATTTGAACGTTTGAACATCAAGAATTTGTTGACGGGAAGGAGTAGAAAAGAAGGGGCCGAACCACCCACCTAAAAGAAATGCACCGAGAGTAGGAGATCGCTTCGCAACGGTTAAACATCAATTACATGAACTCCCACAATGGCTCGAACATAATATTATAATTCCTTCTTTAGTCCTTCCCCCTCCGAAATTCCCAAAGGCGCATTCAGAATTCAACGCGAAAGCACACTCATCAAAACCAAGCAGCAAAACAACAAGAAAACTAAAAAAACCAACAACAGACCAGCCCCGTCGAAGGAACGCTTATTTAAAGCTCACTCGCCAAGACATAGTCCGCTGCGTATAGGACTTATTCCAACAGAAGTCGATCCATTAATTTGAACGGTTCTCATATCATTCATCGAAATCAATTTTATTGATGCCAAGGTTTTCGTATACTAAACTCGTTGCTGAGTCAGACTAGTCATCTATGTTCCCGACCGTATCTGACTTGCCATGAGCCTATTACATAGTGTTTCGCCCCAACGGGAGCGGGGCACTACATAATATACCACTAAGAAAAAAATTTGTCCCGAAACTTAATAACAAGGGTCTGACCTTAATCGACGAATAGTGAAGGGTACTTCTCCTTCATTTCTGACTTTAGCTCCCATGTCGACTCCTCAACTGAATGGTTGCACTACGTCACGCGAACCAAGGACATCAACCGGTTTCGCATGACCTTTTCTTTAAGATCCAGAATTTGCACAGGCTCGTCCGAATATGATAAGCCAGCGCGTAGCTCCAACTAATCGAAGCTAACTGTGTGACTTGGATTATGCACGTACTTCTGAAGTTGAAAAACATGGAAGATGTCGTGCACTTTAGCTAGGACGGGGGGTAGCGCAATCCGATAAGCAACCCGATAAGCAAAGGCCGCCACTCTCTCGAAAATCTCGAAGGGGACTATAAATCTCGGACTTAGCTTGCCCTCAACTCCAAACCGCATGACGTCCCGCATCGGCATCACCTTTAGGAATCATGGTCCCGACCAGAAACTCTAGCGGTCATCGACGAGTGTCCGCATAGCTCTTCTGCCGACTCTGTGCGATGCGGAGTCGGTGTCGAATCATACGGACCTTTTCACCGGCTTGTTCCACCAGTTCCGGGCCGAACACCTGTCGCTCCCCAACTTCGTCACAGCATATCGGAGATCGACACTTCCTTCCGTAGTCATAGGGAACCATTTGGATGCTTGATTGATAACTGTTGTTGTACACAAACTCCGCAAGCGACAAATACATGTCCAAACTAGTTTTCAAATTATCGCACAAAGACGCAGCATGTCTTCAGGGATCTGATTTACTCTCTATCTGGCCATCTGTTTGTGGGTGGCACGCGGTGCTAAAATTCAGCTTGGTGCCCAGCACCGCTTGCAGGCTCGTCCAGAAATGCGACAAAAATTACCCCATCTCTATCCGAAACAATCGTGGCCGGCACTCCATGATGTCGAACAATCTCATCGTTGTAAATTTGTGCCAACCGATCAACGCTCCAGAATACTTTGATAGCGATAAAATGAGCGGACTTGGTCAATCGAACAACAATAACCTAAATCGCGTCATTCTCCCGCGGCGTTTTCGGAAAGCCTACGATAAAATCCATAGAGATATTGTCCCACTTCCATGTCGGAATTGCGATGTTTTGCAGCTCCCTGCTTGGTCGTTGGTGCTCGGCCTTCAATTGTTGACAGGCCATGTACTGTGAGACAAGTTGCACATCCTTCTTCATGTCGTGCCAACAAAAGGTCGTGCGCAAATCCTTGTACATTTTGGTGCTTCCATGATGCAACGAGTACTCTCATAGTGAGCCTCCGTCATAATTTCTATTCTAAGTTCGGCAAGGTCAGGCACGCACATCCTTCCCTTCACCCGCATTATCTTGCCTTCGTCCTCCGCAAAGTCGGTCGCCTTCCCTGTTAAAATCAGCTCACACATCTTCTTCAGGAATGGGTCGTCCTCCTGTGCGGTCTTTATCTTGTCGCGCAAGCTCGGCTCAAGGTGCAATGGAGCCAACCGTGCCCCTCGATATCGAACTCGGAGTGTATTCGATCGTCAGATCATAATCCTTAATGAGTTCCAGCCAGCGCCGCTGCCGTAAGTTCAGATCCCGTTGAATGAAAATATATGTGAAGCTTTTGTAATCCGTGTAGATGTTGCAAACCACACTATATAGATAGTGTCGTCATAGATTCAACACGAACACAATCGTCGCCAGTTCCAAATCATGCGTAGGATAATTCTTTTTGTGCTGCTTCAACTGCCTTGAAGCAAAATAAATAACCGTATCCCTTTGTATAAGCACGCACCCTAAGCATGTTCTCGATGCATCGCTGAATATCTGAAACCCTTTTGGCCCGTCCTGAAGTGCAAAGATTGGAGCTGAGACGAGCCGTTGCTTTAACTCCTGGAAACTAGATTCACAGTCGTCGTTCCACTCGAATGCGACTCCTTCCTGGGTGAGGCGAGTCGGAGGCGACGCAATCTTAGAAAAGTCTTCTACAAATCTTCGGTAGTAGTCCGCCAAGCCGAGAAAACTACGGATGTCACCTACCGAGGTAGGTCGTTTCCACTCAACTATCGCTTCAATCTTCTTTGGGTCAACCGTGACGCCTTCAGCCGAAATAACGTGACCAAGGAACGTTACGCTGCTCATCCAGAACTTACATTTACTCAAATTGGTATATAGTTGATGTTCACGCAAAGTCTGTAGCACCGTCTTCAAATGCTCTGCGTGCTCTTCCTTGCTCTTCGAATAGATGAGAATGTCGTCAATGAATACGCTACGAATTTGTCTATGAACGGTCGGAAGACTCAGTTCGTCAGATCCATGAAAGCGGCAGGGGCGATTGTCAAACCGAACGACATGACTAGGAACTCGTAGTGGCCGTATCAAGTTCGGAAGGCGGACTTCGGCACGTCCACGGGCTTGATCTTCAACTAATGGCAGCCTGAGCGTTGATCAATCTTGAAAAATATGTGGCCCCTTGCAGTTGATCAAACAAGTCGTTGATCCTCGACAACAGGTACTTGTTTCGTACCGTGGCTTTGTTAAGTTCCCAATAGTCGATGCATAGTCGCATCGATCCATCCTTCTTTATGAACAGCACTGGAGCACCCCAAGGAGAGACGCTAGGACGAATATATCCGCGATCTAGCAGCTCTTGTAGTTGTGGCTTCAGTTCCTTCAGCTCTGTCGACGCCATTCGGTAGGGTCTTTGGATATCGGCCGAGTGCCCGAAAAGGTGTCAATGCTGAATTATATCTCTCGATCCGACGGCATCCCTGGCAACTCGTCCGAGAACACGTCGAAAAAATCTGCCACAACTTCAGCTTGTGTCGTGCCTACAATCTCCTTTCTCGTGTCTCGGACTGATACTAGGTACCCGCTACAACCAGAATACAACATGCGCCTTGCCGAGATCGCTGATACTACCATGGCCGTTTTCGACGCTGCTCCGCACGAGTAGAACTCTGTTTTGCCAGGGAGACGGAACACAACTCTCTTCTCCGCACACTCGATGGTGGCGTGGCATGTACCAAGCCAATCCATGCCAAGTATGATATCGTACTCCTTGATGGCGAGGACAATAACTTCCAAGGATATATTCCTCCTACCGATGCAGATGTAACTGTCCCTACAAATTTGATTGGCAGTCATATCTACTCCCGATGGAGTGCTAACACTAAGGTTCCTATCTAGCAATTGCATAGGTAATTTATTGTCTTCTACAAAGTCAGCAGATATGAAGCTATACGTAGCACCCGAATCAACATTACTCTACCAGGCATATTTTTATAGAGTAGTATACCTATTATAACAGTGACAGATGCAAACCCTTCATCCAGAGTCGGTGCATAAACTCAGCCTTGTGCCCCCTGGCAATTTTGTGGGTTCACTTGCACCGCGTTTGTGCCATTGGCGGAAGGCGCCCTATTCTGATTCTAAATGTTCCTCAGAGGATGTTGGTTCGGAACGTTCCTCGGAGGGTATTAGTTCGCCCTCCCCATCTGACAATCTGTCGCATTGTGGCCTATCTGACCACACTTGAAGCATCCTACCTAGCAATGGATTGCCTGATGTCCCTTCTTGCCGCAGCAGTTGCACTGAACTCCTGGATGGGGGCCCCGGTACTCGAACTTATTATGGCGCTTCGGCACTCTGAATCCTCTCGCGTGTTGAAGTTGTTACGGACGACTGGCACCACCCTCCGGGCACGGGGCCAAAGATTCGTTCGCTATCGAGTGCAGCGTCGTAGGATTCTCTGTAGGTCTGACATTTTTGGTTCATAACATCCCTACGAAGATAGTCATTCAGGCCCTGTTGGAAGCACTCGCACCACGCTTCCTTGTTCAGTAGGAACGCTCCGGGAAACTTCGCAAGTTTTACGAACTTCGCGTCGTAGTCATCGACTGACATGTTCCCTTGCTTTAAGGACATAAAATTCGTCAACTTTCTGTCGACGAACAACACGAGGGATATATTGCGGTCGGCTTCGTGGAACTCTTGTTTCTTCGCCTCCCACCAGTTGTAGGCCCTCAAGTTTAGCTGCAAGGCCGCGCACGCCAACCTCTTGGACCCCTTGATGTTGAGGAGATTGAACAAGCCCTCGATCTTCGCTATCCACCCTATGATCTCGTCAGGCTCTACTCGGCTGTTGAATTCAGGCAGGTTCATTTTCTTGACCTCAGTTGCCTTAAACAGGGTAGAGGAAGACAGAGGCTTTATCGTTACTGGTTGCACTTCTTTCTTTTATTCTTTGGATGCCGTAGTCGACGAATTTGCTAGGTTGCCATGGTGCTCACAATCCGAGACAGTGCGTCTATATGTTTATGTTGGGTACTGAACTGAGCCTGGATCTGCGCCTGTAGTTGTTGTCGCTGCATCTCCGCATGGCGCTGTTGGACTTCCATGAGGTGCATTAATCGCTCCATGGTAGATTCGGTAAGTGTCGCCTCCTTGGTGTTATCTGTACTAATCAACGTGGCATTGACAGCGTAGACAACCGACCTTTTAGTCATTCCTACAAAATTGAGCAAATCTGTTAGTATTCTCGAAAATATCTACGGGTTTATCTGTATTGAATGATTATTTCATGCAACATATGTCGAAAAGCATAAAATTTTGAAAAATCGCAACAACATCCAAAAGAAATGTTTTCGGAAGGTCCGAGGTGTGAACCGTGCTCTAATACCAATTTGTCACGCTCCGATTCGCCAAATCGTTCGTCCTCGCATTGATTCAAGGCGAATCGATCGTCCTTGCTGGGATGTGATGTCGTACAAGTCTAAATTGGAATTTTACACGACAAAAATGTGCATTTGATAATTCTTTTGAGCAACAAGTTGAAATTAAACAGTGCAGAGAGTTGAAGACGCAGTAAAGAAAGAAAATAGCTTTTCATTGATAAAACTTGCAAACGATGTGCAAGGTCATTTTTACATTACATATGTCGTTGCGGCTACGTTCTTTAAAACACAAAAGAAAAACATTTGACAAGCTGCCATAAAATAATCCTTGTCGTTCCATACATTCACGTCCCTTTATATATTGAAACTAAAAGCTTTCGAGATGAATTGGCTTCAAAATACTTCAAAATAGGAGAGCTTCGAGCTGCCTCCCTTTCTTCAGCTTCAGTCTAGTCTCGTGCTCCCGCAGCACGCTCGTCACCTGGAAAGTTGGGGATTAGTACACTTGAGAATGCACTAGTGAGCGGGACGAACCCACTCGTCTAAACCGACACTGCTTATTACGGATTTGCATGCATCGAAGTTGTCTTTCAATTTAGAACTAGAAGATTTGCAGTTTATATCGATAGCATATCTTAAAGTAGTAAACAACATATTAGCTCTTGACATTTCTTACCGTGGTCGTGCTCGTGCTCGTTCCTGCATAAAAACAGATATAATATTTACTACCAGCACAAGACAATAGGTGAGCATAACATTTATCTTATATTCGGTCATTGGTGATATCGACACCATGAAGGACGATTACGTAGCATTGAAACGCGCCCTATCAGCCC
Organism: Iris pallida; assembly: GCA_029216955.1. Lineage (NCBI taxonomy): Eukaryota > Viridiplantae > Streptophyta > Magnoliopsida > Asparagales > Iridaceae > Iris > Iris pallida. The sequence continues at coordinate 96,417 of JANAVB010044114.1, read as the reverse complement.
GGGTTGCAAGTCCGACTAGAGGTCTCGCAATGCCTTGCGCCGAAGCACGATTTCATAATTTCCTCCTACGCCAATTCGGTTCCAGCGCCCAGATACCGTTTCGAGGAAAGCTAATCTTGTACACAAGTTGTCCATGACCACATGAACAGTTTTATCTATGCGGCAGATGCATGACATAAACAGAATTAAGCTATATAACCCATAACTCGCACAACAGTTCATTCTTTGCCTCAAAGTCGTATGTTTTGATTTGGCTATCCGTAGGCACCAAATGTAGGAACGAAATCGTAAAGCAGAATACTCTAGAGGGGGGGGTGAATAGAGTAGGCAGCGGAATATTGCTAATTAAAAATCTTGTTAGCAGTTAGATCACAGATATAATAATAATCACAAAAGTAAACGACAGAAATTAAAAGTGATCAGAAGGCAAATGCAAACACCGAGATTTATACTGGTTTCCCTCTTGTGAGGACGAGTCCAATCGGAAGAACTCTAGCTTCCAGTTGAATCCACTATTGAAAAATCCCGCAAGTTTTCATACGAAGTCCTTGCAACTTCTACAGACGCAAGCTTTGATACGAAGAACTCGACCAACTTCAATTGTGAAGAGTTGTATCTTCTATCAAGCCTCTGATTACAATCGCTCTGAAACTTCTAGACCGTACCGCACTGACAAATCGACTAGAGGATTGTAACTGGCTTGGGATTTGAAAATGAAAGATTTTTGAAAACTCTTTGGAAGAATGTAAGCTCAGGAAGAGAAGAGATTGAAAGTGAATTGGTGATTTGAAATGATCGAAATACTTCTCTATTTATAGTTTTTCCAAAGACAGAACTCTGACAGAATTCGGACAAAATTCGGACAGAACTCTTTGTAACAAACCGCAACTGAAGGATGACCAAGTTCAAAATCAAACGTTCACTAACGTTCCAATTGGCCGAACTCTGGCCGAACTCGAGCCGAGTTCTGCTAGGGTTCTGCCAGTTCATTTTTGAGAAAAATCAATTTCGGCTTTTTGAAAAGTCCTTCAAAAGCTTTTTGTAAAAATGATGTTTTTCAAAAACGTAGGTCATTTGTAAAAGAATAGGATGGCTTTGAAAAACGTTTTCGGATAGCCTATTTGCCAGTACGACTCGGTGTACAATGTATTCCTAGACTCAATAAAATGAAAAATTACATTGCTTATCAGAAATACATTTGGAGTGGCAAATGGCTTCAGTCTTGAACATAGATGATATCCATCGTTGAGCAGTGTCCAAAACGTCGTAGGTAAACATCTGAATTGACTTGCATTTATATCGAGACAGAGTTTGATCAATTATTAAAATCAGGTGTGACCATGACCAATGGGCCAACAATCTCCCCCATTTTGATAATTGACAAACCTTGCCGATATAACATCTAAGCTTGGATCAATTCAAAATAGTAATCAAAAGAAATTGTTCATAACCTGTATTCACGAAAATGTTAGATCTATTTTTCCCCGTTGTCACTTAGTAAAATAATTGCAAAAGAGAAAGCTCACCCGCAATAAATGCATAAGTAACAAACAGTGAAGAAACACAATAAAAAAATATATGAATATTCATTACAGGCATGGTATAAACAGTGAATTAAAGTAAGAGAAACAGATAGTCTATAGAACAACACAGGCATGTATTTGTCACAGGCAGTTTTGAATATGAAGAGATAGATAGTGCTAGAATAAAACTGAAACAAATAAAGTGCTGAATAATAAATTAAGATGCCAAAACGGAGGCATAATCAAAACCATGTCTATAAAGAGGCACATAATAAAATAAAAGTGCTGATAATAACTTGGAATGTAAGAACATTTCCAAGTAAACAAAAGACATAAGTAACAGTCTCAATATCTAACATCTCAAAAATTATCATCCTCATCATCATCGTCATCAGCTGCAGTGCCAGCATGGCCAGAAGGACCAACTCCAGAAGTACCAGCGCCAGAAGTGCGAGTGGTGGCACCAGCGGTACGATACCAATCATAGGCGTTCCCTGGCTGGAACAGAGAGTGAACCGCCTCGTTATCAATGCGGTAGCCAAAAATAGAAGGGTCTCGAGGTAGAGAGCTAGCAGAATGACCCGTCTGCGCAAACCTCAGATCGGCGAAGGAGTTGACAATCGCCTGGAACCGAGTCACATCACGGAACTCGTGTTCCCTAGAAGTCTCAACATAAAAGGACTGCAGATCTGATAAGTGCTGATAAATACCCTCAAATGTCATAGGGTAAGAATGAGGAGAAACAGGTGTTGTGGGAGTAGGTGCAGGAGGAGCAGGTGCAGGAGGTGGAGGAACAGTGGCAATGTTGCGACGAGAGAGTTTGAGGAACTTGGACTCGGGGTCGACAGCACAAGTAGATAGGTCAATATCAAATCTCTGAAAGATGCGAGGAATAAGCATCGCATAAGATAGGTTGCGGTCTCTCCCGCGATATCTACCCATCATCTGGATGATGGTCTTAGGGGCAGAAAAAGGAATCCCCTTAAGAATATGATAAAGAGCAGAAAGCTCAAGTGCAGTGATATCATCTTTGGAAGTGGATTTTGGAAGTAAAGTGGAATAGATGATGCGATGTAATTCGTAGTTAAACAAGTTCAAGTTATTAGCCTTGAACTTTCCAGGACGAGTGCGTGCGGGCGCACAAAGCTCATTCTTGAAACTAACGAGTGTCGTGCCATCGGGGAAATCAAAATCAGTGATGTCATCGAGCGGGACACCTTCATTTGGGATACCAAGGATTTCTGCTAACGTTTCATCTGTGAATTCGATATCGATTCCTCCGACACGTGTCCTCGCGGTAAAAGTGTCTAACACGAAATTACAATAGAATAATCTAATAGCATTAGTGGCAATGGGGAATTGTAAGGTAACAAAGTGTTGTAACCCTAATGCCTCAAAATAAGGGCGGTGATCCGGAAAGACAGTCCATTTAATCGGCAATCCGGTACAAATAGTACGCATGATGAAATCGACGTACCATAATAAAGCTTGATCGGAAGTTTTAAAGTAAAACTCGTCCGACGCACCGTCGTCCGATTGGACCGGAGAAAAGAGGCAATCCGTATGCGGATCTGAAGACGATGCCTCTTCACTGGCATTAGTCTTCTTCCTCTTGAAGGGACTGAACTTAGGCATTCTTTTCCAAAATTTCTAGAAATCCTAAGTATTGAAAAGTGGAGGAGAGAAGGAATTATACCTTCCAAGAATTGGATATGCTGATGAGGACGAAGTTCTCCGCACGAATCCAAAGTTTCGACGAAAATCTCCACACGGATTGGAAGAACAAGGGTGGAGAAGAACTAGGGTTTGGAGGCGCAGCAGCTGCTGTTTGATGTATTTTGGAAGAATGAAGAAGATGGGGGCCTCGGGTTCTGGCTGGTACATATATACCCAGCCGAACTCTGGCCGAATTCGGACCGAACTCGGGCCGAATTCGCCAAGGGTTGCCTGGCTATATATATATATATATATCAAAAATAATAGAAATGGGGCCACATCTTTTTCATTAATTCGTTTCAAATGTTTAATTCAAAGTTTAGTAATTTTAAATCTCAAAGTAATATAATTAATATTATTTTATAAATTAATATTCTTTACTCAGCATCTGTCTCAGATTAGCTGTAGGAGTACTATCCCAGCTAACGGAGGTTCACCGGGGAACTCTTAAATACCGCTTCGCTTCGACCGTAGTCGTGGTGACAGACAGACTCTTTTTAGGCTTGTCTCGAAAACAGTTATCGAGTATCGAATAAATAATTAATAAAACAAAATTAATTAATATTATTGATATTTAAAATTCCTAATTCTTGACGTAAATACTTGAAACGATCTTCCGCTAGAGGTTTTGTGAGTATGTCAGCTAATTGATTCTATGTGTCTATGTATACAAGGTCTATATCTCCATTTTGTTGATGATCTCTAAGAAAGTGATGTCTGATCTCGATATGTTTAGTACGAGAGTGACATACTGGATTCTTAGTTAAATTAATAGAACTAGTGTTATCACAGAAAATGGGTATGTGTGTAAAATGCAATCCATAGTCTTCTAAAGTCTGTTTCATCCACAAAATTTGTGCACAACGTCCTGCGGCGATATACTCAGCCTCGGTTGTTGATAATGCAACAGAATTTTGCTTTTTACTAAACCAAGAGATTAGAGCTTTTCCTAGGAAATGACATGTACCGCTAGTACTTTTTCTATCTACTTTGCATCCGGCAAAATTAGCATCGGAATAACCGGTTAGGTCAAACGACGCGGTTTTGGGATACCATAAGCCGACAGAAGAAGTGCCTTTAAGGTATCAAAAGATACGCTTAACTGCGCACAGATGTGATTCCTTAGGATTAGCTTGAAAGCGTGCACATAAACAAACACTAAACATAATGTCTGGTCGACTAGCAGTTAAATACAGTAAGCTAAAGATCATACCTCGATACTTACGTATGTCGACAGGTTTGCCTTGTTCATCAATATCAAACTTGGTTGAAGTCGCCATTGGAGTGCTAAGTGGTTTTGCTGCTTCCATGTCGAACTTCTTTAATAGATCCTTTGTGTACTTTGCTTGATTTATGAACGTCCCATTGTTGGTTTGTTTGATTTGCAGCCGAGAAAGAATTTCAGCTCTCCCATCATGCTCATCTCAAACTCATTCTGCATACACTTAGAAAATTCTTGACAAAGAGATTCATCAGTAGATCCAAAGATAATATCATCTACATAGACTTGAATCAAAAGAATATTATTATTCAAAGATTTTATAAACAAGGTAGTGTCAACCTTTCCCTTTGAAAAACCGTTATCAAGTAGAAAAGAGCTTAGACGATCGTACCAAGCACGAGGGGCTTGTTTCAAACCGTATAAAGCTTTCTTCAACTTAAAAACATATTCAGGAAATTTGAATTCAGTAAAACCGGGAGGTTGAACTACATAAACTTCTTCTTTTATAAAACCATTTAAAAATGCGCTTTTGACATCCATTTGAAATAACTTAAAATTATGAAAACATGCAAATGCACATAACATGCGAATGTATTCTAATCTCGCAACTGGGACATAAGTCTCATCGTAGTCGATACCTTCTTCTTGATTGTATCCTTGAGCTACGAGTCGAGCCTTATTACGAGTCACTAAACCATTCTCGTTCAGTTTATTTCGGAATACCCATCGGGTGCCAATGACCGGATGATCAATGGGCTTGGGAACAAGTTCCCAAACTTGATTCCGTTCGAATTGGTTTAATTCCTCTTGCATAGCATCTAACTAAAAATTATCACTACATGCTTCATCAATGTTTTTGGGTTCAAACTGCGAGATAAAAGCAACACAGGAAGCTATATCTTTATTAGAGAAACGAGTACTTACACCCTTGGTAATCTCACCAATTACCAAGTCCTTTGGATGATTAGCCAAGAATCTCATCTCTTTTGGTGTAGTCTCAGGATTGCTAGTTCCGGCTTCTTTGCTTGGAGGTTCATCTGATGCCTGTTGTGATGGTTATGTATCTTTGTGTGAAGGTTTTGCAGTAGCTGTATTTGGTGCGATTATGTCTTCATTGTCATCATCGTCTAAGTGTTGATTTAGTTCATCAAACTTGACGTTGATAGATTCTTCGATGATCATGATTCTTTTGTTGAAGACTCTGTATCATTTGCTCTTTGCTGCATAACCTAAAAATATATTTTCATCGGCCTTTTCATCAAATTTACTCAAATTATCTTTAGTATTAAGAATAAAACATTTACAACCAAAGATTTTGAAATAAGAAACATTTGGTGTTCTATCAAACCATAGTTCATAGGGAGTCTTCTTCGATATAGGTCGAATTAGAACCCTATTAAGAATATAGCATGTTGTATTTACAGCTTCAGCCCATAAATATCTAGGTAGACTAAACTGATTTAACATTACTCTAGCCATTTCAGATAGAGTTCTGTTCTTACGTTCCACAACTCCATTTTGTTGCGGAGTCCTAGGGCAAGAGAATTCATGCAAATAACCGTGTGTCACAAAATTGCTTGAATTCTGCATTCTCAAATTCGCCGCCATGATCACTACGAATACGAGTAATCATGAACCCTTTTTCATTCTGTACTTTCTTGCAAAAGGTGACGAATTCTGATAATGCATCATTCTTGCGTGCAAGAAAATAAACCCATGTATATCTAGAGAAGTCATCTATAATGACAAATGCATATAACTTACCACCTAGACTAGCAATTCTACTAGGTCCAAATAAGTCCATATGCAACAGTTGTAAAGGTCTAGTGGTACTTACAGCGTTCTTGGATTTGAATGCAGATTTAGTAGCTTTGTTCTTTTCACATTCACTACATACCGTATCCTTCTTAAAAGAAATATCCGGTAAGCCACGTACCAACTTCTTCGTAGATAATCTTGAAATTGTATCCATGTTTGCATGACCGAGTCTCATATGCCATAGTTGACTCTCAACGCTTTTGGCCATCAAACATCTACCTGGTGTGTTAGCATCTTCCAACAAATAGAATACATATATTGTCTTCCCTAATACCTTCAAATATAGTACTACCAGTTGAACTATCAATAATAGTACATTTATCTTTTACGAAGTTAATACCATAACCGTGATCAGCTAAATGGCTTATGCTGAGCAGATTATGTTTTAACTCAGTAACTAGACAAACATCTTTAATAACTGGATAGGGAGCCATACCAATGTCACCGATACCGATTATGTACCCTCTTAAACTATTACCGAAGGAGACGTATCCTTCTTTATTCCTCTTCGACAGTGTTGCGAATAATGAAGCGTCACCGGTCATGTGCCGTGAGCAACCGCTGTCGAAGATCCATTTGCTCCTAGCATGTGAAGGGCGTCCCACCTGATCACAAGCCATCAAGCATACATTTGCAGCGTCATCTGATTGTTCATCTTCCGAGTCGCTGGCTTCACTTTCATGCCATATGCTTGTGTTGGCGTACTTTCTTGATGTAGATTTCTTCAGGTAGCCTTTGTCATATTTGCTACTTTTCTTTGATGATGATGCTGAGGGACAATCTTTCTTCATGTGTCCTTTCTTCTTGCATCCGTAGCAAATAGGATCTTCCTCGTTGTTGTTGTTGTTGTCTTTGCTGTCCTTTGTTCTCCTGTTAAATCTCATGAACTTCTTGAATTTTCTTACCAGAAGAGCTTGATCTTCAGAGTCGGAGTCGCTGTCGTCAGAATCATCTTCGATGGTTCTTCTATGTTGAGCCTTGAGAGCGATTGTCTTCTCTGATTTCTCCTTTGGTGTAGCATCTTCAAAGTCTTGAAGTTCTAACTCGTGAGTAAGTAGCTTACCCATGAGTGTTTCTAGAGACATTGTTGAGAGGTCATTCCCTTCAATGATTGCTGTAGCCATTGGAATTCAGTTCTTTGTAAGGGCTCGTAGAAGTTTGCGAATCTTCTCATGGTTACTGTAATCCTTGCCTAGTGAAGACAGAGGATTTACAATATCCAAGAATCTTGTAAACATCTGAGTGACTGATTCACTTGGCTTCATTTTGAACGCCTCGTACTCCTGAGTAAGTCTGCTGATTTTTGACTCCTTGACTTGTGTTGTTCATTCGTGGGTTACTTCGAGAAGTTTCCACACTTCGTTAGATGTTGTGCAAGTAGACACCATGTTGAATTCAGTTCTGTCTAAAGCACAAAATAAAGCGTTAATAGCACGTGCGTCAAGACTGGTCTTTTTCTTTTCTTCCTCTGTATATTTGTCATGGGATTTTTCAACTAAAACACCATCAACATTAATACGAGGTGGCTTTTTATAGCCATCAATAACAATAGACCATAAGTCAAAATCAAGAGATTTCAGAAAGAAACTCATACGTGTTTTCCAATAAGTGTAGTTTGTGCCGTCAAACAGTGGAGGTCTGTTTGTGGCTTGGCCTTCACTTGTGAATTTCACAGTTGCCATGTGTAATGCTGTGATCTATATAAAATTGAATATAACTACAATTTTACCTTGCTTTACCTGTATAACCCGTTCTGATACCAATTGTAGGAACGAAATTGTAAAGCAGAATACTCTAGAGGGGGGTGAATAGAATAGGCAGCGGAATATTGCTAATTAAAAATCTTGTTATCAGTTAGATCACAGATATAATAATAATCACAAAAGTAAACGACAGAAATTAAAAGTGATCAGAAGGCAAACGCAAACACCGAGATTTATACTGGTTTCCCTCTTGTGAGGACTAGTCCAGTCGGAAGAACTCTAGCTTCCAGTTGAATCCACTATTGGAAAATCCCGCAAGTTTTCATACGAAGTCCTTGCAACTTCTACAGACGCGAGCTTTAATACGAAGAACTCAACCAACTTCAATTGTGAAGAGTTGTATCTTCTATCAAGCCTCTGATTACAATCGCTCTGAAACTTCTAGACCGTACCGCACTGGCAAATCGACTAGAGGATTGTAACTGGCTTGGGATTTGAAAATGAAAGCTTTTTGAAAACTCTTTGGAAGAATGTAAGCTCAGGAAGAGAAGAGATTGAAAGTGAATTGGTGATTTGAAATGATCGAAATACTTCTCTATTTATAGTTTTTTTCAAAGACAGAACTCTGACAGAATTCGGACAGAATTCGGGCAGAACTCTTTGTAACAAACCGCAACTGAAGGATGACCAAGTTCAAAATCAAACGTTCACTAACTTTCCAATTGGCCGAACTCTGGCCGAACTCGGACCGAGTTCTGCTAGGGTTCTGCCAGTTCATTTTTGAGAAAAATCAATTTTGGCTTTTTGAAAAGTCCTTCAGAAACTTTTTGTAAAAAGGATGTTTTTAAAAAACGTAGGTCATTTGTAAAAGAATAGGATGGTTTTGAAAAACGTGTTCGGATAGCCTATTTGCAAGTACGACTCGGTGTACAATGTATTCCTAGACTCAATAAAATAAAAAATTACATTGCTTATCAGAAATACATTTGGAGTGGCAAATGGCTTCAGTCTTGAACATAGATGATATCCATCGTTGAGCAGTGTCCAAAACGTCGTAGGTAAACATCTGAATTGACTTGCATTTACATCGAGACAGAGTTTGATCAATTATTAAAATCAGGTGTGACCATGACCAATGGGCCAACACCAAATACCCGAGGCACCATGCCACGAATCGATGCTTCAATGTCCTTCCTTTCATCAGTTTTCCCGATTTTGAACCAAACTGCTCGCCTAGATGCTAGGCGTTGAGTTATGTCTCTAGACCCAGTTATACTAGTTACATTACAGTTATCTCATGTTCTTTATCTTAGTGGCACAACATATATTCAACCAACATCATCGATTTGAACGTTTGAACATTAAGAATTTGTTGACGGAAAGGAGTAGAAAAGAAGGGGGCCGAACCACCCACCTAAAGAAATGCGCCGAGAGTAGGAGATCGCTTCGCAATGGTTAAACGTAAGTTACACGAACTCCTACAATGGCATGAACATCATATTAGAATTCCTTCTTCAATCCTTCCCCTTCACAATTCCCAAATGCGCATTCCGAAATCGACGCGAAAGCACACTCATCAAAACCAAGTAGCAAAACATAAAAAAAAACCAACAGCAGACTGGTCCCGTCGAAGGGACTCTTATTTAGAGCTCATTAGCCAAGAAACAGTCCTCTGCATCTAGGACTTATTCCAACAGAAGCCGATCCATTAGTTGGAACGGTTCTCATATTATTCGTCCAAATCGATTTTATTGATGCCAAGATTTTCAAATACCAAACTCGTTGCTGAGTCAGACTAGCCATCTATGTTTCCGACCGTATCTGACTTGCCACAAGCCTATTGATGGAACTAGGAATTCCCAGGACCCCTAGTTTGGTGTGCGTACTGATCCATGGAAGTTTAACAGATCTAAGACGTGTTCTAACCCTTCATAGCGGAACTAGGGTTCACGAATTATACCTATGGCGGGAAGAAGAAGACACTTTCCAGCAACCTCAAGCAGTCACGAGCCCAAAATCTTCTGTACGTATTCCTTCCTCGGGTTGGACGTCGTGTGGGCGACGATCTCCTAACCCTTTCTTCTTCTTGGCAGTCCTCCCTTTCTCTCCTTACGTGAATCACGAATTTAGAGAGCTTCTTCTTTTTTTGATAAGATCTTGACGGCCAGAGAATATAGGATATATATAAGGCTACAGCAAGGACCATGCGGAGAAATTAGGGTTTGGTCTCCTAACGGATCTGGGTATCCCGTGTTCAGCCCGAACACACAACCCAGGCCCATTAACAATAGCTCAGTCCACTAAAGAGCTATTGTTGCACTACCTTCCTAATCCCAAATTATGATTGTGGGCTCCTTTTATTATATGCTCGTTTGGCTCCCCATGTTAAGATATCGAATATCCGTCGATCAAATTAAATTACTAACAACTATATTGATCGACATCTTTTATCCTTAAGTAGTACCACTCAACTTTATTTGTCATGTCGGATATAATCCACCTGCAGGGTTTACATGACAATCCTTATGAGCTCCTTAAGGGGGCATCATCACCCCGACGTATCAGGACATGGATTCCTTTATAATCAACAACTCATCATACAATGTTATTACCCAATTCATAGAGGTTGTTGACCCATAATGAATCTCACTCTTTTATGAGTCAAAGTAATGCACACTGCATATACATGCCTGTTATTATATTCGGATTAAGAGCACAAGCATCCATAATAACAGAGGTGTTTGTTCCCTTATGTAGTCAGTACAAAGAGAACAACCTCAAGTGGTCCTTTTCAATACATACAAAGTGTACTAGTGTAAACCTATAGTCAAGATAGACTAATACCAGATTACACTACAACCTTCCCAATGGATTGTCGAAGTCCATCTAGGTTGTGAACTATTATTTATATATTCCATAGGGAACTGACAATATGATCTTCTGTGTGACACCACACACCATATTATCTACAATATAGAATATCAGACACTTGCATTAACACTTGCAATAAATACAATATGCAAACATTTGTCCATATGATTCTCATTCAAAATTTAAGAAAATAAAGTTAACACAAAAGTGATGCTTTTAGTATATAACCCTAACACCTATTACATAGTGCTTCGCCCCAATGGAAGCAGGGCACTATAACAGCGGGCCCATTTGGAGTCTATTTCAAAGGTATCTGAGGCATATCAAGGCTAGCAGTATACCAGAATTATGCCACAAAGAGCATACCACCGGTATACCGACGGTATATCGACGATGTGTTATTGGGTCGAGACTGAGTATATTTTGGGTTTGGGATCAAGGCATTTAATCAAATCCAACGGTCGGGATTGTCTCGAGATTGGGAAGATGTATATAACTAAATATCAGACCTAATTTCTGAAAGAGAGTATTATTATTTTCAGGTTGATGGTTGTGTGAGATTTCACAAGTTAGGGTTTACAACTTTCAAGAAGAGGAAGGAGATTGGGAGTTCGCAGTATATTCGAGGAGAGATTTGTTCTGTTCATCCTCGTGTTCTCGTCATTGGTAACTTGTTGTTTTGTCCATTGTAATATGTTTCCATTCGTTGAGTAGTTGTAATTGATATGGTTTGGATCTATAGAGAAGTTGGGGGAATTTATTCCTTTATTGCATTAGAGGAGTTTTTCCGTGTTGGACACCGATTATCCGGTGCTTTTTTCTCTCTGGATTTTCTAAGTAAATATTGTTGTGATTGCGGTTGTCTTATTTGTGTTGTGATATTGTGTTTGCAGCGATCTACAATTTAGTTCAGTCCTCACAATTTTTTTTGTCGGGAACGATAATGTTAGTGTGGTCAATCGGGTCCGTCAGTCACTGCAGTCTCTTCTTATATATTGCACGAGCATCCCATTTCATTCCTTTTGTACTTGGCTAGACAGGAGGGGTCCGTCGATGGCCAACTCGAGACTTCTTCATTCAATCCTCCACTATATCCCCACTCCGTTCCAACAGAATCGTGTCAGATGTGTGTCGTGTTAGTCCCGAAACAGATCTAAATGGAGGAACGATCAGAAAATCGAGACTTCTTGCAAATAAATTTGCTCTCGGTTCTGATTAAATAGGATTTTGGAGACTTCTTGCAAACAAGTTGCTTTCCTAATTTCCAAAGGCCACTCAGTTAAAAGAAGAAGGAAGAAAACAATTATGTTGGGGTGATGAGAATCACCGTTGCTCAAAGCAAGATTCGCCCTACCGCGATCTCCTTCCAAGAACCAGCAAGTTCTGAGGGAACTTCTGGAACGCTCGCCGTCACCTCCTGTACGAACTCGTCGAACTCATCTGGACTCGGAAGGCAGCGGTCACACAACTCTCTTCGTCTCTCAATTTCAGAGTAAACTTTAAAGGAGGCACAAAGAAAATATTTATAGAGTTGAGTGGAAGCCCTAACCCTAATCCTGGCCGCCAACTGACTGCTAAATGATAGAAGCGAATAATAGAAATTTTTGAATGAATTGAATTCAAATCCCACAAAAGATGGACCTGAATAATTGACACAATCTTTTTATAATCGCTCAAATCTTATAATCAGCCAGAATATGCGCCAACAGTGCCCATGCGCCCAACAACATATCAGCCAATGCGCCTGCACGCGCAGCCGCTCAGCAGCGCAGACGTGCAAACCAGCATGCGGGCAGTTGCACAACAGCCATGCGCGTAGCCCCGCAGCGGTGCATGCGCACATTCACATAAACGTGCATACGCACATAGCCACGCAATCCCTGCACATGCTTCCGCACATGCTCCCGCCCATGCGCCGAACCAATGTCCTGCATTAGACGAGCGCACGAGCGCAACAACAACGCACAAAGCACCATGCGCCGATGCTAACTTCCTAAGTGCAAAGTGCGACAAAAAAGCGCCACTTTATGCCTTGATCCCGAGCCCGAGCTCGAGTCTGAGTCCGAGTATGAATAATCTCATGAGCATGACAAAAAGCATAAATGCTTTATTGAGGAGTTAATCCTTTTTTCTACTAAAAAAAATCCCACATGGCATCCATGTGTCCCACCACACCCCATGTGCACATCTCAACACAAGCAAGCTATATATTGAGATACTCAAGTTTTGGTGTGAGCAATGTGTCACCTAGAACCAAAGGCATAACACTAACAATCTCCCACATATCTCAATATCACAGTGACTGTCCATCATGCATTAGGATAGATGTCGCTTTGACTTGAATCTTCCCGCATAGGTCAAACAACAGTATGATACAAGAATGGATTAAGCCTTGAATTCTGCACCATAGCTGCAATTCTTTCCACTCACATAATAACATCAGTTGTGCTTCTAGCTGCACATTAAAGGTCATGTTTCTGCCTGGTACCGGTGTATCTATATTGGTTGTCTATAAGCTTCCCTCAAGAGACGGCCTATATCTCTTTTCATGCATTCTAGGTGAATTATTTTAAAGAATCTTGAAATGAAGCATTTCGCTTCCTTGCGGTGCTACTACGCTATGACATGGCCCAAAGCCGAGGCTATACCTCAACATGGTGTCATATCATTATAGCATGAGGCCCAACCTCTTTGTAGTGCCAACATACCCAGCATGAAGCATTTCGCTTCCTTGTGGTGTTACGCCGCTGTGACATGGCTCGCGAAGCCGAGGCTTTACCCTTTCTAGGTACCTCTGTGGTGTCACACTACTGTAACATGAGGCCCAGCCTCTTTGTAGTGCTATCTACCACTCTTCATTCTACAACATTAGGCCACCTGCCTATGTGCGGTGGTACGCAACTATGACATAGCCCGAAGCCAAGGCTTTACCCTCACGAGATACCTCTTGGTGGTGTCATCCACTATAGCATGGAGTACTACGCTCCTTTGTAGTGTTGCGCTATCCGTGCTTCCTGTAAAATACATCGGACATTCCAAATGTCCGAGAACTTATTAAGGCTTCCAAGCCATCCTCTCACAGGACTTTGTTTATACAAAGAACAAACAATAGACAACAGTGGTTCTAGGTCTGTAACCCCTCAAAGTCTCAAAGGACTACCCACTATTCCTGGTGGTCCTTCTTTGAACCAAAAGCTAGATACCTAGTAGATTTTCTTTTTAAACTAATAGCATAAAACTTTATGATATAATTACAAAGACACAATATCAGAATGTCTTCAAACACAATTTTTTTATTGTCTCTTCGACCAGCTGGCGCTTGAGACATTTGGTGAACGGATCCGTCAAATTCTCCTGGCTCCGAACATCAACCACGACAATGACTCCTCTTTTAATGAGATCATTCACCGTCATGTGCCTCAACCGCACAATCCTCTTCTTGTCCTTGAAGAGGTCATTTGATGTTACCCGCTGCAGTCGCCTGATTGTCGCAGTATATCGATAACGTCGGAATCTGCGCACCAACCATTAGAATATCATACATGAGCTCCCGAAGCCATTCTGCTTCATCCGCTGCAGTCGCCAGTGCATAGAACTCAGATTCCATAGAAGAGTGTGAGAGCATAGCTGCTTCTTCGACTTCTACGGTATAGCAGCTCCACCCATAGAGAAGAGATATCCTCCTGTGGACCTTTCACTCTCTACTTCTGAGCACCAGCTTGCATCACTGAAGCCTTCCACTATTGTTGGATCTCCGCAATAGTGCAGTGCATACTTCTGAGTCCTCTTGAGGTATCTCATTACCCTCTTCACAACTTTCTAGTGCTCCACACCTGGATTGCTCGTGAACCACTCAGCATCCCCACGACAAAAGCTACGTTAAGCCTTGTGGCAGTAGTCGCATACAACAAACTCCTGATAACGCTTGAATACTCCAGTTAGCTAACGCTTTCCCTTGGATTTGGCATCAGCTTCTTGTCACACCTATACGGCGTATCGATCCCTGGAAGATCCTGATACCCATAGTTTGTGAGCATCCTCTCAATGTAATAAGACTGTGACAACGCACTCTAGTTTACGTCCGAATGATCTTTATCCCTAGGATAACATCAGCTTGCCCTAAGTCTTTCAATGCTGAACTTAGATGAGAGGAACTTCTTTGTCTCGTGACACATGCTAAATCTGTACCCAATATCAGCATGTCGTTCACGTACAGACAAACGACAACTCTCGTCAGCAAACTTTGTTGCACACTTGTCTCTCGTGACCCTGTAACATTTTGTTCTTATGACTTATCAAACTTCTCATGCCACATCTTGGGAGCTTGCTTCAGACCATATAATGATTTCAACAACTTGCAAACTATGTCTTCAAGACCCTTGACGACAAATCCTTCTGGTTGTTGCATGTAAATTTCTTCGATCAACTCACCATTCAGGAATGTTGTTTTAACATCTATCTGATGAATAACTAGCTTGTGAATTGCACTCAAAGCAATCAACATCCTGATAGTCGTCATCCGCTATTGGAGCATGTATCAAAATAATCGATTCCATGTTTGATAAACCCCTTGGCTACCAGCCTTGCCTTGAACTTGTCAACAGTTTTATCGGCCTTCATCTTCTTCTTGGAGATCCATTTATATCCGATTGGTTTTGCTCCTTCATGTAGATCGAACAACACTCGCATGTTGATGGAGGTTATCGAGTCGTACTCATCATTAATAGCTCCTTCTAGAAGACCATCTCTGGTCTTTATCGTCTCATTATAGGTAAGCGGATCTGCTTCCAAATGATAGATGACGAAATCTCTGAAGTCCTTATGTCTCCTTGCTCGCTTAGATACAAGTTCTGAAGAGTTGGTTCAACCGTTGTATCTGCAACTTCTTCTTGGACTACATCTTCGTTTGGAGCTTCAGCCTCCTGTGTACCCTACTATTCTCCGAATATCCGCAAAAACAATGTTATTGTGCCTTACAAATTTATTTCAAAAATTCTGCATCGCGAGATTCAATGATATAATTTGATTCAATATCAAGAACCTTCGAGCATCACTCTTCTTAGCATAAAGCAGGAAGATTGTCTTTGTAGTCCTCGTTCCCAACTTCTGAATTTTCAAATTGGAAGCTTCACATACGCCAGACACCCTCACACTCGAATGACATTCGAGTTGGGTCTGACCTTGAACCAAGTTCATGAGGAGTAACATCGGAAGTTGCATGTGGCACTCTATTCAGAATCAAAGTAGCCGTAAGCACAGCTTCACCCCAGAAGCAAATTGGAAGACCCACGGTTAACAGCATTGAATTCATCATCTCGGTTAACGTTCTGTTCTTCCTTTCGTCAACACCATTTGATTGAGGGGAGTATGGAGCAGTCATCTCGTTGACAATTTCATGTTCTCTGCAAACGATACGAATTCATAAGACCTATACTCTCCACCTCGATCACTTCTGAGTCTCTTGAGTTGTTGTCCGGTTTGACGTTCGGCTTCAGCCTTGAAGTCCTTAAATTTCTCGAACGCTTCATCTTTAGACTTGAGCAGATAAACGAACGCGTACTTCAAAAAATCATCGATGAAGGTAATGAAATACTTCATTCCGGCCTTTGTGGAGAACTATTTGAAGTAACAGATATCTGAGTGCACCAACTCCAGAAGATCTGTACTTCGGTTTAGCCACTTGAATGGTTTTCTAGTGATCTTCATCTGTGCACAGACCTCACACTTCTCCACCTCCTTACCCCCACATTTGGAGATAAGCTCTATACTATACATCTTGTTTATTATTTTGCAATGAACATGCCCTAGTCTATTATGCCACAACTCAAGAGAATAACCAGAAAAAGAGACTGCATTTATTAACTCCATAGGAGTTACAAGTTGAAGTTTGAACATCCCTTCAGTACAAAATGCTTTTCGAAGTATGTTCAATTATTGACATAACCACCTGACCAGCGTTAATGTCCATCCTCAAGCCTGTGTTGCAGAGCAGACTTCCTGGACCAGGTTCTTGGCTATCACTAGTACATGCTTCACATCCTAAAACATCAGCGACTTCCCCGAAGTCAGTTTCATACAACCGTCCCGATCTCCAGAACTTCAGCTTGTGTCTGGTTCGCCACCATACCTTCTCAGAAATAAGTTTGTATGTGGTGAACCACTCCATCTTTGAGCAAACATGGCATGATACCCCAGTGTCTATCCAGCAGTCCGTGTCAACACTAGTCGAGTCAACCTGCGCAATCATAGCAACAAAGTTAGCCTCAACTTGCTCTCCTAATTTTCAAAGGCCACTCGGTGAAGATGAATAAAAGGAAGAAAACAATTCTGCTGGGGTGATGAGAATCATCGTTGCTCAAAACAAGATTCGTCATACCACGATCTGCTTCCAGGAATCAGCAAGTTCCGAGGGAACTTCTGGAACGCTCGCCGTCACCTCCTGTACGAACTCGTCGAACTCCTCTGGACT
Organism: Iris pallida; assembly: GCA_029216955.1. NCBI lineage: Eukaryota > Viridiplantae > Streptophyta > Magnoliopsida > Asparagales > Iridaceae > Iris > Iris pallida. The sequence goes on along the minus strand of JANAVB010044114.1, from coordinate 79,095 downwards.
CTGAAGGCAGCGGCCACAAAACTCTCGTCTCTCAATTTCGGAGTAAACTTCAAAGGAGGCACGAAAAGACTATTTATAGAGTTTGGTGGAAGCCCTAACCCTAATCCTGGCCCAACTGATTGCTAAAAGATAGGAGCGAATAATGGAAAGATTTGACTGAATTGAATTCAAATCCCAAAAGATTGATCCGAATAATTGACTCAATCTTTCCATAACTGCTCAAATCTTCCAATCAACCAGATTATGCGCCAACAGCGCCCATGCGCCTTACAGCACATCAGCCCATGCGTCTGCGCACGCAGCCGCTTAGCAATGCACACGCGCAGACCCGCATGCGCGCAGCAGCGCAGCCCCGCAGCGGCGCATTCGTGTAAACGCGCATAACCGCGCATGCCCCCGTCTATGTGACTCGCGCAACAACAGCGCACAAAGCGCCATGCGCCCGCGCATGTCCCAGTCCATGCACTTGCGCACATGCTAAGTGCAAAGTTTGCCAACAAAGCGCCACTTTGTGCCCTTGAGCCCGAGCCCGAATCACGGGACTTTAGCTTCTAAGGGAATAATCCCATGAGCATGAAAAAAAAAGTATAAATGTTTCATTGAGGAGTTAATACTTTTTCCACTAGAAAAACACCCCCACATGGCACCCATGTGCCCCACCACACCCCATGTGCACATCTCAACACAAGCAAAGCTATATATTGAGATACTCACCTTTTGGTGTGAGCAATGTGGGACTATTTTCCTAGAACCAAAGGCATAACACCAACATGCCGCACATGGATGCGGCCAGAGGAGTCACCGTGCAACCTAGCTGGTATTTAAGTTTACTAAAAAAAATCTTACTGAAGACCTCGCTAATCTTAAACTTTGTTGTATGGCCAACATATTAGAGGGTTTATATGTAGTCAAGAAGAGCATAGCTATTACAAGCGTGCCTACATTTGGCGACATTTATCCATCATATTAACCAAACAATGAAAGCTAAATCATATAAGATCAGAGTTCCCGTCGAAGTTTCTTATGATCAATAGATAGATTATAAGCGAGCGAGTGAGTACCTCAATTCCATAAGAGGATTGGTTAAATTCATAGAAAGATCGTACGCGGAGATGGACTGCAGCCAGGAGCCTCCTCCGTAAAATACTCCTTCACGGAGAGGGATCTTCGCTGGTGGTCTACGGTTAGGGCTTCCTGCTGCTCGACCAGACGTGACGCGCGGTAGCATCGTGAGCATCGCCATCGTCTCCTTGATCCAGTAGAGAAGCTAGGGATAGAGCTGATGAAATTGGGGAGTGAATTTGAGAGAAACGCCATCGTCAACCGCACAAGACTCGATGCGTTCCTTATTTGCTTCTACTTTGATGTTAAAGTTCAAACAGATAATGTATTGTGGTGGAGTTTTTTTTTTTCAGCGGTCAGGAACAACATAAATATCTTCTATACATGTGTGGTGATGAGTTGGATAGCCTCAACATCGGTTTATATGTTCGTTATTGTCAAACTGTTTTCTATTTGCTCCTGCATGACAAAAAAACGAACGACCACACAACCCAACACTATTATGTTGTTTGTGGTCAACAAAGGAAGTATATTCTTCTTGGATAGACAAATGGCCTCGGATCAAATTGCAGAAAAGGTATAGATATGTGTATAAAATTTGGGAATAGTGGACCATGCATGCAACGCAACGTTTATAAAGTTCCGTACGATCTGTCATCCCAAAAAAAAAATTATATGTGATTTTACCAAATTAACTATAGAGATACATTGTTATCTCATATAACCGATTTGGTTTGGTTTTGTATATAAATCTAGTAACATCAAGTCGGTTATATGAGATAACATGTATCTGTATAGTTAATTTGGTAAAATGACACGTAATTTTTTTATGCCGAAGATAGATTATTCTTAAAAGATAGACATTAAAGGATATTTTTTGATAAGAAATAGAAAAGCGAAACTTTTTAGTTTCAATTTAATTTTAATTTTAGTGTCTAACTTTTAAGAATAAATCTTTTAAAATTATCTATCTTCTAAAAATAATTAATCTTTTAGAAAATAATCTCTCTTTTAAAAATAATATATCTTTAAAAACCAATCTATCTTTAAAAATAATTTATCTTTAAAAATAAAGCTAAAAAAATCTATCTTTAAGGTGAAATTTAGATTTTTTTTAAATAATAGAATAGAAGACTTAATTTTTAGAAGTCTCGTAACTATCTAACACACAAACACACACATACATTATATATATATATATATTATAATATATATATATATATATATATAATATATATTATATATGTGTGTGTGTGTGTGTGTGTGTGTGTGTGTGTAGAAGCCTAAAAAAGTATAATCATCATCATGCGCTACTCACAAAAGGTGCCAAGACTGAAGTTATCAAATGGTGCTGGTCAACAGATGGCGCCAGGAAACAGATGGCGCTGGCATCAGATGGCGCTAGCTGACATGTGGCAGTCTTCTCGAAACCAAACGACAGTCATCATGACTGACAGCACGTCAGTCGAGAAAATCTGTTTCGAATCCCGAACGCGCGGTGCTCGAGAAGATTGTGTCAGATTTGTCATAGTGACTGACAACTGCCTCGCGCTATTCGTAGTTGGCGCGAGTAATCAATGAATTAAGATGGCACTAAAACAGCAGATGGCGCCTGGCGTCATTCAACAATTGGCGCTAATCAATCAAATTATCATCCAAAGCAGTTAGATGACGTGGCGCGCATGCCACTAATCTCGAAGAACGTGCACACAACACTGCCTACGACCACGCATCTCTCTAAAGAATGCCACACGTCTCATGCAGTTAAGTTAACCGTTCGCGCGACTGGATGAATGGCGCGCCGAATGCAGTGTGCGCCAATTAGGATAACTTATCAGTTATCTCTGAACTCTATAAATAGAGTTCCAAATCACTTCACAAGCATCACTAATGATCATAATCTCCTGGGCACTTGCTGCAGTATTCTCCAAAGGCTTTCTTCTTCGACATCGTATCGTCCAACGGATAAAGTGATCGTCTTCTGATCAGATTCCTATAGTTGTACTTTTCCAGAAATCAATTGTACTCTTGTACTTTCTTTTTCTTAGTTTGTAAAGAAACTGTTGTTTTTGAAACAGAATGGCGACTCTGTTGGGGACGACTTTTTTCGACGAGAAAGTGACAACTCAATGGGATGTTGTGTCGTCGGCACGACGCAGGAGACTTTGGTCGTTAAAGTCGACCAAACTGCCTACGAAGCCATGCTTGGCGCAGGGGGTGCAAAGCGCGCCACCACTGCTGCTGTCAAGAACAGAGTGCGCGCTATCTGGATTTCGAAGTCCTCTAGTGCACCAATCATGAGTCATACGCCAAGCTTGGAGAAAAGCTCTGTAGCCACTTCTTCTTCCTCACCAATTCTGAAATTGGTAGAGGTGCTAGCTCCAACCACTACCCTGGCGCGAACCAAGGGACAGTGTTGCTTGGCTACTTCTTCTTCCTCACCAATTCTAAAATTGGTGGAGAACGCGCCAACCACTGTCCTGGCGCCAATCAGGGGACAGCGCTACATGACCACTTCTTCTTCGTCACCAATTCTAAAATTGGTGGAAAATACCAACTACTGTCTTGGCGTAGAAGAAGGGAAACGCCATTTGGCTAATCCCTCTTCCTCTCCAGTTCTAAACTTGGGAAAGAAATTACATATCACTGCCCCTATATAGAATAAAGGAAAGCCCCCTATGGCCACTCCTTATCCTTCTCCGTCCTGGACTCGGTGGAAACGTATCTGACTGTGCCCCTGTGTCAGTCAATGCGAGAACACTTTCAAGTAAAAGTCTACTTCCCTTGGCAGAGACAATTAAATCAATGCTAAGAAATTAGACTCTACTCAAAGTCTGTTTTCTACTGCTCATCTGTGCCGCGCCAAACGTGCTAGAGTAGTATGTGCAGAACAAAGGGCATCTTGCCCACTCCTGGCAATCAATCAAGCCAGAACCAAGAACTTCCTACCCTGCACATTTTAAGAACTAAACAGGGTAAACTAAGGGTGTCCCAGATAGACAGCCAGGTGGCGCACGACTCTGACATGCGCAC